>CM040245.1:163615303-163798133 GCA_022545495.1 Chrysanthemum lavandulifolium | reverse complement strand
TAGAGTATGGTGGTTGTGACATGTTGAAAACTTGTGTTGGTAAAAATGGATCTTGTAGTCGAATGAACCTTTGTTGATGAAGTGTCCTTAGGCGTAGAAATCACAATTATCCAAGTAGCACTTATGCGTAAAAACACCAAAGTTACGCGTAGTTTTAGCTTACGCGTAAGTATGGAAAAGACTCTAAAGTTAGGCGTGAGACACAAAGTTAGGCGTGAAAGTTAGGCGTGGGATTATCTTATCGTAAGACTAGGCTTAGGCGTAAGATGAATCTTATCGTATGATTTCTGGCGTAAGCTTTATGCTTATGCGTAGATTAGGGTTTTATCCCAAGTGATCTTTTACACTTCACGGTGCAAAAGATATCCAAAGTCGACGTATTTTCGTGCTTATCCAAGCAAGAAAACACGGAGTAAACCACGAAACTAAAGATCAAACCACGGATAAAGTTCTGCGTAAGATTAGGGTTTTGATCGCGTAATCTTACTCGTAAAAATGATTATGCCCAAATTTGTTTCTAAACCGATTTTTGTTATGGAATAGCGTCAAAGGTACCAAAATAACACAAAAGTGTGAACCTTGATGAACCAAAAGCATTAAGCGGGTTACGCGTAGAACTTCACCCACGAACAAAACAAGCTTAAAAACTTAGATCCACGCGTAAAGTTTGAAACTTTTGCCAAAACAAGTATTTTAACACCTTAAAACGTTGAAAGTACAAGAATCTTGGATTAAAAGTGTAAAAACAAGTTTTTAAGCGAACCAAAGTATCTTGTTATTCTCTGCGTGGGACCAAAACCTACTTCAAGAAATAACGATTCACCCAACTAGTTAGGCGATTGATACCATTGTTAGGTCACCAGTTTTACAACACAAGCTTACTTAGAAAGAGAAGAGGCGATTGAACAATAAACAAACACACACACACGTAATACTTAGACGGTTTAGGCGTAGAGTATGTAGTGAAAGAAATAACTTGAACAACCAACCTTCAAATGAAGGTTTACAAGAGTATTTATAGGCAAGGAGCTAGGGCAACACTCTCACTCCTTCCCTTTTCCTTATTGGACATGGGCCTAAGCTTATGGGCCTTCTACATAAGCTTGACCATAAACAAACATAAAGGCCATAATAAGCTACCTATTACATATGATTAACTAACACTTGAATTAAGGTTTAGGAGTGATTCCAACATCCTTCAATTCATAAAACACTGTACTTATAAGACTCTTTCTTAATCAAGTCTAACACGTGTGTTGCCTTTGGTTTTAATGGTCCGACACACTTCTTAATTATATGCACAACATTCACTATTCTCTTAATACAATATTCTCTAATGTATTTTAAAGCAGTAATGATGGGTTGGTGCCTACGTCCTACTAGTTTCCCATTAAACACTTCATACATGTTATTAAGTAACACATCAAAATGAGCTCTCCCTACACATGTATATAACATGTTTTAGTAATACAGACAAGAATGCTGAACAACAAAAGATGTACACTTAGACACAGATTTGGCTAGTACCTGAAAAATGCGACTTTGACCAATAAGTTGGTGGTATCTTACTTAACCAAGCATGGGCAGGTTTCTGCATCAAATTGTTGGACGGTTGTTGCTGCTACACATCTCTACAAATGTTCCTTGTAGGCTCTAGCATTCCATTGCAATTTCATGTTCTCATGGATGTGCCTCAAACAGAATCTGTGTTCTGCACTAGGGAATACTGCTGCTAAAGCTGGCATGATACCCTGCACAAAAGAACATCAATTCATTACTAGTAAAAGTATCATTTATCAATTATATAACTGAATATAATCAATTATAAATTAACATCACCTTTTCTTTGTCGCTGATAAAAGTATAGTTTGAATTTGGTTGCAAGTCAAGATCATCTGCTAGAAATTCAAGAAACCAAATCCATGAATCTTTATTTTCAGCTTCTGCAACAGCATAGGCTAAAGGGTATATTCCATTGTTGATATCAATACCAACAGCTGTAAGAAGTTGACCAGGATAAGGACCCATCATAAAAGCACCATATAGTCCTAACAACTCTCTTTGACAAGCTTTATATCCTTCCTTCAAAGCACCTAAGCAAACATACATTCTCTTGAAAACTCTGGTTGAACTTGTTGGATCTGTTGCAATTTGTACACTTATCTTAGCTGTTGTATTAGGGTTTTTTTCTCCAACTCTTCAACATAGTCCCTCAAAATGGAATATTGCTGCTTATGATCACTCCTAATCTCAATTTCTGCCTTGTTTTTTTGCCCTTAATGCCTTTTGCATAAACACTTAAACTCCAAACTATTTAGTGAGTTGATCTTGGACAGCCGTGGTGTAACACCCCCAAATCTGGTTTAGCGAAAGCATTCGGGTCATGGGGTGCTACTGAATTGGAGATCACAACACAAGTAGTAAAGAACGGAATACACATTCCATTAAAATACACTAATATTTTCATCAAGTTCCAAATTCAGAAAATGTGGCCCATAAATTTAAGTTGACCCATATTTAATAGGTCATAGTTTTGTTGTAAAATGCCTCAGAGAATAGTCTATGACCCTTGCCTTGCCACAATCTTGCTTACAACTAGAATACCTGAGAAGAAGATGCTAAAAGTCAGCAAAAAGCTGGTGAGTTCATAGGTTTAAATAATCAAATAGTGTGGGACCAATTCAGATATCAAAATCAATTCAAACATTTGTAAATATATTACGCTAGCACTAAGTTCTTGTAACCGAAGCTACGACAGTTTCTGTATGCAAAATTGTAGTCATACAAGTAAGGGGCCCATAGCGAGTGTTTATCCTATTACACTTGGTTCCGACATGATATACGTTTCGCCTTGACCTATGCATGGTCAACTGAACTGGGTAGTCACCCCCAATAGACCTATTTATAACATTTGTGCTTCCCAGCAAGAATTGACGGTTCATGAAAGCGGGCATTTTGGGATTTAAGGGCTTAGGCTAAATCGCGTAATAGTATCCAAGTAATAGTTTGGTCCATAAAAGTTTTGCATGTTTTCTCACCCCAAAATTTAGTAAGCAACTAATGAAAGAAAAAAGCGGGGCTATAACCTCACCTTAACAAACAGCAGTCCGATGGTAAAAGTCAAAGAGTATTGTGTAACCCCACCGACACGCGACCTAAGTAAGTAGGGAAAGTTTAGTTCATTATTCTAGTTTAAGGCTCAACGAAGTGTAACTGCATTTAACTGTTTTGAAATGTTTAGATTAATGTTGCTTGTGTGGCAGCAAGTGAGTTGGAATAGTTTTTGAATGATTTGCAAGTATTGGCTCTTGGAAGTGCTTAAGTATATAATAGGAAAAATATCAAGGACGAATGAGTCTTTGGTTCGATGGCAACCGAGAGACGGAGTGCGGAAAATACTCGTTTTTTAGTTTTAGACGTTAAATGTATATATAGGTATACATATTTTGTATATAATTATTATTAGTTCAAATAACGGTACTTAAAGTGTAATAGATAAATATATATTATTATTTAGAAAATTCATTACGATAGTTATGAAATAAATACCCTCTCGTTAGTTAATACAATAAAAATATTTTTTTGTCAAAAATCGGGCATGACTCGTGTATACGTTTTCATTTGTCCGAGGTGACTATCGTCAAAGTTTTGTAATAAATTTTTAATTACTTGAAATAAAATAGGTACGTGAATAAAAGTTTATATTTTTAACACTTGGTTTATAAATATGAGAATGTTAAATTTTCATTAGAAACTTCATTTATTTTATTTATGTTGTTCCCGTTTCACAATTAGTTTAAAAATAATTAAAACGACTAATTGTGAACAATGACTGAAGTAATGCAAGTAAAAACACACTGACTAATTTTCAACGTTTATATTCTTTATTAAAGACGAATCAAAAAGAACACATTACCCAAGTACTTGCGGAATAGTACTTGGGATTGAAATGACAAGTATGGTATGACTCCTCACTAAGCTTAGGCTAAGTCTAAGCACAACTACACTGTGAACCACCGAGTTATCTCGGGGACATAGTTGTGTTGGAGGAGTGAAAGATTGCTTGTGTGTGTGTTTACAATTAATGCACAAGCTTAAATCTTTCACTCCAACTCTTATGCTATTTATACAAGTATGGTTTTAACACTATCCTAAAGGACAAACCGACAAGTTCTGAGAGGACAAAATATTGATGTATTTTGTCTCTATTTAGATTGGCTATTTAGAGTAAGTGACAAGGTCGCTTTCTTCTAGTCGGTGATGACATCGAGCCCAGTAGTTAGCGATTCGTGGAATGTTTGACTTTGGTTGATAAGGACTTCGCCTTATCTGCTCAAACTTATCCCGCCTTGTCCCGCTCATTCTTCATCCTTCTTAGCCTTGATGATTGTATTCATGGTAGTAGTTGGTGAGGAGTTTCGGATTCATGAGTTATTGTCATCACTCATTGAATCCACCATCTTCTTTGACTTTGTCTTCACCCCTTAAGTTCTCGCCTCATCGAAGGAGAGACTTCTTCTTTGTCTCTTCGAGTATCTCGAAGATGACTCACCGAGTGGCTATGCGCTCGATGACTTGTCGATGTTAAGGGACTAAACACTTAGGATATTTTCTATTCAAATCCTAGAATTAAGAGGTTTGGGTATTCAACGAACCACAGCCTCCCCCTTTGGTTATACAAATAGCCTAAGTGTTTGATCGATGTAAGTGAGCAAATGGCTTTCTTACACCGAATGTACTAATGAACATAATAAGGAACACCAATATTTTAACAAAACATACATCGTTTATTCATCGATTGCAAAGTTCCTATCACTAGTACAAAAGACAAAATGATAAAGCTTTTAATGATGTCATTCAAGGGTGATTCCCAATGCTTCTAGCTTTGGTTTCTTTGCAAGGAGGGTTGCTTTGTCAGGGTGTTCTCTTATCTTGGCATTCAGGTCAGTACATAACCTGATGTTTTCGGAAGATTTGATTTGAGAGGCCACTGGTAGATAACTTTCCATTGTAGCCATACCAACCTGATCAATGTCACTCCACCTTTGGAATGTTGGGTTCCCATAGACATCAATGAAGAAAAGTCCTATTTCAGGCTTTTCTATGACTGAGCAGTTCACAAATTTTACCCCTTCAGGCAGTTCTCTGTTACAGTCAAAACCAGGAACCTTGGCTTCAGGCTCAGATTCAACCCTTTTTCTTTTTCCTTGGGATGATTGAGGTTGTGATCCTTGAGCCTCAAGAAGAGCTGAATGTATCCCAAGCTGAGCTGGTGCTTCCCTCAGTCTTTCATAATGTTTGCTTAGGGATTTCATCAATTCTTAGACCCCCACATTTTGCTTCTTTCCAATGATGGGACCAAGTTCATCAAGTTCAGTGATCCCGAAGTCAGTGAATTTGAATGGATCATGAACTTCAAAATCTCTTTTATCATCCCCCTGTAGACATTCATTGCCAGTGGTTTGGATCTGGGGATGATTTTTACATCAGTGGTTTTTCAGGTGACATTCTGCTTTTCATGGTCCAATTGTAGTGGTCAATCCTTTCTTTCCTGATTGCAGCATTCCTCTTGTTCTTTTCATCTCTTTTCCTCTTAAAGGCTGTCAACTCAGCATCCTGAGCTGCTTTGAACTTTTGGCCTGCTCCTTTTTCAAGAGTTTTAGGATTATGTCCTATCTTTTTAGCTTCTTCAGTGACTGCTTTGACCAGGGCTTCTCTGCTTTTCTTTTCCTCTTCAGCCTGCTTCTTACGTTTGTCTTCCTTATCGAGGTAGGCACTTAGCTGTTCAGGAGTAAGCATGTACTTGATGCCACCAATTTCATATGGAATCTTTACAGGCTCTGTTGTGGTCATGATGGCTTTGCTTTTATCCTGAGCAGATGAAGAGGATGATACAGTGGGGGTGTAGTTGTGACTATCTGTGTTGTTATTGCTGTAGTCACTAAGATTGTTGTTCCTGATGGTGGGATGGATGAGATTGGGATTGCTGATACAGGTGGAGTTGGCTCCCCCTCAGTGTGAGAGGGAGTCTCTTCAGCAGCTCTCTCCCCCTCAACTATTATCGTAGCGTCAATAAGGGCAAGAGTTGTTTATGACACTGAGGGAGAAGGAGCAGCTTGACCTTTGAAGTCTAGGTAGATCTCCGAGACCATGCACTTAATGTCAGATGTATCTTGTTGAAGACTGAGACATTTTCAAGAAGATTGGCTGAGATAATTTGAGTCTTTGCCATTCTAGGCCCAGATTCCGTGCCATAGAAGAAGATGATTTAGCCGACAAAGAACCTTTGTATCTAGTGAACCCAAGGTGGATTGAAGAGATCAGATTGAGGAGCTAAGACCTCAATATTTGCGATGTTGAGCATGTTGATCGATTCGGTGAGACCGAGGAATTTTTCATGTAGACCTCGGTAACCTCAAGAACTTTAGACTTGAGTGCTGGGTCTTCTTTGACAGATTCTCTGATTTCATCCAGCTTTCTATGAGTATCCTGAAAGTATTTAAGAAACTTCTTCAGGTTGTCATCCAGTATGTGTAGGTGATCATACATGAAATCCATGTGTTCATCAGTGTTCGCATTGTTAGCAAGCACTTCGGCTTTCAGATCGGCATAACTTGCAGCTGCTTCAACATGCTGATCCTAGAGAGTGTCAGTAACACCAGAGTATAGCCTCCTTGTAGCCCTTTTTATCCACATAACAAGCTGCCTTTCAGTGAGTGGACGAGTGTTGTCATATTGCTTCCATTCATCAAAGGTTGAAGAGTCTGAGGAAGCAGAGGAGTTATCATCAGATGAAAGGGTGACTCCTCAGGTTCCTTTGGATCGCCGAGGTTCATGTTCTTCTTTGTTGAACATCGCCCATTTCTTCTCCAACAGAAGGATTTCGTCCTCACCGCCGAAGAAGTTCTTCATCGAAAAATAATATGTCATTTACCTCAAGAATCGTTAGAAGACTAGTGGGGTGATGAGTTCCGTGTCGGGTGGTTTTTTGTCCTCCGAGTCTTTGTCCCCAAAGACCCCTAAGATCTTGATGGGTTTTTCCCAAGTCTTCTCCGAGTCGATTGGTTTTGAGTTCCATATCGGTGGGTTGTTCCTTTCCTCCGAGTCTTTGTCCTCGATGCTCCTTCAAGCAATCGTGGGTGTTTCCTAGTGCTATCCTTAGAAGCGATGGCGTGATATCCTTATCGATGGTTGTTCGTTTCCCCCTGAGTCTTTGGGATTAATAGTTGTGCCCTCGGACAAAAGCTGTGTTTTGCGAGTGTCCTCACCGAGCTGAGTGGAAGGCGCTTCCCTAGCAGCGGGTTGTATGTTTCCCTCTGGATCTTGGGGAGTAGTCTTTGGGACCAAGGGCACTGATTGTGATGTATTAGTGTCCTTCGATGTCACCAGGGTGGATGTTGCTTGGTCTCCCTTGGGTGGCTTATCAGTCTGGGGCTTTCTTTGCCTTTTAGGTTGTGCTCTAGAAGCCTCAGGGCCCTGAGACTTGGGTTTAGTTTAGTCCCATCGAGACTTCCCTTTCTTTTTGGGAGCAGGGTTTGGAGACATCGAGTCCTTCCAGTTGTTTGACAAGAACTATACGGGCCATCAATTCAATTTTAAGGACAAGGGATGGGTCCTTTTGAAAATTTGAAGGGCTCAGGATGGCAGATAAAGCACCATATTTGTATTCCCGAGGGTAATTGCAACCCAGTAACACTTTTAAAGCACATGAGACAAATCTAAGGTAAGAAACATATTTTGCCCTAGTTTTGTTTAATAGCTTGGTTACGAGATCACTGTAAATGATCTCCCCAATGTCGACATCAGTCCCAATCATCAAGTTGTATGCCATCATCAACTGAATGGAGTTGACATGTTCAGTGGATGAATGGTTTTCGCCGAGAACCTGAATCACGAAAGTGAACAGGATCTTCCAAGCCGCGGGAAATGAGTTCTTGGTGACTGGGGTTTTGTCCAAAAACTTTTTATCCAAAGCAATTTTACCTAACTCAGCCTTAACAGTGGTTGGGTCAGGGTGAGCAACATATTTTCCATGATTATAGTCAAGCCCTGTAGATGTACAAAAGGTTTTATAGTCCAGGGTGACTACTTGTTCCCCATTTAAAATTGAGAATTTGATGAGAAACTCCCTTAGGGGTCTGAGGTCAGTCTCATCAGTTGTGGGTGTCGGGTCATAGGCCACTGTTGTTGCCCAAAACTCCCTGAGGAGATTTTGGTACAGTATTGAAGGGGATTGAACAAAGGCCTTTTCTAGTGGGCAGTTTAGCAAAAACTTCATGATTCCCTTATAGGCTGGGACATCATGTGGGGTATTCAAAATTGTCTATAACATTATTTGTTTTAAATTCAACACTTTCAAGTCCTCCTACCCAATGTGATGCAAACTGTAGACTTTGAGTTCTTGCCATTTCCAATAAAATATTTTTAGGGTTTTTGATAATGTTTGACAAGAACAATCAAAGAGGTAAAAATATTTTGAGTTTGGTGATGAAAAACCTTTTGTAAATTGTTTACAGAGAGGATTTTGCTTAAAAAACTGGTTGAAGATTAAAGAACACACAATGTTTCTGGCTTGAGAAAAGATTTTGACAAAGTTTTGATGCAGAAAACAATTTGTGTGTGTTTTAATGTGTTTTGAGATGGGTATTTAATTATTTATAGAGTGGTGAGAGGGTAGATTTTGCACATGTGGGGATTTGTAAAGTTTTTATTGAAAACGTTTTATTTACCTCATTTAATGCTACCACTCCACTACCCGCAGTTTTCTCACGATTTTCAAGGGAACAGTTGCAGTGCAGAGTAAAAGTGCATCTTGCAGGGTTAAAATATCCTAAGGATATTTGTTGTGAGAGGAGGCATTAAATGCCAAGTGGGATGAGGTAAGGTTGTGAGGGACCCATGACATGGATGACAGAAGGATATAGTGACATATATTCCTATATTAAATTGGTATGTTTACCAACCTAGGACATTAAGTAACTGAAATACTTGGAGCATTTAGTTACTCATTCAATGCTCAATATCCAATGTCAGGACCCTGAATGAGTCTTACTCATTCAATAAGAAGATGATTTTGGGGTTTTGTTCAGCGATCCGGGACCATTTTAGAGAAAACTTACTGAGATTAGGATTGATTATCAAGTTGCTGACTTTCAATGTCAAGCATTCCCAATTCAGCTTTTAGTCTCTTGAAGGTAGGTTCATCCAATGGTTTGGTGAAGATATCAGCAAGTTGATATTCAGTAGGGATGAAGTGGAGTTCAATGTCTCCTTTCATGATGTGGTCTCTGATGAAATGTGTGGAAAACTAGAAGAGGGGGTTGAATAGTTTTGCCAATTAAAACTTCTTTTTAAACATTTAGATCGACTTATGTCAATCTATTTGGTTGTTTATGTTGGACGTTGATGGATAGCTATATAAACATGTAATGAAAGATAAAGAGTAAGAAGCACATCACCACGGCACAAATATTTATAGTGGTTCGGCTACAAGGACACCTTCCTTGCCCTACTCCACTCCCCGAGTCACCTACTCGAGATTTCGTAAACACTACACCAATCTCCTTATGGCGGAGAAGCCTTCACAACGTCGCTTACACCTTTTTCCGTACAAAGCTAAATACCGAAGTTATTTCACACCAAGGTGAACCACACCTAACACCACGTCGCTTACCCTTTATACGGTGCTAGGCTAACCACCGAGTTCTTTCACACCAAGGAGAACTAATCCTATCACAACGTCACCTACCCTTTATTAGGTACTAGGGTAAGCACCTAGTTCCATTACTATGGAGGAACTACTACCCATCACAACATAACACCTAATCTCAAGGTGATCCACTCCTTGTTACAACACCATCAAAGATATCACCATCTTTGGAAATAAACAAATACGTATATGTATAACGATGCACCTCATCAATTATACGACCTAGGCATTCTTTCCTAATGCCACTTGATTTGATTCTTAGGCATCCTTCACTAATGCCATTGACACAACGCTTGGCACCCTTCACTAATGCCTTTGTCTTGACACCTTTAGCATTCTTCACTAATGCTTTTGACAAGGACGATAAGCACCTTTCACTAATGCTTTCGTCTTGACACTTTCGGCAACCTTCACTAATGCCTTCAACACAACATCTACGGAGGAAGAAAGAACTATCAACAAGAGAACCTCAGTTGTCTTGATGATGACGAAGCATGGTGATGAGTGTCTAAATACTCATCATTTTTGTACAATATAAACTGCAAAATCATCTGAAAACACTCAGAAACACATCAAAATGATCAAAATATCACAAATCGTTGTTTTATGTGTTTTAAATACAAAATATCAAAATCGGATGAAAAACATATCAAATTTGCAAAATTGCGCTTTAGTCCCCAACTTTCAAAAATTGTCAAAATAGTCCCCGAGTCAAAATTTCAAAGAAAAATCACCAAAGGTCCTTTTAAATCATAACTTGTCAAAATTAGTCCTTTGGTGAAAAATATAAAAGTTTTGAGAAAATTACAAATTGGACCTTCAAGTTTAAGAATTGACAAAATGGTCCCCGAAATTGGAAAATGGCAAAGTTAGTCCTTATACTTTTGAAGGTTGTCACTTTTGGTCCTTTGAAACAAGTTTGATGAATTGGCGCTTAGGCCCTCAAGTTTCAGATTATACAACATTAGTCCTTGAGTTTTAAACCCTTTAAACCTTTTGCCTACCTACCACCGGTCCCCTGTCAAAATTGAATTGTGAACCCTCGACCTTGACCCTTTCCCTTTTAATATCTGGTCAACCCTCCGTCAAAACAAACACCCCGCCATTTTTTTTTTTCCTTCTTCTTCACCAAATACCACGAAATCCTCACCTCCAGGTCAATCTTCACACCCTTGTCCCCCACCTCAACACAACTCCAAAACCATTTAATGAACTCTCCCCACTCACTCAATCCCTCCACCGCAAATGCAACTTGGCGCCAAATTCAATCAATGGTCAAATGTCCCAAGCCATCCAATGGCTCAAAACCACCGGAATTGCTCAGAAGGTGAGAGAGAAGCAAGGGGAGTATAAAAGAGAGAAGAATGAAGCAGTTTAGGTAGTAGATAGTAGTTTAAAATTTTCTTAAATGTCGTTTTTTAATTAATGTTTTAGTTTAAAGTAAATGATGTAATATCAGTTTCTATGTATTGGATTTAAGCTAATTAAGAGTTTGTAATCAAGTTTCATTCCTAATTCCAAGTTTCATTTCATTTTCAAGTTTTACCTACACTGTTACAAATTTTAATTTCAAACCAATGTGTTAAAGTTCTCAAGTAGTTTATCTTAACTCAAACATGCTCATTCAAGCCTATTAAAGCTTTTGATAAGCTTGGGAATTAGTTTTAAGCAAATTTGTTATATGGTCAACCAAGGTCAACTGTGAGCTCAAATTGAAGAAGGAAATGGATATTGGGTTGATGCAGTCTTGATATGGGTTGAAAAGGTTTAGTATAGTGATACTGGGCTTGGTTTTTAGTCTGCAAACAGCTGGAACTCTTGTGAGCATTGTTTGTCCATTTTCATTTTTAGCTCTATTTTGCATAGTTAGCTTGTGACTGAATCTGTGTTTAATTTTAATTCCAACTTGTTTATTTAGTGTCAAGTAAGGTGTTTGGACTTAGTGTCATTAAGAAATCATGTTGGTTTGGCAGTTTGTTCAGATTTTTAGTTCATATCAGTTTGAAAGTAGTGTTTGGATAAGGCTTTATAGCTATGATAGAGGCTTTATCCTTGGTTAGGATCTGTTTATTTATGCTTGTGTACCCCTTATGTACTCATCCCTGTCTTATTTTGTGCCTGCAACTCTTAAAAAGTCAAAATTCCACTTTTAGCACCTTAGCAGCCCACTGTTGGAGTTTTTGCAACATCAAGTTCTTGTTTTGTGTTCCAAATACATAGGTCTACCCTACATTAGTGTTATTTCATCATATTACTTCCATTTCAGTCCTTAAATTGATCCCAAATCTCAAATAAGTCAACCTTTATAATTGTCTTAAAAGTCAAAACATGTCAATGTCCGGTTTGTGCGGATCTTGCGGATGATGCACGTGCTCATCTCATTAGTTAAGGTCTCATTTTGGCACATTTATAGTTTGCTAGGTTGTGTTCAAGGCCCCATATCTGTTTTGCTTTCAAGCTTTTCTCGATAAGCTCATAGATAAGCTCAAACAAACACATTACCTGTTCATGCTCAGATCGACCACCTTTCAAAAACTCGAACTTATCTTGAGTTTTTCTCAGCTTTTGCAACTCTTGTACAAGGCTCATTTGAGCTTGTCCAAGTCTGAGCTTTGGGTTTTAGTTAGTCACCCAGGTCATATTTAGGTTCCATTTTGTGGTTTTCAATCTTAGCTTATTTAGGTGCTTGTTCATAAGCTCAAACTTGCCACCCCTTCATTGTTTTCTGCCAAAATCTCATTTAGTCAAATCATTGAATCTTGCTTATCAGAGTGTTTAGCTTGTTGTTTGTTGTTGTATTTGAGTGTTTTAGCTTATCATAGCTTCTGTAAACAGTTGGTTCCTTTTGGTAAGCTTTTAGCTTATTCAAAGTGCTTATTTCATAAGCTCTTCCACATCAGTTCCAATTTCTCACACATAGCACCTTGTTTTTCTATTTTTCTTATATTCCTTATATTATTTTAGAGTTAATCTGAATTTTTCAGATTTTTCCTAGCTTGTTTGGTATTTTTCTTGATTTTAATTAGTTTTTAAGTATTTTTAATTAGCTTTAAATACAAAAAATTAGAAAAAGCTTCAAAAAAATAATTTTTCAATTTTATTAAGTTTAGATAAATATAAAAGGCAAAAAATATTTTTCCATATTTTCTTAGTTAAATTTGTATTTTAAATAATTTAATTAGTTTTAAATAGTTTTTAATTAATAATAAATATATAAAAAGTCTAAAAAATATATTTTCTGTTTTAAAATAAGTTTTATCATATTTTAGACTTTTCTAAGTTATAATTTCATTTTTCTAGGTTAATTTTGTATTTTCCTCTATTTTAGTGCATTTTAAATACTTAATAAATAGTTTTTAATTAATAATAATTAATTAAATAGTTGTAAAAAATAATTTTCCTTTTTTAATAATTTTCCTTTATCATTAGGTTTGTAAAAATGTATTTTTCATATTTTTTAGGGTTAATATTGTATAAGTTTCACGTTTTTATTTGTACGTTTACGTAGTTTTCAATTTAAACGTACGTTTTAAGTTTTAAACGTTCATCACTTTAAAAATAGTGATAGCGTTTATTTAATATTTTTTATCTTTTTAATTTTCTTAATTTGTATTTAAGTCGCTTTATTTTATAACCTTTTTCAGTAGTGTAATATTCAATCCTAATCCTTTTGATCGCTATCATTAGTGGTCATTCTATCGTCTGAATCAGTGTTTAACACACCATTGAGTCTCCGTGGGACTTAACGACCCGGAATCCACCGTATTCTCGATCTTCATTGCATTTGTGTTTAAGTCGCTTTTAAGTCTGTTTAGACTTGACGGTTTCTTGCAGATCAAAATTTTAAGCATTGCACGGGAGGCTTTAGCGTGTGTTTAGCCTTTTCGCACCCATTCTTGCACATACCCCATCTTTTGTAAAAGTTTTTGTAAAGTTATCAAAAATCCAAAAGTTCAATAACACTTTTCCTAAAAGTGTTAACAACGCCAAAAATATTTTCATTCTTTGTTTTTATCAAAATGTTTTTCAAAAATATCAAAAATATTCCTCTTTACCCTCTTACCTTTTTGATTCTTCATTTCTTACCCTCTGTTAACCTTTGATTCTATCTATGTCTTATCCTCACCCTCTTGGTTGTCAATGGTGTGGTGGTCCTTATAATGGTGGCAATTGCCCCGCTTGTTGCATGGTGGAATCAGAAACGGGTCCGTCTATAACCAAGATCCCTATTCCTACCATAGCACAACCGATTTATTCCATCGCCTACCACACCGTGAGACTCAAAGCAGCTTTTCTTGTTGTAGTCTTGTGGTGGTTCACATTCCGCTCGATTGTCAATCGTGAAACACGCTTGTCTATAAGCGTGTTCCCGATAACAATTATGACTACAACACATACCACTCACGGCCGCACCGGTTTCTTGTTGTGAGTATTATGGAGGTCCTCACTCTAGCTCGGATTGTCAAACAGGAACCCATTTCCTTGTAACGATTACGGCTCTTCATATCATGACCAACCTCTACAAGACCAGGCTGATTCACTTCCTCAAAATCTTCTCCTTGATCTTTTGGATTTAGTGAAAGATTTGAAGGAATCTAAACAATCCCATGATAATCCAAATGAAAAATCAATGGAAGTTTTGTTAGCGAAGAGCGGGTCATAAATTAGATTCCCAGATTGCGTTTGAACAATGCATTGGGGAATCAATTGCAAAAGAAAAGCAGCCAAATCTAGCTCTCGATTCCGCTTTCATTCTCGATGACGATGATGATGAAGATATCCTTGATATCTTACAATTTATAACAGCTTCATCAAGTTCATCGGTTGAGACCCTTCCATGATCCATCGTGAGAAAAGACTATGATGGAATTACTAGCGGAAGAACAAATGTTAAGTATAAAACATATGTATGCTAGTCCTTCTAAGCTCCCTCGATCATTGTTATCACACCGATATTCCCACTCACTCTAAACATGGGGATGAGCTTCTAGCACTATTCCGTAAATGGAATCGCCTAGTGTCGAGGACCTTATCCCAATCCCGAGAGAGTCACAGGAATTTCGATCATCCGTGTGATATCCCTTTCCTCTTGAGTGTTCAAATGATCATCTTGAGACTTTCTCCGATCTTAGTGACGATTGTGCTTCATATGGAGACATCGAGTACGCTGAGGCATCACTTCCACAACTCGATGTCGATCCCTTCTTGAGGAGTTCTCCTGAACTCACTCACATCAATCCACTCTTTGATTTCGGTCGATCCGGGAGAGATCGAAAGTCTCATTGATAATGATCATTCACTCACTTCTTATCCCAACAAATTAATCGAGAATGTTGATCACTTTGTTCCCGAAACATTCAAAGCTACTTTCACCAATCCTCTATTTGAATTCAACTCGAATTCACTTCAATTCTCGAGAATCCACTCTTTGATACTCGACCGAGGATAGTGATGAGCCCACAATGGAACAAGAGTTCACAAATTCACATCATGTGAATGATTCTCTTCATGAGGAGTTCGCGGTGAACTCTCTCATATCATATCTCCATGGAGTATGATTGTTTGGATGGCAAAATCATGATCGGGGAGAGAATCTCAATTTGCATAGTTATGACAAATCTTCCCACCCTCCCCACCGAGATGCCTTCCAACCCAAAGAGCTCTACCGAAAATCCAAATAAGTGCAATCGCACTTAATCCCGAGGAAGAAGATCTAGTCATGATTGTTATCATGATTTTCTTTCTTTTCTTCACCTACTCGGTGACTTCCTCTCTTCTTCACTCCTTCGGAGTGAGGACACTATCTTTGACCCCGGCATTTTCATGTACCATCTGTGAGCCGGGTCTCATCTTTCTCTCTATATCTCATCGGTGTGGAACTTTCACGTACTTCAATGTTTATCCAAACATCTTGAGTGAAAGTCCGATGGAGATCGTTTCTTCCACTTTGCTTCCCATGAACCAATTAATTCGGCCGAGTCAAGCTAGCGACTGAAATCAAAAACAAGAGACACACCATATGGGTTTTCACCCATATTTCACTTCTTACCCCTTTCTACCACTAAGTGTGGGGTGATGCCCACATGTTATATATATATATATATATCTCTAAAAAAAAAAAAAAAAAAAAAAAAATCTTTTAAATAATGGTAGTAGTATTTCCTTTTATGTTCTTTGTTTCGCATAACCGCCGGTACTTTGAATATTGAGGGCAATATTCATTTCTAAGTGTGGGGAATTCTCACGAATTTCATATATTATCTACCCAATTCCCGTTTTGGCCAAAATTTTTTTGGAGTAAGTGTTTACACTTACTCAATTGGTTATCGATCCGCCATGTTTGATAAACTAAAGGATTGGCTAATCCAGAGCAAACGGCTCTTGGTAAAGATATATCAAATCCGTTTATATGGCTTGCAATTTGCCCAAAATTGTATGGTTCTCAACTCACCATATCCTAAAAAGTGAAGAGTTGGCTAGCCCGCAAGATTATGGCTTGTGGTAAAGGCGATGGAAAATCCATAATTGGTAATCACTCACCAAAGATAATATTGATAATTTATCTAAGAGTTGGCTAGTCCGTATGGGTACGGCTTCGGTAAAGACAAAGTCAAATCCGTTGAAAGTCGGTGGTTTGCTCAAAATCACATGGTTATCGGTGTACCATGGTTCTTACTTGAACCGAAACATTTGGCTACTCCGTAAGTGATGGCTTTTGGTAAAGAGATAAAATCCATCAAGTTTTCTCAAATCATTGCTAGGGACTAGCAATATCTCGATGTGGGGATTGATGAGTGTCAAATACTCATCATTTTGTACAATATAAACTACAAAATCATCTCGAAAACACTCGAAACACATCAAAATGATCAAAATATCACAAATCGTGTTTTATGTGTTTTAAATACAAAATATCAAAATCGATGAAAACATATCAAATTTGCAAAATTGCGCTTTAGTCCCCAACTTTCAAAAATTGTCAAAAATAGTCCACGAGTCAAAATTTCAAAGAAAAATCACCAAAGGTCCTTTTAAATCATAACTTGTCAAAATTAGTCCTTTGGTGAAAAATATAAAAATTTTTGAGAAAATTACAAATTGGACCTTCAAGTTTAAGAATTGACAAAAATGGTCCCTGGAAATTGGAAAATGGCAAAGTTGGTCTTTATACTTTTGAAGGTTGTCACTTTTGGTCCTTTGAAACAAGTTTGATGAATTGGCAGCTTAGGCCCCTCAAGTTTCAGATTATACAACATTAGTCCTTGGAGTTTTAAACCCTTTAAACCTTTTTGGCCTACCTACCAATTCTGGTCCCCCTGTCAAAATTGAATTGTGAACCCCTTGGACCTTGACCCCTTTCCCTTTTAATATCTGGTCAACCCTCTGGTCAAAAACAAACACCCCGCGCCATTTTTTTTCCTTCTTCTTCACCAAATACCCTGAAATCCCTCACCTCCAGTCAATCTTCACACTCCCTTGTCCCCCCACCTCAACACAACTCCAAAAACCATTTAATGAACTCTCCCCCACTCACTCAATCCCTCCACCTGTCAAATGCAACTTGGCGCCAAAATTCAATCAATGGTCAAAAATGTCCCAAGCCATCCAATGGCTCAAAACCAGCTGGGAATTGCTCAGAAGGTGAGAGAGAAGCAAGGGGAGTATAAAAGAGAGAAGAATGAAGCAGTTTAGGTAGTAGATAGTAGTTTAAAATTTTCTTAAATGTCGTTTTTTAATTAATGTTTTAGTTTAAAGTAAATGATGTAATATCGGTTTCTATGTATTGATTTAAGCTAATTAAGAGTTTGTAATCAAGTTTCATTCCTAATTCCAAGTTTCATTTCATTTTCAAGTTTTACCTACATCATTACAAATTTTAATTTCAAACCAATGTGTTAAAGTTCTCAAGTAGTTTATCTTAACTCAAACATGCTCATTCGAGCCTATTAAAGCTTTTGATAAGCTAGGGAATCGCTTTTAAGCAAATTTGTTATATGGTCAACCAAGGTCAACTGTGAGCTCAAATTGAAGAAGGAAATGGATATTGGGTTGATGCGGTCTTGATATGGGTTGAAAAGGTTTAGTATAGTGATCTGGGCTTGGTTTTTAGTCTGTAAACAAATTGAACTCTTGTGAGCATTGTTTGTCCATTTTCATTTTAGCTCTATTTTGCATAGTTAGCTTGTGATCTAATCTGTGTTTAATTTTAATTCCAACTTGTTTATTTAGTGTCAAGTAAGGTGTTTGGACTTAGTGTCATTAAGAAATCATGTTGGTTTGGCGGTTGTTGATTTTTAGTTCATATCGCTTTGAAAGTAGTGTTTGGATAAGGCTTTATAGCTATGATAGAGGCTTTATCCTTGGTTAGGATCTGTTTATTTATGCTTGTGTACCCCTTATGTACTCATCCCTGTCTTATTTTGTGCCTGCAACTCTTAAAAAGTCAAAATTCCACTTTTAGCACCTTAGCAGCCCACTGTTGGAGTTTTTGCAACATCAAGTTCTTGTTTTGTGTTCCAAATACATAGGTCTACCCTACATTAGTGTTATTTCATCATATTACTTCCATTTCAGTCCTTAAATTGATCCCAAATCTCAAATAAGTCAACCTTTATAATTGTCTTAAAAAGTCAAAACATGTCAAATGTCCAACATATGCGATCTTGCAGATGATGCACGTGCTCATCTCGACTAGTTAAGGTCTCATTTTGGCACATTTATAGTTTGCTAGGTTGTGTTCAAGGCCCCATATCTGTTTTGCTTTCAAGCTTTTCGATAAGCTCATAGATAAGCTCAAACGACTTACTGCTGCACTGCTCAGACGTATCGACCTGACCAAAAACTCAAAACTTTATCTTTGAGTTTTTCTCTTTTAACTCTTGTACAAGGCTCATTTGAGCTTGTCCAAGTCTGAGCTTTGGGTTTTAGTTAGTCACCCAGGTCATATTTAGGTTCCATTTTGTGGTTTTCAATCTTAGCTTATTTAGGTGCTTGTTCATAAGCTCAAACTTCACACCCTTCATTGTTTTCGCCAAAATCTCATTTAGTCAAATCATTGAATCTTGCTTATCAGAGTGTTTAGCTTGTTGTTTGTTGTTGTATTTGAGTGTTTTAGCTTATCATAGCTTCGTAAACAGTTGGTTCCTTTTGGTAAGCTTTTAGCTTATTCAAAGTCTTATTTCATAAGCTCTTCCACATCAGCCCAATTTCTCACACATAGCACCTTGTTTTCTATTTTTCTTATATTCCTTATATTATTTTAGAGTTAATCTGAATTTTTCAGATTTTTCCTAGCTTGTTTGGTATTTTTCTTGATTTTAATTAGTTTTTAAGTATTTTTAATTAGCTTTAAATACAAAAAATTAGAAAAAGCTTCAAAAAAATAATTTTTCAATTTTATTAAGTTTAGATAAATATAAAAAGGCAAAAAAATATTTTTCCATATTTTTCTTAGTTAAATTTGTATTTTAAATAATTTAATTAGTTTTAAATAGTTTTAATTAATAATAAATATATAAAAGTCTAAAAATATATTTTCTGTTTTAAAATAAGTTTTATCATATTTTAGACTTTTCTAAGTTATAATTTCATTTTCTAGGTTAATTTTGTATTTTCCTCTATTTTAGTGCATTTTAAATACTTAATAAATAGTTTTAATTAATAATAATTAATTAAATAGTTGTAAAAATAATTTTCCTTTTTAATAATTTTCCTTTATCATTAGGTTTGTAAAATGTATTTTCATATTTTTAGGGTTAATATTGTATAAGTTTCACGCTTTTATTTGTCACGTTTACGTAGTTTTCAATTTAAACGTCGTTTTAAGTTTTAAACGCTCATCACTTTAAAAATAGTGATAGCGTTTATTTAATATTTTTATCTTTTAATTTTCTTAATTTGTATTTAAGTCGCTTTATTTTATAACCTTTTCAAGAGTGTAATATTCAATCCTAATCCTTTTTATCGCTATCATTAGTGGTCATTCTATCGTCTCGAATCAGTGTTTAACACACCATTGAGTCTCCGTGGGACTTAACGACCCGGGAATCCACTGTATTCTCTGATCTTCATTGCATTTGTGTTTAAGCTGTTTTAAGTCTGTTTAGACTTGACGGTTTTGCGCAGATCTCATGGCAACTCATGGACTTGAGCTTGCTCGACTTCAAGAAGTGGTGATCTCGCCTTTAAGAGGAACCTAGAGAATCACACAAAAATAAAAGACATACTACATAGATCTCTTGGATATGAGGTTAGAGAGATATAATACTTGGAGAAAGTATGTGTGAAGTGGTGAGAAACAATGAAGAAATGGCTCACTATTTATAGAGGAAAAATTCTCTTGTTCCTGATCCCACGGATCCTTCCACAAGGATCCGTCTCAGCGTAAAGCTAGGGATCCGTGGGGCTCCTCTTTACCCATGGGTATTTTGGTTATGGGTCATGGGTCATGGGTTGATCCATGGGTCTTTAGGTAGATACAATGTATCTCTTGAGTGCAATGCACCTAGTCACATGGGTATGGGTCAAAACCATGGGTTATGGATATTATCCATATATGATATAAGCATGATGTCATGCAATGGGTTATGGGTCAAGCTCCATGGGTCATGGGCTTTGGGTTGTACCCAACTACATTCAATGTATTTGCCCAATGGGTTATGATACTTAAGTTTCTACCCATTTATATTACCCAATATACTACATACTAGTTATGTGTATATTTTACCCAAATATGTAAACATTAGTTGTTGTACATATGTAATATTAAATCATAAAATCACTTATACTTGTTTTAGTGTTTTATGTGAAAATGTGAATATGTTAGAAACTATTAGTTCAAACCATTTACGTATTTTATTTGTTTCGTTAAAATGATTTTACGTTTGTTATCGACAAAACATTAGAAGATCGTAAAATATAAATAAACGTTTTACGGCTTATTTGTATTAACAATCTCCCTTTTGTTGATGACAAAACATAAAATTATTTTAAGGAAAAGCTAAAATTGTAAAAGTTTGAATTTGTAGTTTTACTTTCTTCTCCCCTTTTGTCGAAACAAAAGAGCTTGAAGGAAACTAACACATTGTTTTTAGGAAAACATGTGAAAGAAATAAAAAGAAATAGAGAGCAAGTAACGGGAAAGGATCTCGTCTTTACTCCCCCTTGACGAGTCCATCCCTATATAAGGGCTTCAAGAAAGTAATACTAAGCTAGTTTGTTTCCAACTAAGTTTGCAAAAGATTTCGTCTAAGTGACGAATGTGCTCCCCCTTGATGATTGCAATTTTTCAAAGGGATGTCAAGAAATGTAATCCTAATATTGCAAGTAATTTGCAATGTATTGCTTTGACAAAAAGCTCCCCCTAGCTTTAGGGTGTCAAAGTCT
Organism: Chrysanthemum lavandulifolium; assembly: GCA_022545495.1. NCBI lineage: Eukaryota > Viridiplantae > Streptophyta > Magnoliopsida > Asterales > Asteraceae > Chrysanthemum > Chrysanthemum lavandulifolium. The sequence continues at coordinate 163,777,039 of CM040245.1, read as the reverse complement.
TCAAATGTAGATTGAATAACTACAAAACAAAAATTAGAAAGCAAGTATAATTCACAATTTCCTGCAAATGTGGTCCAAGTTAATAGAAAAATAGTTTTCTGTATCACGGATCCCACGGTTCCCTCTTAGTAGGGATCCGTCTAGGCAATTTTGAGGGATACGTATAGCTGATTATCAATTTCAGCAATGGTGAAATAACAAGTAATGTTATCACAAAAGTGAGATATGAATACAACGTAATCATATACTCAGAAATATAGCAAGTAGCATGTAATTTCATTTAATAAAAATAGAGTTATGATATACATGACTCTAAAAACTAAGAAAATCAAGAATACATGACTAGGAATTTCTAGACCAACTATCGCTTGATGCTAGGACACCACTAAAATCTTCTAGCTCAAGTTTTGTTTAGGTTTAATCTCGTCGAAACGTTCGAGGAGATGATAGAACATGAAACGTTGGTCTTCTCGTAGTTCATGTATCAAACTTTTAACATGTTGACAATGATAGCAATCTTTGTCATGGCTAGGTAGTGGTGGTGGAAGAAATGAAATGGCTTGATGCGAAGGATCAAGTGAAGCGGCTTGTGGAGCTTCAAAAGACGGAGGGATTGTTGGAGGCGCATTTGAGAATGGCTCAACCAAGAATGATGGTGGTGGTAGAGAAGTGTCAACTTCCATATGGTCGGGTGGTTGACTTTAATGATTTCTCATAATCAAAATGGGATTATATGATGGAAACGGCGAAAAGGAAGCCGGAGCTAGTGTTGACTCAACACCTTGATTTTGTACCATTATTCCTCCTAATGAGGAGAATGTTGTCGGTGGAGGAGGATGAGACGGCCTAGGAGGCAAATCCTCTAAATTGTAGAGGTGTGGTGATGATAGTGGAGATGTAAAAGAAATAGCTCTAGGAACCAATGGTGATGGTTTAGTGGAGATGATATTGTTTGGCCTAGGAGGTATGGTGGTGTTTGGTATAGGTAGTTTTGTGGGTACTATCCTTTTAGGAATTGGTTTGATTGGTTGAGAAGAGATCCTTGCATTTGTTGGCTTGACCGGAGATGATTCGGTTGAAGAAATTTTGTGTACAACACGAGCAATTTTCTTGGGTGGTTCTTTGGTGGATAAGTTACTACATGGAGTTTTCCTCATGATGAGATGATTTCAAGAAGTTTGTAAGGGTTTCTTAAGTGCTGAAAATTAGGATGAAGTGATGACTATGGAAGTCCTAACAATGTGGTTTTTAAATCAATAGATTTGGCAAGTGCATTTAAGCCTTAAGCCACTAAAATTCATTGGAATGTGATGATTAACATGTACAAGAGCCAACTTCAGAGTTTGTACTGATCTAGGAACTCATTTAAGATGAGATGGAGTGTTTAAGTTAGGAAGATGATCTTGAAATGATTGTTTTAGCTAGAGTTGACATAATCTGTCATCCGGATCCCATGGTTCCCTCCTCATAAGGATCCGTCTAGGCTAATCCTAGGGATCCGGCTCTCAGCAGCTATGAAAGAGTAAAAATGATGTTTCTAAGGTCTAAGATCTATATCATCTTGAGTGTTTCAGTCCTCCTAAGTATCTTAATTGAAGGGGTGCTTAAGTACTTGAAGGATAATGAGTGTTGTAGCAAATGATTGCCTTTTATGGAAGAAATTGGAACCTTCATGAGTACCAATGAATGAACAAGGATGACACTAAAGATTTTGAGGATGTCAAATGGAGCTAAATGATCCTAGTGATCAGATAGTGACTTAGGATAATGTCTTGGAGAAGATCCTAAAGGTTTAAGGTGGAAGAACTAGAATTTGATCAACTTTGACCAATTTTGAGGTAAGGATGATTATGACCAATTTTAGCCATATTTGAAAGATTTTCAAAGCTAGATGTGAGGAATCATGTGAGAGATGATGTGTGAGCTTGAGAGCGGAAGATTAATGGTTTTAAGTGAAACGATAGATCTACAAACGTGAGTGTGATCTAAGTGAGTTATGTGTGATTAGAAGAGATCTACTTAACTTGATAAGGAATTAATTTGCCTTAAGCCACTATGTCTAGCTTAGTGTGAGGTGTTCTAAGGACATGTTTGAAATACAATGATTGCAATTGCATTTTCTGTTTGCCGGATCCCACGGTTCCCTAAGAGTAGGGATCCGCCAAGCACAAATTTTGGGATCCGTCTATCTGCTAAGCAGAACCTTTACAAAAGGTATGCAATTACTTTGACAATGCATCATATTTCAAGTTTAAGAGGTTCTAACACTAAGATATCAAATGAGATCGAGCTCACAAATAACAAAGAGGTTTATCAAACATAACAAGCACTATTCAAGAAACTCAAAACATATTTATGATCTAGATTAGTAAATCGTTTGTATTAACAATGGCGTGCAAGGTATATGTCAAGAAAGACAAGAGTAATTTATAGTATTCACGACAATAGAGTTGTGAGGTGCTCGTTCAAGAAAATCCTATACTTCGTCCGGAGTTGCTGTTTTGGTCAACGGAAGCAATGAGCTATGTATAGTCATTACGGATGGTGATTAGCATACAATGAACTTCATCCGTGAAGTCATGTAGCTCTTCTCGATCAAGGCAAGATAATCGCTTGATGAGGAAAGTGGTTGTGATTAACTAAAAGAAAAATCAATTTTAGAGCTTGTTTGATTAGTAATCCTAAGACAATGCAAAGTATTTTCATTGTAAACTTAGTTTAGGAAAACATAGGAGTATAGATTTCTCAAGTGAGAGAATGAATATGAGACTATTACTAGCGGTGCTCAATTACGGCTAAACACGACCATTTTTACGGGTGATTCCACATACCCAACTTCCATCAAGGAAGCAATACAACCATTAGGTCAAATTGAGTTTCTAGTGCAATAAGTTCTCTAGTATTCATTCTCAAGTTAGGAAAATTTATATTCCTACAATGGCCTATCGAAGAGTAACAATGATGATATTTTTCTTCGTTTTTATTAATATTATACTTGAAACAACTAAGGTGACGAAGTTGTAAAAAGAAATAATTAAAAGTTGTCCATATGGTGAACAAAAAAAATGGTTGGATGAGCTAGTTCAACATATGTTGTTGGAAAGCTAGAGTTTGGATTTTCGGATATGAACAATTATATTTGCGTTGCAAAATAATTTACTTGAGTATATCGGATGAAATAATCAAGTTGTCAATCCTACTATGAAGCTTGGAGAGCGATCATGAAAAGGAAAACGGGAGAGTACATCATCAACACAATTGTAGGTTATGATCCGATGTACATTCTTGTTGTTTTTAGAAAACGATACAAGAAAATATGAAATCAAGAAATCATATAAGCACATAAAATATTTATGTTGCACACATGACAAACTCAATCAAAAATCCATTTAGTGTGTTATATGTTTTAAACATTTTTCAACTTATAAAACTAACATTTTCGACACAACTAGATGTTATCCCAAAACACTTCTTCAAGTAGCACATTGATTAGTAGAATATTACTAAATCGACAAGCAAGAGAATGAATAGCAAGGTAAGGAAACCACATATGTTATTCAATCAAACAAGCACAAAAGCTATTTGAGATAAGCAAATAATCAAGTAATGCAAGGAAGACAATTTATCATTTAGCATAGCATCTGAAAGTTCTTTTCATCGCTTTGTGTTAAACATGTATACCAAGCTTGATTAGTTTCTTTTATAAATATGATCAAAACCTTAATTTGAAAAGAGGACACATTGTTATTCAAAGATGAAAACATCCGTCTCCAATTAGATCAAAAGTTTGTGCAAAAGTTATGACTAAAAAAATGACTTTATATTATAAATCAATGATTCTGTGAATTTTTGTTTTGAATCAGTTTATGAAATCATTTTTAAATGAAAGTAGACTCAAATACCTTTAAAACGATAGGTGACACGACTTCTAACGACTTACGGTTAATTAGTTATGAATTTTTGAAATTCAGACAAAAAGCGTCTTACGTACCACGGATCCCACGGATCCCTTGCTCGAGGATCCGTCCGGTGTAAACCGAGGGATCCACGGATCCGACTGCGTAATTACAAAAATGCATGTTTTGACCCGACGAAAAGGTTTAACCTTTGTAGACTTTTTAGTGAGGTTATATTACCCATTCCAATCTTTATTCAAGCTTGAATGAAGATATATCAAACACAAAACTTCAAAGAAAAGAGAAAAAAATAATAATCACTAAAACACTTTTCATATTATGCTTATTATAAGATAGAAGCATATATTACCATTTTATCCACAAGCAATTTAGCACGTCTTTGACTAATAATTGTAACTAAGAGAACATACCTTTGTTGTATTCCCTTTGTATGGTTTTAGAAACCATAGGCGCAAAATACTTCATGATCTTCTAAGATACCCAAATCCTTTGCTATATTCCCTTTTTTATGGTTTTAGAAATCATAGATGCGAAATACTTCATGATCTTCTAAGATACCCAAATCCTAGTATGAAGAATTCTCAAAGGAAAATGTTAGAATGATCTATCACTATCCAACATATGATGATTTCTAAAAACATGACTTTTTGTTTTAAGAAATTCCCTTCTTTGTAGTTTTCAAACATACACGGATCGTATCAAGTTTTCAAAATACAATATACTAAAAAAAAACTTGGTAACGAAGCTCTGATGACAATTGTGGAAAACTAGAAGGGGGGGTTGAATAGTTTTGCCAATTAAAACTTCCTTTTAAACATTTAGATCGACTTATGTCAATCTATTTGGTTGTTTATGTTAGACGTTGATAGATATATATATAAACGTGTAATGAAAGATAAAGAGTAAGAAGCACATCACCACGACACAAGTATTTATAGTGGTTCGGCTACAAGGACACCTTCCTTGCCCTACTCCACTCCCCGAGTCACCTACTCGAGAGTTCGTAAACACTACACCAATCTCCTTATGGCGAAGAAGCCTTCACAACATCGCTTACACCTTTTTCCGGTACAAAGCTAAATACCGAGTTCTTTCACACAAAGGCGAACCACACCTAACACAACGTCGCCTACCCTTTATACAGTGCTAGGCTAACTACCAAGTTCTTTCACACCAAGGAGAACTAATCCTATCACAACGTCGCCTACCCTTTATTAGGTACTAGGCTAAGCACCTAGTTCCATTACTATGGAGGAACTACTACCCATTACAACACAACACCTAATCTCAAGGAGATCCACTCCTTGTTACAACACCATCAAAGATATCACCATCCTTGGAAATAAACAAATACTTATATGTATAACGATGCACCTCATCGATTATACGACCTAGGCATTCTTCCCTAATGCCACTTGATTTGATTCTTAGGCATCCTTCACTAATTCCTTTGACACAAGGCTTGGCACCCTTCACTAATGCCTTCGTCTTGACACCTTTAGAATTCTTCACTAATGCTTTTGACAAAGACGATAAGCACCTTTCACTAATGCTTTCGTCTTGACACTTTCGGCAACCTTCACTAATGCCTTCAACACAACATCTACGGAGGAAGAAAGAACTATCAACAAGAGAACCTCAATTGTCTTGATGATGACGAAGCATGGCAACTCATGGACTTGAGCTTGCTCGACTTCAAGAAGTGGTGATCTCGCCTTTAAGAGGAACCTAGAGAATCACACAAAAACAAAAGACATACTACATAGATCTCTTGGATATGAGGTTAGAGAGATATAATACGTGGAGAAAGTATGTGTGAAGTGGTGAGAAACAATGAAGAAATGGCTCACTATTTATAGAGGAAAAATTCTACTGTTCCCCGGATCCCACGGATCCCTTCCACAAGGGATCCGTCTAGCGTAAAGCTAGAGATCCGTGGGACGCTCCTATTTACCCATGGGTATTTTGGTTATGGGTCATGGGTCATGGGTTGATCCATGGGTCTTTAGCTAGATACAATGTATCTCTTGAGTGCAATGCACCTAGTCACATGGGTATAGGTCAAAACCATAGGTTATGGATATTATCCATATATGATATAAGCATGATGTCATGCAATGGGTTATGGGTCAAGCTCCATGGGTCATGGGCTTTGGGTTGTACCCAACTACATTCAATTTATTTTCCCAATGGGTTATGATACTTAAGTTTCTACCCATTTATATTACCAATATACTACATACTAGTTATGTGTATATTTTACCCAAATATGTAAAAATTAGTTGTTGTACATATGTAATATTAAATCATAAAATCACTTATACTTGTTTTAGTGTTTTATGTGAAAATATGAATATGTTAGAAACTATTAGTTCAAACCATTTACGTATTTTATTTGTTTCGTTAAAATGATTTTACGTTTGTTATCGACAAAACATTAGAAGATCGTAAAATATAAATAAACGTTTTTACGGCTTATTTGTATTAACAAAATGATATCTGATATCTATGTGTTTGGTTCTTTGATGAAGGACTGGGTTTTTGGAGATTGCAATAGCACTTGTGTTATCACAAAATATGGGTACCATCTTGTAATGGATGTCATAGTCACTGAGTTGACTTTTCATCCATAGCACATTGGCACAACATCCTGCGGCTGCCACATATTCAGCTTCGGCTAAAGACATAGCCACTGATTGTTGCTTTTTAGCAATCCAACAAACCAGCTTTCCTCCAATATTGACAGGACCCTGAGGTACTCTTTGTCTATGTTGCAGCCTGCGTAATCAGAGTCAGAATATCCTTTGAGGTCAAACCCTAAACATTTTGGATAGTAAAGTCCAAGACTTGGAGTACCCTTTAGGTATCTGAGGATTCTTTTAGGCTGTAGTGAGATTGGATTCTTTAGGATTGGATTGATATCTTGCTATTAGACATCTTGAGAATTGTATATCGGGTTTATGTGATTAGATACATCGTTGATCCTACAATCCCCCTGAAATGAGTTTGATTGACTAATTTGCAGTGAGATCAAGTCCAAGGTTATTTGGAGGGACCATTGGTGTCTTCACTGAAGCACAGTCAGAGATCTCATATTTCTTCAAGAGATTTCTGGTATATTTCTCTTGACTGATAGTGATTCCTTTATCAGTTTGCCTGATTTGTAGTCCAAGGAAGTATGTGAGTTCACCCATCATGCTCATTTCAAATTTATTTGTCATCAGTTTTTTGAACTATATGCAAAGAGTATAATTTATTGAGCCAAAGATGATGTCATCAACATACACTTGGACTAGTATCACATCTTGTTTTGTCATATAGGTAAACAGTGTGTTTTCTATCTTTCCTCTGACAAAACTTATTTTGAATCAGGAAAGCTGAGAGAGTTTCATACCATGCTTTGGGAGCTTGTTTTAGTCCATATAGGGCTTTGTCAAGCTTGTAGACATAGTCAGGGTACTCACTACTCTCAAAGCCAGGGGGTTGCTGAACATACACATCTTCCTTGAGTTCACCATTTAGGAATGCACTTTTTACATCCATTTGGTAAACTTTGAAGTTCATGTAGGTTGAAAATGCAAGGAAGATCTGATGGCTTCCATTCTTGCAACAGAGCAAATGTCTCATCATAGTCAATGCCTTCTTGTTGACCGTAACCTTGGCTACAAGTCCGGCTTTCTTTTAATGCGATTGCCATTTTCATCGGTTTTGTTTCGAAACCCACTTCATTCCTATGACAATGACATCCTGAGGACATTTGATCAAGGTCATGACCTTGTTTTATCAAGCTGTTGAAGTTTTTCTTGCATAGCTTGAACCCAACTAGGTTGTTTTAGAGCTTGATGACACTTTTGGGTTCTATTTCGATGAAAATCGGCATATAGACATTCATTGGTGAAGCTGCCGTTAACTTAACGTACCGTGCTTCTTGTGAGCATACCTTGGTGGGTTCACCAATGATGTTCACAAGCTCAATGCCTTGAGATCTTGTCCACATACTTTGTGGTCTGGGATCTGAACTTGATGAGGTCACTCGAGCCTCAGGTATGGGTTCAGGTGCAGGAGCCACAGAATCATTTAGATCATCTGTTGAGATGCTTTGTTCAGGTTGGTGATCATGAATTACAGGTTCCTGAACATTTGGTTCAGTATTACCTATCCCAGAAGGGACTGATTGATTATCAATGAATTCACTGATTGTTGGTTGAGGAAGGTTGTGGGGTAAGACATAGTATGAGATATCAGCATCAACTTGATATGAGGAATTTATTTCAGTGTTGAACTCATCAGGAGGGTATCTTGATGAGTCATCAATTACTATTTCCTCCACTGAGGTATTGGTAAATCTGATGCTTTCTGAACTTTCATCAAAGGTGACATGAAAGTTTCCTCAACTTGTTGTCTTCTGGTGTTAAACACCCTGAGGGCTTTGGATATCAGTAAGTAACCTAAGAAAAATCCATCATCAGCTTTTGCATCAAATTTGCCTAAGTGATCCTTGTGATTGTGAATGAACACAGGACACCTAAACACATGAAAGTAGCTGATATCGTGAAGTATTCCTTTAAAGATCTCATATGGGGTTTTGTTATTTCTTTTGTCAATGATTGACTGTTTTGAGTGTAACAGTTGTTTTGTGACTTGATCGAAGTGCTTTGAGAGTCTTGAGCCATTTAACACGCCTAGCGACCTCAATGAGGTTCTATTTTCCTTTCAACTACCCCATTTTGTTCGGGGGTGTACGGAGACGAAAAGTTTTGGGAAATTCCTTTTCATCACAAAAACTCTCAAGCTCTTGATTTACGAACTCGGTACCATTGTCGATTCGATTTGTTTAAGCTGTAATGTCATTCGGTTTTCAATCTTCACGATGAATGACATTATTGTATCAGTTGTTTGACTCTTTTTGGAAATAAAGTATACCCAAGTGTATCTTGAGAACTCATCAACAATGACAAGTGTATACTTCTCATGCTGGATTGATCTTGGACTGACTGGCCCAAAGAGATCCATGTGCAAGAGGTGAAGGCATCTTTTGATAGAGAAATTTTGTTTTGTTTTGAATGATGCTCTGTGATGTTTGCCTTTTTCACAAGCTGAGCATGGTTTGTGTTTTGCAAAAACCAGTGATGGTAAACCAAGGACTTTATTTTGTTTTGCCAAGTTGTCGATGTTTTTGAAGTTTAAGTGAGAGAGTCTCTTGTGCCACAGCCAGTTGATAGATTCAGTGGCTTTGGTAAAGAGACAAGTTCCATTCTGAGAGAATGTTGACATGTCTAACACACAACATCATCTCTCCTAGGAGCTATCAAAACAACTTCTTTGTTGGCATTGAAAATAGTACCTTGTTTATCATTGAACTGTACTATGTACTTAGCATCACATGACTGACTGACACTGATGAGATTGTATTTCAGATCAATGACATAAGCTACTTTAGAGAAAACTATTCCATTGCAGTTTACTGAACCATAACCTTCAGTGGGACATGATGAGTTATCACCAAATACTACCTTGGGTCCTTGTTCCTTTACATACTTGTGCAGATACTCCTTTACACCAGTCATGCTTCTTGAACATCCACTATCTAGATGCCAAATAGGCTCCCTGGCGTGTCTCTGCACAAATAGCAAACTGAATTAGTTTCTCTTGCTGACCCACTTACTAGTAGGCTTGGGTCTCATGGTCTGTTTGAACTTATCAATTGATTCATGATCAATGGTTGAGTGAAGTGTGCTACCACATGTTTTGCATTTGCTTACTGAGGAAGACTCAGTGATGCGGGTTTGTTTTGAACTTCTCCTTGCTTGGATGACTCTATCATCTTTGAGATGTCTCATGAGTTTGGATTTCCATATATCACAAAAGAGTTCATGAGGCATGTCATCGGAAGATGATCATTATAGCCACAATGTGGGCAAGAAGGAAAGGTTTAGCTTTAGGTCTTTGACCCTACTTTGAGATGAAGCATACTGATGACCAAAGTTGGTATGAGTTGCTTTACTGAATGAACTTACATACTATAAGTAGTCAGAAGTTCTATGATCTTCCTTTTTGCAGATCATGCAAAAAAGGATTATGTAGCAATTATCAGTGGTATGGCTGGTATAATGGCACAGATCACACTTCTGCTTGGGCTTGGTGTTAGATTTTGACCTTGATGAACTAGAGGAGGCTGACTTAGTTTCCTTGATTGTTGAATCAGGAGCTTTCTCAATAGAGTTCATCTTGTCGACCAACTTCCTCACAAGTTCGGTTAGTTCTTTGGTTTGGTGCGCTTGGTGGGCGAAGATCCGGAAGTCTCGAGCTAGGTGCGGCACCACGAAGAGGTTTCGATGGTGGGCGATGCTTGATTCGACTTCGGACTCGGTGATGTGTTCGGTACTCTGGGTACATCGAGTCAAGCATACTCTTGAGCTTGACTCTCGGGCTCAAGAATCCTTCGAATCGAAATTTGGAAGCTTACTCTCAGGGTTTACCCTTTTAACCCAATCATTGGGTTTAGGCATTAACTCCTTTTTGGAGAGCATACCAGCAGACACGAATGGTTTTGGGCTTTGGTATTCACTGAGAGAATCAGTGAGATGATCTTCACCTAGGAATCTCTTTTTGCTATTGGGGGCTTGAACAGTGTCAAAGACTCTAGGATTCTTAGCAGTCCAACTTTCAATGATATCTTTTTCCTTTTTAAGTTCTTCTTGAAGAGCCTGATTTCTTTTAACTAATTTAGTGTTTTGAATTTGCAGTGTGTCAGCCTCAAGCTTGGCTTGTTTTAAAAGAAGAAGTTCATCCCTACACTTGTTTAATTCAAAACTTAACTTGTTGTATTTAGAAAAAAGATTTAATCTTTGCTCCTCTACAAACTTAAGGTCAACATTGATATAGTTCATAAAGGATTGCCAATCAGAATTATCATCCATAGAAAGTAAAATGTTTACCTTCTTCATTGTGATATTGACCCATTCACCATTCCTAGCATGATTCTTCCCAACAGTTAGCTTGTCCTCTTCTGAGAGAGCCATCAGTGCACTGACTTGCACCATTTCATTGTCTGGGGAGACTGGCTCTTCATCCCACTCAAATACTTCAGCTACCAGGCCCTTGTTTTACCCCTGCATGCATTTAACATTGTTTGTTGTTTAGAGGAGTGGCCTCAAGTGCTAGTTTAGCCATGGCTTTCTGTTAACTTCAAAATTGATGATTTGTTTTGATCGAGACTTGTTTTGAAATTTTGATAAGGTGATAGACTTTTGGTTGAAATTTGCTAAAGCCCAAGGACCGATTTGACCACGAGGGTTTGTAAGAGGGTTCGAAATTGTTTTGGAAAAGGTCTTTGGCAAAATGACCTTTTGTGACACTTAAAACATTCGGTGTCCTCATTAGCTTTAGCATTTGAAAACTTTTGTTTCTTCGTATAAACCTTTTAGAGTTATCAAGGAGTGCCTTTTCACGAAACTCAATGTTTAAGTCATTCGGTACTCCTCACTTGTTCTCTCATAAGCCTCATCGTCTCGAATTTTCACGAAAATCTTGAACCACCTTGTTAGAATAAGCGGCGCTTGATACTTGTGTTGAAGTGGTGGTCGGGGACTTCTTGACTTCACGAGACTTTTCAAGTCGGTATCGTTTGTTGATGAGGTTTTCCTCGAGACAAATTTCCCATAAATTTCGGGAAGTTCAAGATTCTGAATATGATTAGCATTGCTGAGTCCTGAGAGAAATTCAGCCACTTCTTAGGAAGACTATTGACAAAACCAACATTGATTTCATGTTTGGACAACCCTTTACACCATCATTTGACAATTCATTTAACAAAGTTTTATACTGGGTGTAAGTTTGAGAGAGAGTTTCTGAGTCTTTAGCCCTGAAGGTATTGTACTCAAGTTTCAGGTCCATAATCCTATTTTCCTTGGTATTTGAGGGACATTCATAGTTTTAGACTAGGTCATTCCAGGTTTGTTTAGCTGTACTACAGCCAATAACAGACTCCATAACATCATCGAGCGAGCATGGATATGATGATGCTTTTGAGCCTTTGGTCCTAGTTGACCACTCTTCTCGTCCCGAGTCCATCGAGCTTGAGTTTAGGTAAACCTTGAGCTCTTTGGGATAAGTGGACCTTCATTAATGCACTTAATGTAGTAAGGTTCCATCGGTCAAATAGCAAAGCATTCGCTTTCTCCATTTGTTAAATTTGCCAACTTCTAGTCGAGGGCAACAGACATAGGCTCCACCCTTTTTATCGACAAGTTGGAGCACATCACTTTCAGCCATTTGGATTCTGATTTAAAAACATTTTGAGCGGCTTAAAAAGGGTTTTATAATCAGCCTGCTTTGATACCACTTGTTGTTCCCGTTTCACAGTTAGTTTAAAAACAATTAAAATGACTAATTGTGAACAATGACTGAAGTAATGCAAGTAAAAGCACACTGAGTATTTTTCAACGTTTATATTCTTTATTAAAGACGAATAAAAAAGAATACATTACCCAAGTACTTGCGGAATAGTACTTAGGATTGAAATGACAAGTATGGTATGACTCCTCACTAAGCTTAGGCTAAGTCTAAGCACAACTACACAGGAACCACTTAGCTATCTCAGGGACATAGTTGTATTTGGAGGAGTGAAAGATTGCTTGTATGTGTGTTTTACAATTAATGCACAAGCTTAAATCTTTCAGTCCAACTCATATGCTATTTATACAAGTATGGTTTTTAACACTATCGTAGAGGACGAACTAACAGGTTACAGAGGACAAAATACTGATGTATTTTGTCTCTGTTTACATTGGCTATTTAGAGTAAGTGACAAGGCTCCTTTCTTCTAGTCAGTGATGACATTGAGCCTGGTAGTTAGCGATTCAGAGAAAGTTTGACTTTGGTTGATAAGGACTTTGTCTTATCTGTTCAAACTTATCCCGCCTTGTCCCGCTCAATCTTCAATCTTCTTAGCCATCAATCTTCATCTTCAGTATTGTCTTCAGTGGTAGTAGTTGGTGAGGAGTTTCGGGATTCAGTGAGTTATTGTTATCACTCACTGAACCCACCATCTTCTTCTTGACTCAGTCTTCACCCCTTAAGTTCCGCCTTACTGAGTGGAGAGACTTTTTCTTTGTCTCTTACTAAGTATCCTAAAGACAGCTCATTGAGTGGCTATGCGCTCAGTGACTTGTCAGTGTTTAAGGGACTAAAAACTTAGGGTATTTTCTATTCAAATCCTAGAATTAAGAGGTTTGGGTATTCACTGAACCCAACAATTTATAGGAACACCCATTTGAATTTAAGAAAATAATGTTTTCAACTTTCATTTTATATTTATGTTTTTACCGTTAGTTTTACAATTTAAGTTTATGACGATGTGACGTGTAAGCTTTCGAGGTATGCCGGGTTAAATGATCATATGGGTGCATATAGTACAAGTCATCTTGAATGAATCGCGAACAACATCTGGGCAAGTCGACAATGTGTTGCGGGATAGGTTTAGTATGAAGTATGTCGACATCCAATGAGGAATACAATTTTGATTAACATTTTATAGCAACATAATAGTGCTAGAATTAAAACTGATACAATCTGTTATGTCTTACGCGACACAAACGCACCCTGAATACTTATGGGCTTCAGCCCAAATTTTGAACAGACAACACCTCCTTCGTTACATGTGGCTGAGGCCTGGTTACATAGAAAAACACACTTCCCACACTTAACACATGGTCTTTGACCCAGCGATGCAATAATAGAGACCCAAAAATTTTGTACAGGCTTTTCTTGCATTTGTCTAGCTTTGAAAGTTACAGATTTGTGGAGGTGCCTTTGACACCACGACTCGACACTAAAAGTTCCACTCAATGCGAGTTTTAGAACTTTAAACCAACAAAAACATATATAAGTTAAGCTTATGTGACCACCCTTGTGGCTTCGAATTAATCGCGGGAAAACATCACCTTTCTGGGTGATGTTGAGCCAATAAAGATAAACGAGTTCACCCATATTTAGGATTCCTCGTTAACCAAGAATCAAGGTTTACTAAGAGTGAGTTAACCAACACGAAACTCACCCGAAATTCACACGTCCACCCTTGTGGCCTTGTGCTAACTGTAGGCATCAAACACACTACGTGGATGATTTCTCTTTATGACCCGAAGCGAAACAAATATGATGTAAAGGCTTGTAAGATCCTTGGGTTGTGGTCGTCTAAGCAACTTATAACGCACCCTTTTGTGGGTGTGGTCTATCCCTGAGCTGTACCACCAACCCGACCATCCATGTGGTATCCGGGTCTTAACCGAACATAACTAGTTATACTAGTTAGTTCTTCAAGTAATGAAGAAAGACAAAGGAGGGTCAAGTTTTATGAGCAAAGAAACAATGAATACCATAACCATTCTTTCCCTTGCAACTTAACCAGGGCATACCATTGTGGTGGAAACCACAGTGGGTTACGACCCAACTTAATATTGTTAATCTCCCGACTATGACTGGAAACTAACGCAACCAAGATTAATGAAATCGTTAACCAAGCAACAACTTAACCGACTAACCAAATTAAGTCACATGACACGAGTAATTCCTAATCGAGCCTAAGGTTTCCGTTTTATGTTTTTTCATTTTTCATTTGCTACACAAGCTCGAATATAATAGGTTAACAACAAAACATAATCTTTCTCAGAAAGAAAATCATGTAACAATTTAAAGGAGGTTTCAATATTCATTCAAACTAATTTACAACAAAATGTAAATCTTATAAAATTTGACAGATTCATTATTTAGCAACACCCGAAAAAAATAAACTAACAAAATGTAAAATTAGAGAACTCTTACAATTATGGATCAACAAGGAGAAATCAAAAGAGTTTAGGTATCAATGAACCCCAATCGATCCCAGCAGGAAGACGCAACCACTTATCCCTTTTTGATTTTTGAATAAGTTTTTGAGATGTGTCGCCTGTGGTCCGATGGGCAAAATAAAATGGAAAGATTTTTTCAAATGTTAGCTTTGCTTTCTATGCCTTGATTTCGTGATGAATTGTTTTGAGCAAGAGTCCCTATCACTCCTTTATTCCAAGAGGGTCTTGTGACTTTGACCATGGAAAGGAGAGAAGGCAGATAGTGATGGATCTGAGGCTCGTTGTAGATGGCGAGGCATTGGGGAGGCGCTGAATAAAGTAGGAGGGCAAGATGCTATCTTTGTGATTTTCGCTTTAGTGATTTGACCTAGGAGATAGGATAAAAGTCTGCAAAAGTGTTTGGGTTCTATTTTGTGTGTGTAGGTGAGCAAGAAGAGAAAAGTGAGATGGAAAAGTAGTATTGCTAAGGTAGTGGGTTGTTAGGGAATGTTTTTCCATTTATTAGTATTTCCTAATGAGTTAAATTGTAATCGTGGTGACCTGGTTTAGTAATATTATGAGAAAAACGTTTTTGGACACGTTTCTGAGAGAACGACATAAAAATAAAATTTTGACTTTGAAAATAAATTATAAATTTCGCTGGTCGCTACAGTGTTTGGTACGCGTGCGGTATCGGTCTTTCAAGAGAAACGAGATAACCTCTCGTTATAAATTTTAATTCATCATTAAATGTCAGAAAAATAATAACTTTGAAATTCCTAAAGAAATTTTGCAATGCAAATGATTTATTGCAGGCTACAGTGTGCAGGTTAGCTACCCGATTTAGTTATGTAAGCTCGTGTATGCTTAATTTAATAGGTTTAGTAATAATAAATTATCATTTATTATTAAGTAATAGTTGGTAAATTACCGTATGTCACAGCCTCCCAGCCTTAAAAGGAAAGCGCTCGGCTTTCACTTAAAATTTCTCGATAGTGTTTATAGGAGTGAAAATTTCTACACTTGGTTTCGGTTCCTCGTCCACAGTGCAGTTGGAACCTTCTCAAGAGTTACAATAGACCTTAATGATAGAAGTTTGCTTTTGTCCTAGTCTCTGAACTCGTAGTAAGGGACTTCGGGTGATTTCTTAGTGGAGTTTATAGTTTTCATAAATTTGAATCTTGTCCAGGGGCATTACAAAATTTTACTACAAAAAGGTGTTTCTCCGAGTTATACATACAGGAAAATTTGTGCATAACACATAGTTCTGTTGGTAATCCGAGTCGGTAAGTTACCGGCTCGATTCTCGCAAGAATTTGGATGATCCTATGGGATAAGGACTTAACTCTTACATCTTTCAGAAATAGTTTATGCCTTTTCGAGGTGAAAACCTCAAGCTAACTTTCTCATCGACTTGAACCTCACGTGGCTTTTGTCCTTTATTGTCTATCTCGGCGACTAGAGTCGATTACATCCAGCTACCGGTCTGCACACTCTTATCAGTGGTCTCCAATAGTAGCTCAGAACTAATGAACTGGCTTGCATCGGTCTCCGTCCTAAACATAAGTGATTTACGCTTTTGACCGTACAATGCCTTATGCGATGCAGCTTTGATGCTGGTGTGATGGCTTGTTATTGCAAGGGAATTTGGATAAGGTAAATTGCCTATCCCATCATTTTCAAAATCTATTACCCATGCTCGTAGTATATCTTCCATAGTTTGAATGGTCCTTGCATTTTGTCTATCAGTCTGAGGATGGTAAGTGGTACTCAAGTTAAGATGGATCCCCAAGCATTTTGGAGTGATTCTCAAAAGTCGAGGATGGTAAGTACATCCGACACAGTACGCACACTCTTATCAGTGGTCTCCAATAGTAGCTCGGGACCAATGAGCTGGTTTCGTCGGTCTCCGTCCTAAACACAAGTGATTTGCTCTTTTGACCGTACAATGCCTTATGCGATGCAACTTTGATTCTGGTGTGATGGCTTGTTATTGCAAGGGAATTTGGTTAAGTGAAATTGCCTATCCCATCATTTTAAAAATCTATTACCCATGCTTGTAGTATATCTTCCATAGTTTGAATGGTCCTTGCATTTTGTCCATCAGTCTGAGGATGGTAAGTGGTACTCAAGTTAAGATGGATCCCCAAGCGTTTTGGAGTGATTCTCAAAAGTTTGATGTGAAATAGCTATCTCTATTTGAGATGACAGGAAATTGGAGCACCATGGCTTGCAACGATCTCCTTCAAGCATAATCATGTGAGTTTGTCTATGCTGTCGTTTTCCTTATTTGGTAGGAAGTGAGTGGATTTGGAGAGAAGGTTAACAATTTCTCTAATAGTGTCGCAATCGTTTGGTGTCTCTGGTAGTTGGAAATAGAGTTCATAGTTATGTGTTCCCATTTCACTCAGGAATCTCCGGTTGTACAAGTAGAAATGATGGCTTCTGATTTTCGACGTTGACTTTCGAATAATTTAAGCATTGACTGGCATAGGTCGTAATGTCAGCCTTCATGTTTGACCATCTGTATAGTTTCTTCAGATCAAGGTATATTTTTGTCGGACCCTAGGTGCGTAAAGCACTTGGATTCTTATGAGATTCGCGCATAATGAGATCGTGAATCCCTCCATAGCATGGGACTCAACTACTGTCCTTGGAACATGAGATTCCATTCGATCTTTTACGGATCTAATTTCACCTTCAGGTATACCGTAAAGGTTCTTGTTTAGTCGGTTCTCCCTTTGAGTGCAACTACTTGAGCCTCAAAGGTTTTATATAGAGAGGGGTGAACTGATATTCGTTCCCAAAGATTTGACTTTAAAAGGTTTAGGTCGCTCCTTGTTGCTTAGAGCATCTGCAGCCATGATTGCTTTGCCCGGGTGACTACGGATTTCATAATTCAAACCACAGAGCGACTCCAGTCATTGGTGTCGTCACATGGTTAACTCCCTTTGGTTCAATATATCTTATAAGACCTTGTGGTCGGTGTATAGTGTATACTTTATGCAGCAAGGATAGCATCCCTAGTTTTCTTAGTGCGATCATGATAGATCCTAACTCTAATTCGTGCATTGCGTAGTGTTTCTCATGAGTTTTCAGCTGACGAGCAGTACCGGTTGCTACTTTAAATCAAGATGGTCTTCAACCTTCTTGTGAATCATTTCTCTGAACGACAAGTTCTTCACTATTCTCAGGTAGATCTAAGATAGGTGTACCACACAACTTCTCCTTGTGTCGTGTGTGTGGTATTTGTTGGGCTGGCCTATGCTGTGGGTGTATGATAATACATTCCTTTCCTCGTCTGGTAGAGTGTTTAGGATACTAATTCTGGATGGGCGGGCCTGAGATAGTGGTTACTGTGATGTCGTAAGGTTCAATGTAGGTTCCTAGTTCTCATCAGGTGTCCAAACTTTTCATGTTCATTTTCCTAGTCTCAGGGCACCTTCTTTATGCGACACAGTTTAACCTATTACTTTGTAAGTGGCATGGGCTGAGAGTGTTCGGTCATTTTAAAATGAGATGTCGGTGTATGTTGTAGAAAACCGTTTCTATTTCATGGTTGTGATTTGCGTACCAAGTTTTCGTCTTTCAGTTCTTTATTTGAAACATGACTCGACAAGGTTTATAAATCAACTATTCGATCATACATAACCCCTCCCGAATTATACATAGGTGATCAGGCTATGTATAATTGGGGACCGATGATGTAATATTCGGTATAGTTTTAATTTTGGTGTTCTTATTCTTTAGTCAGTGAAAATTTTGCAAAATCTCGATTTAGGAAGTTTTAGTATGATGATTTAGAAAATTGACGATGACAAAAATTTTATAGTGGTTTGCGTTAAAATATAATAATATTGTCAACATGGTTTATGACTCAGTTGTGCAAAATTTTTAGGGTAAGTAGTAATTTGATTAATGGTGAAGCCACGAATTTGTTATTTTTGGTGAGGTAATATTGAGTCAGTTTCTATGGTAATAGTAAAACATCTTTGCAATTTTGTAATGTGGTTGATACGTTTAGCAAAACATCTCGTTGGGTGACACCAGTTTGTAAGGTGATTGGTCAAACACCTAGGGGAGTTCCTCCTACATCAAAATAACATTAAGGCATGGTAAGGTGGTTGTAATTTTGATGGTGCGATGAGAGGGAAGTGAAAGGAGTAAATACTGAAGTAGTACGATAGAATTTAAAAGGTTATGGATACATTAACAAGGAAGTTCTTAGTGCGTTAAGGTTACATAAAGAAGTACTTAGTGTAGGTTCCTAAGAATACATCTCAGAAATTTAGACTAAATTCTATTACAACCAAGATGCCTCTAGCAAATCCCGTCCCCGCCACTCTGGTTGTTGGGGTCTGCCTGAGTCTTCATACTTTCTTTTGGTAAGTGTTCTTGTGAGTACTTCCTCCATGATGATTCTTTCTCCCTGGGCACGCATTTTTTATGTGACCTCTCATTCCACACCCATGGCACGTCAGAGTCTCCCAGTATGGTTTCTTACAATCTTCCACCTCATGTCCAGGTCTCTTGTAGTTTCCACAAGGTGTGGGGCATTCTCCCATTATTCCTAGATACGACGTCATCATCGTGCTTATTTCTAAATACCCATTTAGTTCCTATGATGGTTTGGTTCCTAGGTGGAGGTACTAAAACCCAAACTTGATTTGCGGTGAATTGATTTAATTCTTCTTGCATAGCAACTACCCAACTATCATCCTACCAATGTTCTTAGGTTCTATGGTAGATATAAAACAAAATAAATTACTTTTGTTTTGTGCTTGTGACCTAAGAGTTCTTTGGTTTAGGTTACCTATGACATTTTCTATTGGATGATCTTTGTATTCCTTGATGTTGACGATTTCATCAACATCGACTATTTCATCCTCAATGTAATTTTCTAAGGTTTTCTTGCCATTAAACTTAATGGCTTCTTCCTCATCTAAGTCATCATCCACCAAGGGTGATGATTTAGTTAGGGGAGGACTCTCATCGAATGTCACGTTGAGTGATTCTTCTACTTTCATTGTTTCCTTATTAAGGACAACATAGGCTTTACTATTTTGTGAGTATCCTAGGAAAACACCTCCGTAAGACTTTGGGTCAAACTTGGTGAGGTAGTCTTTTGTGTTTAAAATGAAGCATTTGCTTCCAAACACTCTAAAGTAATCTAGAGTAGGTTTTCTACCTTTCAAGATTTCGTATAAAGTCTTTCCTAGGATTGGTCTAATCAAAATCCTATTGAGTATGTAAGTTGAGGTGTCTACGACATTACACCAAAAATTTTGTGGAATGGATTGTTCGTTCAACATCGTTATACTCATCTCTTATAGAGTATGATTTTTCCTTTCAACTACCCCATTTGATTGAGGAGTGCGTGGAGCCGAGAAGTTGTGTGTAATACTATTACTATCACAATATGCTCCGAATTGCATTTCATTATCAAATTCCCGACCATGATCCTTCCTAATGGAAACTATTGTACAACCTAGTTGATTTTCGACTTTCTTACTAAAGATTTTGAATTCCTCGAAAGCTTGTGTCTTATTCTTAAGAAACCTAGTCCAAGTATATCTAGAGTAATCGTCTACGATTACTAAGGTGTAGAGATTTCCTCCGTAACTCCGTACGGCGGATGGACCGAAAAGATCTATGTGAAGGAGTTCTAGCCATCTAGAGGTCGAAACTAAGTTCTTAGCTTTGTGACTAGAGTAAACTTGTTTTCCAACTTTACAAGCGTCATAGAAGTGTTGATCAAACTTAAGCTTAGGTAAGTTTATAACTAGATCCTTAGAGGCTAAGGATTGTATTAGAGGCATATTGGCGTGACCTAATCTCCTATGCCATAGTGTGGAATAATCATCTATCGTTGCTAAACATATCTTATCCCCAGGCTTATTCCCCATTTTCATAACGAATAAGCCATTTTCCTAACTCCTTTACCTATGGTCTTGCCATCCTTAATAATTTCACTACCCTCTTTCGAGAATAATACTCTACACTTATTGTCAACCATTTGACTAATGCTAAGTAAGTTAAATCCTAAATTATCTACATGCTCAACATTTCTAATAATGAGGGAGTTGTGAGAGATCGTACCTTTGCCTATGATGTTGCCTTTAAGTTTACTACCAAATGTGATGTTACCTCCGTTGTATGCCTTGTATGATGAGAATAGACTTCGGTTTCCCGTCATATGATTAGTGCATCCACTATCCTTGACCCATTCGTCAGGCTGCAAGTCGATTCCCAGGCATATCTATTTAATTAAGACAACAACTCAAGCGTTTGGTCACCATATTTCATGGGTCCAAGATTATTAGTTTTAAACATTTCAAACATTTGGTTTGGATGTTGAAAGGGTGGACACATGTCCCAAGGAATATAACCACATTGTTGGAAGTTGTTCCAAGTTACGGGATAGTTATTTGGATAACTTTTCCTTCTAATGTTACCTCTAGGTTGTGGTGTGTTAAACCTTGGTTTAGAATTATTTATTCACCTAGGTGGTGGAGTTTTTGATCTAGTGTCGGGTTTTACATAACCAATTCCAGGACTAGAAAATGGTTTGTAAAAAGTCTTAACTACCTTTTTACTAGCAATTGGCACCTTGGTATTATTAATTACTACATGACTTGGTTTAGGACTCAAAATGTTTTTCAAAATTGAAGCTGACTCAGCTTTTTCAACACACGGTACCGCTAATTGTAGTGGTGTCGATGTACCATGTAACGGTGTCGTCCACTGATTTGACAATATATGTGGGTTTGATAAGTTTTACTTGTTTTGTTCGACTTGTCAAAGCTTTATTTGGATCAAAACCTAAGCCCGTTCAGGGATGTTCACTATATCTAATGTTGTCTAACATATCGTTAAGATATTTTGTTCCTTTTTCAAATTTAGCAATTTTAAGAATGTTTCTCCTAAGTTCTTCATTTTCTATTTGAAGATTTTGACATGACGTACATCCGACGTCGACCTCTTTATTTTTCTCAAGTTTGTTAACTCTTTCTTTTAGTTCTAAAACTTGAATTTCTAGACTAATACTTATTGTTTTTAATATCTTGTTTCTAGATACGATTTTATATGTTACTTCACATAACTTATTGTAATCATCATATAGTCTGTTATCATCTATTGAGGAATTATCATCACTATAGTATGAAGAATCGGAATGTACCTCAATTGCAGTGTGAGCCATGAGACATGTTTCGTCGTTGGGCTTTTCCTCTTCCTCTTCACCATTATCGCTCCAAGAACTCCTACAAATGCTCTTTGGTTCTTGGTTCTCGGTGGTTTAGGACATTCTCCAATGAGGTGGTTTGGATCTCCACATCTAAAGCATTTCATATCACTCTTTCCTTTATTATCATCACGATTCTTTGGGAATGACTTCTTTTCGTCGTGAGGTTGTCTAACGAATCTACCTCTTCTCCTAAAGAACTTCTTGAAGTCTCTAACCGCTAAGGCATACTCTTCGTCTTCACTATCGGAAGCCGAACTTTCCTCATCACTCGACTCCTTCTTGGCTTTTAATGCTAGAGACCTTACTTTTTCTCCTTTGTTTTAATTATGTCAGAGTCTTCCTTGATTATCATTTCATGAACTTTCAAGTTTCCTATGAGTTCATCAAGTGATAATGTCGTCAAGTCCTTTGACTCTTCAATGGCAGTGACCTTTGCTCTCCATTTGGGATGTAGAGCCCTAAGAAACTTCCTAACATAATTTTGCTAGAATAACCTTCATCAAGAGCTTTAAGACTAGTGACAATAGTTTTAAATCTAGCAAAAGCATTATCTGTGGTTTCATCTTCCGGAATGGAAAATTGTTCATATTGTTGCACAAGAAGATCAATCTTGTTTTCTTTGACTTGATTATTACCTTGATGGGTGACTAACAAAGTTTTCCAAATTTCTTTTGTCGTATTACACGTAAAAATTCTTTCAAATTATTTTCTTGGCAAAACATTATAAATCATCATTTTAGCCTCATCATTTTTGGCTAGTTTTCTTTTAAGAGTATCACTTTGTTTTTCGTAAGGAATAATTTCATTCTTGTTAGTTTCCGGATTCTTTTCAATAGGTTTAAAATCACCCTCGGTAATAACATGCTAGAGATCAATATCTTTTGATTTCACATAAGTTTCGAATCTTATTTTCCAATAAATAAAACAATCGTTTTTAAAAGTGGTGGTCTTTGCATATATTGCCTTTCTTGATATTTGTCGAAATCCATTGATCGATTCAAGCTTTAAAATACAGTTTATTTTAAAAATCTTAACTGACGTGGCTCTGGTACCAATTGTGGGAAACTAGAATGAGGGTTGAATAGTTTCACCGCTTTTTAATTTAGTTATCAAAGTTTACCCGTGAAAAACTTCGATTCAATCCTTTGTGAAATCAAACCACAACAATATGAATTCTACTTAATAAGACTACAATAAACACACTACAAAAATTGAAAGTAAGTAACGAATGTAAAGAGTAAGAGATGGAAAGATAAAACCGAGACAAAGAGATTTATTGTGGTTCGGTCACGAAGCTCTTCTTCGCTATACTCCACTCCCCGAGTACCCAACACGAGAGTTCTAAGCACTATGTCAATAAACTCCCTTGAGGCGGAGAAAACCGTACAATGTCACTTATCACAATTTCAGACACTAAACTAAATGTCAAGTACTAATCTAGCTAGTACCAATCTCACTCACGATCTACCCGATCCTTGCTAATCACACAGCCTACTAGATCACCACTATCTAGACTTGATCCACTTGATCAACACACTATCTCACAAACTACAAGAGACCTCCAAGATCTCAACAAGATCACAATGATTCACACAAGTTATCTAAACAAGACTCAAGACTACTTGATGTATATCAAGATACAAAAATTATGAAACAAGTGTTACAAGTGCACACTACTATGACTACAACACTTAGTATCTTCTTGATACAATGTGTTCTTCTCTTGCACTATGAGAGGAATGAAGATGATCATTTGGTTGGAAGAAAGGATCACTCTTAAATAAAAGAAAACTATCCAAATTATCAAAGGAGTGTGAGTGTGTTAAGAGAATTAAACTCAGAAAGTTTTGTGTGAAAAAGGATGCCCAAAAACTGTGAAGTGGGCTTGTATTTATAGGGAGAAAAATTTTGACCGTTACAGTGTCACAGTACCATTAAATGCCCGACGGTACCACTAAATTTAGTGGTACCGTAGTACCGTCCCAGACAAAAATGCTTCAATTTTGTTTTTAGTGGTGAAAGATTATTTGGGGAAGTTAGGAGCTGTTTGGGGGAGAAAAATAGATGTTGGCATTTTTAAACTTATTTTTTCAATTAAAACATTTCTTTATTGTTCAAAAATAATTTGTAAAATGTATTTTTGAAAAAATATTTGTCACATTAAAAATGTGAAGCTTGAAACAAAAATTCACTTATTTGATCATTTGTAGAGTTGTAAATTTGTTTGTTCATACCTAGAGTGATATATGTAGAAACGGGATATTCAACTAAAAACTTGTTTACGTTAATTTTGACGTAACATGTTTTTACATTTTGTTATCATAAAAACGTAGAGATATTGAAAGATAGAAATAACGTTTTTAGACATTATTTTCATCAACAATCACTTTGATTGTTCACTTAGCTTAATGGTGAGTTTATAGCCCCTACTTTATTCGTTTTGAATTACTTTTGGGTGAGATACATGCTTAACTACTTTTATAACGATCACAACTACTTGAAAACTGTATTCTGTACTATATCAGTCTTTATTAATATTTGGAACCACCTACTTTTCTTGGGTACGTAACTACCTACTTTGCATGGGTGCGTAACCACCTACATTACTTCGGTACGTAACTACCTACTTTGCATGGGTACGTAACCCCCTACTTTACTTGGGTACGTAACTACCTACTTTGCATGGTTGCATTATGTTAGGAATTAGAAATTCCATAGTGAAGAGTCGGTCACCCCAAATATAATCTAGCATAAGTTAGCTCGTAGACATATCGTTATTTACGTTATTTATTAGTTAATTACTTAGCTATTAGCGTAGATTAGTTTAGAGCAACACCGAGGAGGAAGGACGGGTCTTTACCCACTGTATGCCTGATCCACAGTCCGACAGGAGGACGTATTAGCTTGTAACTATAAATACCCCTTCCATCCTTGGAAGGGGTGGTGCTTCTTTGATAATCTAACATTTTCTCTTTTGTTTATCTCTCTAGAATCACCCTCTCTACTCTCTTCATCTCTCTAACCATGGCTTTCTTGTATAATCACCATCCTAGACCACCCGAACCATCAAACAACATAAATATGCGATCCTAACAATTGGCATCAGAGCCTAGGTTGTGTTGTTTGTGTTGATTCTCGTGGTTTATTTCATGGTTTTATGTGGTTTGTTCATTATTTGATGTGGTTTGTGTTGTTTTAGATGAGGTTTGATATGGTTTGATGTTGTTTTGATGAGTATTGATGTTGTTTTGATATTTGGTGTTGTTGGTTGTTGAATCCGGTCTATAACTGTGTTTATATGGTCAAAACAGATTTTCTACAAGTTATACTACAAGTTCTGTTGATAATTATGTTGTTTCAAAGCTGTTTTTGGTGTGAATCTGCTGGTTTTGCATGTTTCTGCTGATGATCATTTATGTGTTCTTTGCTTATTTCGGTTTAGGTGCGATTATTGGAGCTCATTCTCTTCTTTTTGGTATTCTTAAAATAAGCGATTTGTGTCATAATTCATGGATGCGGTTTGTCATAACATGTCCAGATTCGTTTAATTATTATGCGGTTTGTGTCAAAACACTTTTGAGCGGTTTGTCTTAAACTGGCATGCGATTTGTCATGTGTCCAGATTCATTGAACCCTATGCGGTTTGTCTACTAACTGATGCATTTTGACGCATTGGTTCACATGCGTTTTGTGTAGACAGAGTCAAATGCGATTTGTCGTTTATGGTCAAAAAGTCAAAAGCGGTTTGTGTTGCAAAAAGGAAGAGGTTTGTCAAATTATGGGATGCGGTTTGTCAAGATTAAATGGAAAGCGATTTGAGTTTACTTAAACTGAAGGACATCAGTTTGTCTAATGAAGGCATTTTGAAAAAGTGTTTAAGATTGCTCACAAAATCAACAAACATCTTTCGCAAAATCAAGCATCAACATATTCAAATCTCACTCTAATTTCCTAATCACGATCACAATCCGCAATGACAATCACAATCACAAATCGCTACATTTTCACTATACTCATACAAACACAAACATCATAATCATCATATGAAACAAACTGGATCTACAATAAACATCAACATCAAAAGAACATCTATCAATCTACAAACAAGCTTTCTACATCAGGATCTCAGATAATTTCTCGTGATTATTTAGAATTCATTCTAAACCATTCAAGGCTTATCACGAGCATACCATCATCACAGATCTATCATTGTACTATCCGAATCTACAGTTGACGAAAATAACATGTATGTTACTTCGTTTCTTTGATTCGTTCAATGTGATTAAAGACATGAATCAAGGTCAATTGTTGATTTATATCTGTGGAACTACTAAAATACAATCAACAAGGAACCTCTGGTGCTAAATCTCATAATTAATTTCGTGACTATAAATGATAAAACGAGATTGACGAGAGTCTTTATTCACGAAATTTCATCATCATCGATCTAAGTTGATATCCGAACCTTTTGAATTATGAACAAAACCATGAAAAGGTTTCATCCGCAATCCTCTTGTTCGGTTAAATGGTGAACAAAAGAATATTCAAGATCTCACATTGATTTTTCTCGTTTCACTTAAGTGATTTTCTGAAGCTGTTTAGAACTTTTCATAACAAGAAAATAATCAAGTCATCATTGATCTATATTGGTGATAATTTACGTGTTCAATAAATGAGTGTAACAATAATGTTAACTCAGCTTCGTGGCTCGTTTAACTCTCAAAAGACAAGAAGGATCAAAGTATACTTACCTGTTGTCACAAAATTGATTCTAAAAAGGTCCAAACCATCCCTATGGCATTGATAACGACTTCAAACCATCCCTGTGGCGAATCATAGACCTTCGAATCAAAGACCATCAAACCATCCCTGTGGTGATGTGCACTTTGATGAGAAGAAGGAAGAGATGAGGGACGGATGTCTTCTAATTATTGTTATTAAGGTTTGTATTATCAAAAGGGGGCGTGATATATTTGAGTGTGATTTGGACTATTGGATTTTGGTGAGAGGAATTGATGGGGGTGGATCAGTTGGAGATAATTTAGGGTTTGAGGAAATTCTTAGGGTTGTTATGTGTTATGTGAGTGTTTTATAATACCCGAAAGATTAGGGTGCTTGACATGGGCTTGATTGATTGTACGGGTTGAGAGATGGGCCACATATTATCATTCGTACATGGGCCGAACTATTAATTAATTGGATTTGGGCAATATGTTATTAGTAGGTCCGGTTTTGTGAAGTTAGGATATAATCAGACTTAAAGTCGGGCTTCATAATTGGATTTGGTCTCGTGGGTGTTAAAGAATAGATTGGGGCTAACTTAATGGGATTAGATTTTGATATATAATATTTTGAGCTTTGATATTTCACGCTTTGATTAAACTTGGGGCCTCATTCAACTCACATATTCATGATCCGGATTTGTTGGGTACTATTTGATTTATCATGAAAGTCTTATTTAGAATTTTTATGTGAACCGGGCTTGATACTAAAGGTGGGAATTTTGGATTTGGTTTATCATGAGCTTTGAATTGGATGATTGGATTGATTTTCATAGACCGGGCCTCTATTATTGCAAGTAACCAAGTTTGGGTCGTACACATGATTGGGTCGGATGGGCTTCTCAAGATCTGGATTGTATGAGACTTGGATAAAATGAGATTTGTTGAAGAGATTTGATGATAATGAGATTTGATGATGACATTTGGTATGATGCTGAGATTCGTTGTGTTATGAGGTTTGGTACTTTGGTGTATACACTTTCACGGAAAATATCATGTCACGGCTTGAATTGATGGTTGAACAAAGTTGTCTACGGAGTTGTTTGTTCGGTATTTCTTAATTGAAGTTGAAGTGAGGTTTTCAGGACGCATTTACTTATTTTCGTCTTCTTTCTTTCTACCCTTCCGCCAAGATGACTTGTCTGGGCATTTATAGAGTGTGATAAAGACTTGGCTATTTAGTTACTTTTGTGATTCATTCTCGCTTAACCCACAGCGTAACTATCACTTGATGTCTCTCACGCATTGAGGATCGTCAAGAGGTTTTGTACATTGGGTACACCGTTTCTTTTCACAAGGATTAGTAAAAGCTTACGTAACAAATCTGGGAAATTCTACTTTATGTTCAAGCTTGGTATATCGGGTTTACTTCTTCTAGTGGTCACTGCAATAACCGACTAAATACGTAAATGGTGTATTTACCAAAGAGTTCAATGGATGAGATGTGATCAACAATTCCCAAGGAATATTCGACGCCACAGAATGTCAATGAT
Source organism: Chrysanthemum lavandulifolium (assembly GCA_022545495.1). Taxonomy (NCBI): domain Eukaryota; kingdom Viridiplantae; phylum Streptophyta; class Magnoliopsida; order Asterales; family Asteraceae; genus Chrysanthemum; species Chrysanthemum lavandulifolium. The sequence continues at coordinate 163,748,776 of CM040245.1, read as the reverse complement.
ACTTCACAGTCTAAGCAAAATCTTTCAAGAATCTTCAGTGTCTGTCATGATTTTTCAAGATGTTTGCTTATGACAAGAACGTCTCGTGCAAATGGTCGTACACGTTATGATGCTTCCGAAAGTTTGAAACCATCATGGGGGAGAAAACGTGTACTTTGATGTTTTACGGTCAACCTCCAGGGGAAAGTAGTTTATACTACTTGACTTAGTATGGTTTGTGAAGTTGTTTACATATGGGTAAAGAATTCTTGATGATATTTTTGATGATGGAGAATGAACCGTTGATGAACCGCTGCATGTTCCTCTAAAACAGATATTCACCAAAACCAAAGTTGTTATAAAACATTCAAACTAACATTGTTTACGGTTTAGTCTTGATTTTGTAAAATCCCGCGAAAGAAACTATTTCTCGGTTTAAATCATAGATTTGTAAAATCTCGTGAAAATGGAAACATCCTGGTAATAGTAAAGTGCATTTCCGGATCTATCTTACGGTTTATTCTTGGTTTTGTAAAATCCCTCGAAAGAAACTATTTCTCGGTTTAAACCATAGAATTGTTAAATCCCGTAATGATGGAATCATCTTGGAGAAAGGAAAGTGTATTTCGGGATCTTATCTGATGCTAGTGGTACGGTTTCTGCTTCGAAGAAGGGATAAAAGGGTGTACTTCATGAATTGGGTGATTGTTTGGATTTACTTCATGGCAGTTTGGTTATTTCAAAGTTTTACGGGGTCATGTGCTTTTAACCAGGGTCGGAATGAAACCATTATCATAGTTCACTTAAAACGTCAAAGGAGGCTAGTTTTGAACTTTTAACCAGAAGATGTGACAACGGCGTTAATTCATTATTATTTATTTGAAGTTGAAGTGAAATTGCACAGGCGAGTGTACTTAGTATCTGAAGGTATCGGGGATGGTTGGATGAAGATTCTTCAAGATCCTTGTTCGAGCTTATTATCAAAAATGAAGACTTGAAAATCTAGTTATTGTTGGGTGACTTTTCCTTTTCTTTTACCACTTGGGGGAATTGGGATCTTACCACCACAAAATAACTATCACTTTAAGGAGTTACGTTGTAGTGCTCAATGCCACATTCAATTGTGGATTTTCAAGAGGTGATGTATGTCTAATACTTGATGGTTGGTTGGATGAAGAGTATAGAGTACTTAGAGATTCAATGGAGGATGAAGTCTCGGCACCGCTCTTTGTTACATATGTGCAAGTTTAAGTCACGAGTTCGGGTTAGTTTACTTCAGGGTCAAATTCATCATATTGGATTTTCTCCATCAGCTGTCACGACAAAGAGCCTACTAAATGATAATGGGATTGATAACAAGTTTTGCCAAGAGATGATGAAAAGAGAGAGATTATGACGTTTGAACACAACAGTTCAAGCCTCGTACTCTAAAGAAAAGAAAAGTGTACGTTTCAATGCGCTTTATCTTTGAAAGAAGATAAATCTTCTTATGACGTTTGAACACAACAGTTCAAGCCTCATTCTCCAAAGAAAAGAAAAGTGTACATTTCAGTGCACTTTATCTTCGGAAGAAGAGAAATCTTCTTATTATGACCATTCTCATCAACATGCTTCATGCTTTTTTCCATGCGCTTTCAATTATCAAGTGAACCGGACTACCGTTGATTATTTTCTTATTCCACTTGCTCAATTATAATGACAATGGCGACATCATATGCTACCTTTAAGGGGGAGAAGTGTGAAGAGACTACATTTTAAAGATATTCACTTGTTAAATCAAGAATGGCATCTCCGTATGCAATTCTTGAGGGGGAGAAGAAGTATGATAATTCTACATGTTGAGTTATATTTGATAATATATGGCCATACGGCTCCTAACTCATGTAAGAACCGAGCTTCTTCTTATCGGGTCATCTTTACATGGAGTTTCTTCTAAGAGCCATTGGTTGACATCTTCTCACGGACTGATGAGTTTAACAACAAAGTGCTTCCTGTTGCGGGGCTGATTTCTTTGATGAACATCTTTCTGTTCTTGTTTGATTGGGAGGGATTTGAGTTAAGGGGATTTGCTATATATAAGTTAACGGGAATGCATTTGATGAAAAGAAGATGTTAACTTTCTATTCCCCAAACGGACAATTTAGAAGAAGGTCGAGTCTACAGTCTGTTCTACATTTTCTGCGACATGTTAGAAGACTAAAGACGTATTGCATTTAATGATCTAAAGACTTCTTCTTAATCCGGACTGAGAAGATCACTTGAAATCTTTGTCAGTTTAGGGGAGAGCACTAATTGGGGGAGAGTGAAAAGCCTGATTTAATCCCCAATTAGTTTGCTCACATTGTTTCTTCAGCAAGTTGATTCTCACAGATATATTTGAGCTAATGGTCTTCTCAAAAGATTTCTAGAACATGGTCTTATAATGTGTTGCTGATTCTGAAGTATCAAAACCAGCAAGGGGGAAGGAGACACACATCTAAACGCGAGTAAACTTGATGAACTTAATACTTCTAAGTGATTGAAGATATCCGGGAAGACAAATGTCATTACATGAGAGAAACTCAAGGTTTGACTCATGGCGTTTAGTGTTTATTCAACTATGTGGGGAAGAGATGGAAGAGTTAGTTTACGGTGATAAAGAGGTACACAAGTGTGTGATGATTTCGATGCTATCGAAATCATCGAGAGAAGATTGTGTACATTAGGGGCCTTCAGTTGTTTCACTTGAGAGCTTAATCGATGATTGAGAGATATAATCACTTATTAGGAGTTGACATCTGCGAGATAATCGGTGATTGACTTGCTTCTTCAATGTTATCGGTTATTCTCTCTTTGGGCATTCGGTGCCGGGTTCTTGAGCTCCATACACTTTCTTGAGGGAGAAAAGTATACATCGAGTTATTCTTTGGCTATTGGACTTAATCTGCTACTTGATGGTATAAGTTTCTCTGTCTTGGGTATATGTGTATTCGGGTTCGTGAGCTCTAGTCTAAGAGGCCGACGCATCAATTCATCTACTTGGGGAAGTGGTCTCTTGACAACTTTTGGTATGGATCACTTGGTCTTGATGGAAAAGGAATCGAGAGATTATTTAAATGTGGGATGATACGTTGTTGTTCTTCTACCTTGATGATATAACCCGAGCGGAGAATCGTTGATCGTTCTTAAAAGGAGCGACAATATTCATGATAATGGTGGCTTCTTTGTGCACACAGCTAAGGCAAGTGGAAATAGAGCTTGAATCGCTCAACAAAAGGATTTATGGTTTGGGGAAGGCGCAAAGTCTCACTTCGGATGGTTCAATTTCTCTCAATTCGGAGCCTCAAAGCTTTGGTGGTGAATGTTTAAGAGATGATGACTTCTAACTTCTACAGCGGGCTGCTCGATATCCTTATCTCGGTACTCGTATCATCATCTTCTTAAACTATATCATCTACTCTATCTGTAAATATTTAACAAAAGCAAAATACAAAATTTAAAACCAACAAAACAAAATAGAAAAATATAAAATCAACAAAACCCATAAAATTAGGAAAATTTGAAAAGACAAAAATATGTTTTTCAAAGACATGTCTTCAGTATCGATAACATCTACGGTCTTAGAAATATCATTCAATAATGGCGGGACCATAGATGAAGTTCGAGAAGGTGTAAATATTTCTTTTCAAAACATGTCTCTAAATATGGCTTGCGATTACTTGATGTAACTTGCTTAACCATGGTTTGCTATTATTTTTATAGCAACCCGCTCTTGAGGAAGTAAAATCTTTGCGCTAAACCAATTTTCAAAATTTCGTGCACTTATCCTAAAACAAATGAGGAAAGTATGTCGAAGGACTGCTGTTCCTACTCAAATATTTTTCCTTCTAAAATTCTTCAGAAAAATATTTGTTTTAACAAAATGGTGGTAAATTGAGTTGCTTTGAAATCAATCAGAATCATGATGTCATAAATTTTCAAAACCCAATCAATGACCTCGGCTTATTTAAAACTTTTCGTAGATAGAGTCATTGATTGAGGGGGAGAATGTTTTTCAAATTCATATCATCTAACGGGCTTATCTAATTATCCTATATACTTAATTGTAAAACATGTTAACCTACGTTGAAGGACTAGGTGCCTAGGATATGATTGTTAGGATTAGATGATTAGAGTTTTATAAACACATTATTCCCATGCTTTACATGATCTGATTGATATGTTGAATTGACTTTTATTAATCGATTCTTGTTTGGGTGATGTCGACAACCATATATCATTTGTGTGTCCACTAGCGTGCGAGATATCATGGTTCATAAGAATGTTCCCGATCCGAATCCCACTAATGAAGAAGATTGGATACCGAAAGGAAAGGGTAACTATTTTTTGGGCCGACAAATGAAGAAACGGAGCTTAATTAGATCTCACCATGGACAGTTGGCACGTTAGATGCAACTTCAGAGGTCTCACTGCATCTGCAGATGGTTTTCTTCCAACCCTCAGCAACAACAACAAAAGCAGCTCAACCACCTAACGTATCTTTGTGCAGGACAAGTAGTGAATAATACCATTTTTCAAAATATTTGATAAAATTGTTTTGAAAATGGAAAAATATTGTTTTGAAAATAAATTGGATTAAATTTTGAAAATCGCCGGACTTCATTTTATCAAAACCTAAGTCACTCAATCAACGACTACGGTCATCGATTGAGGAGGAAAGAGATTTAAAATAAAATATTTTCAAACGATATTTCTTCATAAAAGTCCGGTTTGTACGTAATAAAGTGGTGATCTAAAGATTTAATGTTATGTCATGGTATGATTTTCTTTAAAACTCAAAGATCTTTCATAATGAAATTTGTTCTGTTCTTGTTTGATTGTGAAATTGTTTTATTTTACTTAAAGATCTCTTAAAACTATCATACCTGACACTAACAATCTTTAACATTTTAATTGGTCCATATCAATCATTTTTCAAAATTAAATCTTGCCACGTCTTTCCCCAAATTTTTCTAAATGATTTAAATCAATTGGGATCACAAATCTCAATTGGTTTGAAATTTTTGATCGGGGGAGAGATCGTGATTTAAATCTCAAATCGGTTTTAAAAGGGTGTTTGTTTCAAAAGCACTTCTTCCTTCATGTGCCAAAAGATTTCAAATACATGATGCACATGATTGAGGAGGAGCATTTTACCAAAAACCAGAAGAGTATTTAAAACAAGGCCACATTTTCTCCCATGTTTTCTAAACCTTATTAAATCACTTGGGATCCAAAATCTCAAAGAGTTTGATATTTTTGATCGGGGGAGAATTTGTGATTTAATTATGAAATCGATAAATGATGATCGATTTGATTCAAAGTGCATCTTTGCTCTCCTATATGTGCTAAACGCTTTCGAATCTCGAACATATTGAGGGGGAGCATTTCATAAGAAAATAAACTTTCAAGGTACAAAGATTTCTATGTTTCAACATAAGTACCTTGATTGATTTTCTAATGATTTTCTATATGGCAGTGTGATCGTGAAAGTTCTTCAAATATCTCTTTCCTCTATGTGCTAAATGATTTTAAAACAACCAACGCACATTTTGAGGGGGATAATTTACCATGAAAATCAAAAGGCTTTGTCTAAGGAAATTGTGATCAAGAAATTGTTTCAAAGAACTCTTGCCTCCATGTGCTAAACAATTTCATAATCATATGCACATGTTGAGGGGGAGCATTTCTAAATGATCAAAAACAATTAAGGTACCAAATGTTTTGATATTATATCACAAGTACCTTGATTGATTTTCCAAATGATTTTTCAATTGGTTTCAAGGAAGAATGAGCGGTACCAAAAGACCGACCATTTACTTTATGCATGGAGTTATAAGGATGGTGAGGTTGGGTATTCGTTCCCGATCCCTTGAGGCGGAGGATCTACCAGTACAATCCACTAGATAGTGTAGAGTCCTTAGGTATGATGAAAAAGGAGAAAATGAGAATATGGGAAGAGTGCGGATGAGATAGAGCTAGAAGCTGGAATAAACCCAACAAGGTTCTAGTAATGAAGTGTCGGTAAGCTTGAAGGGGTTGAAGAATGAAGCAATTGAATGTGAAAAAGGGTAAAAGAAATAGCCCTCCATTAATTCAACCTTAGAGGCGAACCGGGTTCAATCTTGTTGGGTCTATTATAGATTTGATGATACAAAATAAGAAGAATGAAATATGAAGGACTAAAAGTGACAAGAAGGAAACTACAAAAGATGGAGGATTTGGAAGATTCTAGAAGATATGCTTAAAAGAATATTTAGTTTCCTAATTGTATTATGATTCCTCTTGTAAACCCTAGATGTCTCTAGTATATAAAGAGACATAGGGTCATTAGTTTAATAGTGCGTACAAGATGTAGGCGTCTAAAGGTGTGTGTGTGGGAACCTAGGCGTGGGAAAAGCGCCTAGGGTTTAGTTAGTTAGTGTTAGATCAAGTCTTTGATCTTTATTATAGTTAGTTAGTTAGTTTATGATAATGAAAACCTTGTTCATAATAATGTTGATTCTATGTTTGAATATTCCGCTTTCATTATTATGTATTCCTAGATATAATATTAGACCTCGTCTAAGAGCTTACAACGATCTTCACATGTGGTATCAGATCACGGGGCTCGTGATATCTTAGGGTACAAGGTTTTCGAAGAAGAAGGAAGAAAAATTGAAGTCAAAAATTCGTTATATACGCAACCTTTGTTTCTGAAGGCATAACTTTTATTGAGCCGTTGGATCGAGCTAAAATTTGAGCTGGAGCTTCTTGGTATATCTATCTTTAATCTCACCGAAGGGATTGTCAATCGGAGCTCTCAATCAAAAGTTATAATTTGTCGATTCTGCTGCGATTTTTAAATAAGGTTACAACGACCTTGTTTTGAAACGATCATAACTTTTTAGTTAACAGTTGGATCGTGTGAAATTTTTGGTGGATGTTCTCTATATATCAATCTAACTTTCCACGAAGGATCTTCCATCGAGCTTTTATGTGAAATCTTTGTTGAAAGTGTTCTTTGTGTATTTTGAAATCTTGTTGTGCGTTATTGGTCCCCTACAAGCAAAATCTGCTTGGACACGAAAGTCTTCTTGATTATTGAAATCTTGTTGTTCTCAAAGTCTTGCTCAAATCTTGATACTTCTCAAAATCTTGTGAGGAGGTTTCAAAATCTTGTTATATTGAAATCTTGCTTCTCATATGGTTTTGGACTTGAGGGAAGTCGAGCATAATTATTATTATGGTTTTGGACGACCACACACTGGTTATTGTTCACACACACAGGAAGAAGTTTTTGTTCTTAAAAGGATTTAAAAGGCTCGTTTTGGAGATTTATTGAAGAATTGATTCTGAAGAGGATTATTTATCACTTATTTGAAGGTGAAGTGGAATTACTTGGTTTGTGTTCTTATCATCTAGCTTGATGAATCTAGCAATGTGTGATTTTCTTATGATGCTCTATGCACACATTGGCTATCACTTGAAGGAGTTACATTGTAGTTCTCGGTGTCTCATACTAGTTGAGGATTCTTGTCGAGGATTGCGGTCTACTTATATTTGGTGGATATAAGTATGGAGTTAGTGGATTGTAAAGATTTAAGACACAAGTTTGGGAAATTCTACTTCTTCATCAAATTAAGTCATATTCGTTTTCTTCACAAGTAATCATTACATAAAGCCTCTGATTTTGAAGAATCATTGATATACATGCATCACTCAAGGGAACTATTGTTGATCATTATTACCACTTTGCTAGTTGGGTTTCTCTTGTTTTGAATCCATTTTCCTATGAATGCGTCTTGGTGGGCGATTTGAAGCATTGAAGTCTTAGATTGGAAGTATGATATTGGTTCGTGGTGGTCGAGATCATTGTTTGCATCGTTCCCTATTTGTTGATAACAAAAAGGGAAGAGATGTTTGAGTGACATGTTCAAGTCAAGGGAAGATTGTTTCATTTATGGTGAGATTTAATTATCTCAACCACGCTACTTCGTCTAGAAGTTCGTACAAAATTGTGTTTGTTTTGTCATCATCAAATAGGGAATATTGTTGGGTCTATTATAGATTTGATGATACAAAACAAGAAGAATGAAATATGAAGGACTAAAAGTGACAAGAAGGGAAACTACAAAAAGATGGAGGATTTGGAAGATTCTAGAAGATATGCTTAAAAGAATATTTAGTTTCCTAATTGTATTATGATTCCTCTTGTAAACCCTAGATGTCTCTAGTATATAAAGAGACATAGGGTCATTAGTTTAATAGTGCGTACAAGATGTAGCGTCTAAAGGTGTGTGTGTGTGGGAACCTAGGCGTAGGAAAAGCGCTAGGGTTTAGTTAGTTAGTGTTAGATCAAGTCTTTGATCTTTATTATAATTAGTTAGTTAGTTTATGATAATGAAAACCTTGTTCATAATAATGTTGATTCTATGTTTGAATATTCCGCTTTCATTATTATGTATTCCTAGATATAATATTAGACCTCGTCTAAGAGCTTACAACGATCTTCACAAATACATTTGCTACTGGTGGTTACTAAGGTAACACTGGTATTCAGACAAGACGTCATGGACCCAGTGACGCACTGCACCTAACTTCCCAAGCTACTCAAGTTCCTCTTAAAAGGGCTTGTTTTATTCTCACAGGGAACCTACATAATCTATTGACTTTCTCTTAGAGATTGTTCATATTGAAGAAGGAGACCCTCTCCCTAGTCTCCGGCATAGGAAACCAAAATGCACAATTGAGTCTAGAGCCAAGAGATCATCCACAATATCTCATTAGGATACAAAATTAATGAATACTTGCTGTTTCACACAATGTGGAAAGTAAGTATATATTGAGAGTCCTACGTATTATCCTTGTGGTATTGCGGAACATCAAGTGATATGTAAAGTATTCACGATGAAGATGGAAATCCTTCAGAGCCAACATCAAACAAGATCTTGGTGGGTGACATGTGAGATCTTTTCTAAAGATCAAAGTTGTGACAATTGGATAGAAACAATGGGGCGATTCATTCTTGAATCAACCTTGGTCCAGGAAATGAATTGACGAATACTTTTGGAAAAGACATTTGATGTGCAAATCTTCTTTTCTCTAGCACATCGAATATGTATTCATATTTCAAGCACAAAAAGTATCTCTGATTGAAAAAAATACTTTTGGAAAAACCTTTCGATGTGCAAATCTCTTCTTTTCTCTAGCACATCGAATGTGTATTCTTTTCAAATACAAAAGTATTTTTGATTGAAAATTGATCTTTCTCATAAAACCTTCGTGCGTATTGCAAAACTCTTTCTTGAAGCAATACGCGATTGTTTTCAAATCAATTTTCATCAATCGGTGAATCTCGATTCGTTGGTTCACTCACTCCGTGTTGTCTTCTTTGGGACGCTCGGTTTGAGAACGACTAGAACAATTTGTGAAACCCATTCTTGAACTCTACACGATCAAAGGCGATTTATCTTGATCAGCGGGTAACCATGGTTCTTGCAACTATATTCAGCAAGTGAACAAAGACACTTTCGTGTGTTTTAGTGCTAGCTGTTGTTTGCGAGGAAGCATAGGCGGTTGCGGTGATCGAGTTGAGAAGTCAATTCGCAACCGCATGCTCACAACATTCACACTTAATTGAATAAAATCATGACCATCAAAGACATACAACAAAGATGCTTTCGCTACTCTGATGAAAAGATGTCATGATCCATAAAGTGTGAGCATGTCGGTCCAAAAGTCACAATATCACATGAAGGCAACACTATAAAGGGTGATCCAGAGATTTACTGTGGCTGATGATCTCAAAGAAAGCTAGAAGATCATCAAAGATGTGGATCAGTTCAAAGACCTCCACTTAAAGTACAAAGTAATCGGACTTTGAAGAATCACTGCTAAAGCACAAAGATTGCGGAAATTGAAGAATTGAAGTCTACGAGCTCAAGACTGAAGATAAAATAGAATGCTAGGATTCGAAATGTAAAACATGGGGTGACCTCCCTTGGGGAGATTGTTAGGAATTAGAAATTCCATAGTGAAGAGTCGGTGCTTCAAATATAATCTAGCATAAGTTAGCTCGTAGACATATCGTTATTTACATTATTTAGTAGTTAATTAGTTAGTTATTAGCGTAGATTAGTTTAGAGCAACACCTTGGAGGAAGGACGGGTCCTTACCCACTGTATGCCTGATCCACAGTCTGATAGGAGGACGTATTAGCTTGTAACTATAAATACCCCTTCCATCCTTGGAAGGGGTAGTGCTTCTTTGATAATCTAACATTTTCTCTTTTGTTTATCTCTCTAGAATCACCCTCTCTACTATCTTCATCTCTCTAACCATGGCTTTCTTGTATAATCACCATCCTAGACCACCCGAACCATCAAACAACATAAATATGTGATCCTAACACATTACATTACTTAGGTGTATAACAACGTAACCCATTGTTTTTTAAACTGATATCCTGTGATCAACTGTTTTACTTATAAACCTATGAATTTCACTCGACCTTTATGTTGACCTTTTTAATATGTTTTATCTCAAGTTCTTGAGGTACTTGACTGGCACGGAGTAGCACAAATTTTTTGGAAGGCTGCATTTTGTTATCATTCGATGAAACGTTTTAAAAACTTTGTGAAGTGTTTATTATGTATTATGAAATGTTTGGGACCTCTTTAAACTTTGATGTTTTATTGTAATCGATTGATAAATATTTTCAAAACGTCTCATTTAGAGTCGTTTTCTATTATTATGACCATTTTACTATGAGGTAACACCCCAATGACATTGTTGGAATCACTCCTAAACTTTATTTCAAGTGTTTGTAATTAACATGTAATAGGTTGCTTAATTAGGCTTTTATGTTTGTATTAAACGCAAGGCTTATGTAGAAAGCCCATAAGCCTTGGCCCATATCCAATAAGTAAAGGAAGGGAACTTGTGTGTTGCCCTAGTTCCTTTCCCTATAAATAGTATTGTAAACCTTCCTTAGAAGGTTGGTTGTTCATTTCACACATAATACATTACACTTAACCTTTGTTTACTTTCATACGTGTGTGTGTGTTTGTTCATCTGATCACCTTATCTATATTTCTTACATATTGATGCTTGTGTTACAATATGGTGACCTAACAGTGGTATCATTCGCCATCTAGTTGGGTGAAACACTTTTGTTTTTGAAGTTTTTTTATCTATACGCTTGAGTTTTGTGTATTAAACTTTCATAGGCATAAAAGCTCAAATTTGTACACTTTAAAACTCAAGATTTTTGTGGTTTAAGGTTCATTTAGTGTTAAAGTTTAAGTTTTTAGCATCAAGTTTGAAACTTTACGTGTGTAGAATAGTTTTTGAGCTTGATTTCATTTGTGTACTTATGTTTACGCGTAAGGAGAAAAGTTGCTTTAGATCATCAAGCTTAAAACTTTTGTGTTATTTTGGTGATATTGAAGCTCTTTCATTGTTAAAATCAGGTTTCTAAACACTTTTACGCATAAAAATCAGTTTTGGTCTTAGTTTGTACTTTCTACTCGTAGTAAAACCCTAGTTTTACTCGTAAGCTTCAAAGTCTACGCCTAAGCATCTGTTACGTGTAAGCTTCTCATCACTTGATCTTGATGCTATTGGTTCTACTCGGTGTTTTCTTGCTTGGATAAGCACGAAAACACTTGAATTAGATATCTTTTACCTGGTATAAGTGTAAAGGATTTTTAGCAAAACCCTAGTTTTCGCCTAAGCTTAAACACTTACGCGTAGCATCCTTCTTTACTAAGCATTTTCTTACGCCTAAGCTTTGTCTTACGCCTAAGCAAATCTTACGCGTAAGGATTCTACTACTAAGTCTTTGGTTTACGCCTAAGCTAAGTTTTCCTCAAGTTTACGCTTAGCTTTTACTACGGCGTAAGTTCTCTTTACGCGTAAGTTGGGTTTTACGCGTAAGGTGATTTCTACGCCTAAGCTGGTTTCTACGCATAAGGTTACGTCATCAACATAGTTTCATTCAACTACACAGATCCATCATCAACACAAGTTTCAAGATGTCTCAACCACCATACTCTAGCTACTTTCCTCATGTGTATCCTCAACAACAACAACAACAATTCTATCAACAATATCCTCCACAATCTCCACAACAAGTGCAACAATTTCAACAAAAATTTCCTCATGGAGCAATTCCTTTGGACTTGAGAGGCGAAGCGCCTTGGCGGATGATCTCGGTTCCTTTGGACTTGACTAATGATTCGAAGAACGAGCGCCTTGGCGGATGATCTCGGATTCGGCGATTGGATCAAAATCAAATACGGAAAAATTGGCGTTGACTAAAGAAAATCGGGAAGGGTGTATGAGTAAAATTAACCTAACGGTGAAGCTCTAATGAAAACGAGAAGATGACACCAAAGGCTCGTCTAAAGTAAACAATGAAAATGCAAACAAATTCTCAACCAACTTGAAGATACCGATTCCGACAATGATTTCGATTATCTCGAGTTGCAAAGGCGAAAACGGTTTCATTGACCAGATGATCAAATACACGAAAGCGAAGATGCAAGCTTCTTGGCATCCCATTTAAGAGGCCACCTCCTATTATAGCCAAAAATTTGAGTTTCTGCGATACCATTTGGGGCTGAAGAAAAATTTTGCAAGATACGGAAAATTGAAACCAAAGAATATATCGCCTTTGCAACAAATGTCGGATGGGTTCTGTATGACTTAATGAAAGACGTGGATGAAGTCGGGGATGTTCAAAGGCCCCCATAGGAGCCCAGCGACTCGAGTCTAACAAAGACTCATTAATAAAGAAAAGTGCTCTTTCGAAGACAACCCGAATTATCCCTTTCTTTTGTTTTTATTTCCTTTATTTTGGGTTTGTGTTTTCTAACCATTTTGCGAAATGAGGAACTAATTCTTGCTGCGATTCTTTGATCTGAGCGAGTTACGGCGTAAGTCATCTTGGTGATTACGCCGTAACCAACATTTTAGCAATGAAATTCTTGGCGCATTACCAATTACCGCGTAATACCATCTCGATGGTTACGCAGTAACTACTAAACTTCACAAACTCATACGAGGTTTTGCGATTCGGCGTAACTCCCAATAGGAGTTACGACGTAACTCTCTGCTAATTCTTTCATTTTAAAACACGGTAACCTTGTATTAGTTTTAAATGAACTTTGTGGGTGTGTTCCTTGTAAACCCTCACGAGGCGTCACTCGTCCACTTGGGACACCAAGTGGTTTAAAACTTGTTGCATTCGCTAAATGCAACCGTGATTCTACGAAATTGAGTTAGGTTTGTTTTCATTTTATTTTTTCTTTTAGAATTATGCTTGTCGGTATTGTGATTTCGAGGATTGAAGTTTGTTCATGACGCTTAAGCGAATGCACGTTCTTTCTCATGGGCCTTCTTCTTTTGGAGCAAATTTCAAGGAAGTTCTCGCTCTAATTCTACCTTTCTCTTCACCTTTATTTTAATGCCTAGTACAAAGGGACTTTGTATAATTCAAGTGGGGGCGGGGTAGAATTATCTCTTGAATTTATTTAGCCCTCATTTTTCTAGTTTATTTTGAAAAATTATGCCATTTTGAAAATTTTGACATGTTTTTCGAACCTAACTAGATTAGACCTTAGCAGAGCACATACAACCCTTGACATTACATGGTGAGATTAGCCTTATCCGTTTCCAATATTTTACCCCAAATCCACCAAATTATGAGTGTCTTGATAGCTTGTAAACTTTAGAACTTGGCCTTTGCATCATTTCGAGACCATAGGCGAGGTATGTTGAGTTCGCTCGATGTATTTGGACTTTTCGGTTTAGAAGGCAATATTATAGGATTATCACCCAAACAGCCTACCATTGTGAGTCTATCGATTAGTCACCTCGACTTTTCGACCCCATGTGAAACCCTTTTGTTGCACTCCTCATTAGTGCAAGATACCCCTAGATACACCCTTCTGAGCCATTCCTTTCATTTTGTCAACCCAATATATTGTTTCGTTACACCCTTATACCTTAGCCTACCCTGTAGTCTTTATTTGTAATTGAGAAGTCATCATTTGCCTAAGTTCAAGGTTCGAGTGGAAAGGTTTGAAAATCACGCTTTCATCGACAACAATTATGAAGATCATTGAAGACCCCCCGAATTCCCATTGTTCATCTCAAGTGGGGGGGATGTTATATTGTTATGTTCAACAAAAAAAAAAAAGTTGATTGAGTTATGATATTGTAAAGTGCAATGTTATAAGCACTATAGTATGAGCTTTATTAATTAGTATCGATGAGGCCACCTCGGTCACATTAGAAGATTGGAGTTGGAGTTATACCAACTGAAGAAGAAAAGGTAGTGTGCCCATCACGACGTCCTCTAATGACGCATATACCTTGCATTTCATGATCCGGTCTCTAGACTTCTAAACTTGAACTTTGGGCGGACGGTAAGTGGTGATGACTTAGTTATAGATTTAGACTACACTTGTTTTCATTTACACCAATTATATATCCCATGTCTTATCCTACCCTTTATTCATGAGCGTGTCTAGGTGATGCAATGAGCAATCTTTGGTGTCTTGGCCATGGATTTGGTCATGTATCATTGATTTTGTCCACTTCGCCGTGACATGTTAGTAGTGACGAGTCACCCTTAACCTTTATCGTGTCTACCCATATTGCCTTGAGAATTGTTTAGCCCTTAACTCTAGTGGTGGAGATTTGTGTAACCGCCAAGCTTATGATAGAATACATGCTATGATATGCGATTGGTGATCACCTCGAAATTGACACTTAGAATAGTTGAGAGATTTGAGTGTTTGTTCCCCTTTTGTGAGGTGTTCGGCTTTGTTTATTCTAGCATAAGGATTTGTAAACTCATATTTTCGGGTTTTGGGAGATATCTTTTAGGAATCTATCTAATAAGGTCTACTTGAGGGCAAGTAGAGTTCAAGTGGGGGATATTTGATAACATCAAATAGTCCTAAATATTAAGTGTCAATTTCCCAGATAATGCTCGTTATTTACATCATTTATATGGATTCGCTTGTTTTCTATTGTTTTCCACTTTCGGGTAAATTACGAGCATTGGAGCTAAAGAGGCGAAATGGAAACATTACTAAAGATTTATCACGGTATGCCTAATTTAAAGAAGTTACTGGCGTAACTCGTCTCTCACATTACGCCGTAACTATTGCGTGACCCGAGTCCAACTTATCAAGAGGTTACGGCGTAACTCTTCCCAAAGGTTACGACGTAACTCCATTAGGTCAAAAGAGGTTCCATGCACCGATACTTACGTGTAACTCTTGCATCACTTACGACGTAACCGAGTTTATTGAAGACTACGGCGTAACCACTTAGAAGGTTCTGTAGTAACTAGCGATCTAGTGCATTTACGAAGAAATAGAAGGTTACGGCAGTAACTCCTCTATTGGTTAAGCCGTAACCCGGACACGCCTATAAATACCCCACGAATTCCAACATTTCAAAGCATCCCATTCCATACACAACACTCAGAGCGTGGGAAAAAGCTCAAGGCGGTCTAGGGGAGCATCTGTTGTTTCCAAGAGAGAAGTCATACAATTACGATAAGCTTTAGCGTTT
Source organism: Chrysanthemum lavandulifolium (assembly GCA_022545495.1). Classification (NCBI taxonomy): domain Eukaryota; kingdom Viridiplantae; phylum Streptophyta; class Magnoliopsida; order Asterales; family Asteraceae; genus Chrysanthemum; species Chrysanthemum lavandulifolium. The sequence goes on along the minus strand of CM040245.1, from coordinate 163,733,206 downwards.
ATTATTTATTTTACTTTCAATTCATGTATTTCGTACCTTTGAATATTGAATTGATTTGCATGATTAATATGAGCGGTTAAGCACCCTTTGGTGCTAGCCTAGTTATGATTCCTTAATTGTTTTCTTTGCGTTTACCTTTACTTCCGTACAATTATTTTTAAGTGTATGCATGAATAGTTCGTTGGTAGTCACCCTTGGTTCGGTAGTTTTGAATGGCGATAGAGGCCAATTGCCTAGGAGATATGACCAACTGACCCTAGGTGAGCGGTGAGAGATGGGAAGGGTAAGATATGACCAACCGACGACCCTTTCTACTTGTGCGATTTGACCAGCTGGTCACCTATCGTTTGGATGAACTTAAGAATTGGGGTGTAGTGTCTAAGTTCTAACGGCGGGCACTCACTATTTAGAATCTAGCATGTAGCGGTACTTAATGACTCGGCTTGGGGACCGGGAACAACAGGACTTATGACGGTGCGCTTGATTTCTCTGTGGTGGCATCTTTCTTTGATAGGTTAGGCGAATTGACCAAATGTTGTCCTCTCGAATTTGACCCCACAAGTAATTGGAAGTAGGTAGACGTAGAAATAACTAGCTAGGAGGATTGACTAGGTTAGCACCATTATTCCTCTATTGATTTCCTTTACCATTTATTTGCTTTTCTTTTATATTACGCATTAGTAGTTTAATTAATTAAATCCTATCAAAACCATTATTATTACGTGATAATTAGACTTAGTAATAATCCGACACATAGCTCTTGGGACGACCTCGGCTTTACCATTTACTACACTACACACGACCGGGTACACTATCCGTTAGTGCATTAGGGTAGACCATAGGTATAGCGAGACACTATAAATATTAAGACACAGTCAAGAAACCCGCATCGGTTTACAAAGATGTGTGAAGCTTTAAGCGACCAAAATCCATTCATGAAGCCGGATCCTTGCGGACCTCCAATGCTCACTCCCGAAACTACGATCAATGGGTGATAAGGTTCTTTAGGTTTTGTGATCTAAAGAAGCCACATGGAAAGTTCCTGAAGAAGGTCATCCTTGAAGGTCCTTTTCAGATGCCTACTCTCACAGTACCCGGAGATCCGAATGCTGTTCCACCAAGAGATGATATTACCAACGTTTTCGGTCTTGATCAACTTACTACTGACCAACTTCTACACTTAGAAGCCGATGAACTTGCAATGCAATATATCCTTTTGGGATTACCCAATCCGATACTTCGTAGTGTTGATGCTCAGAAGACTACTAAAGCAATGTGGGAGCATATTCATCTTCTAATGGAAGACACAGAACTCAATCAAGAGGACATGGAATCCAAAATCTACTTAGCATATGAACACTTCATGATTGAACCAGGGGAGACATTAGAATCATATCATCATCAGTTTTCAGACATCATCAATGACTTGGAAAAACATAATATCATTATGCCAAGGATTGCAGTCAACACAAAGTTCCTGAGTAGTCTTGGTCCTGATTGGGAAAAGTATGTTATTTTCATCCGTCAAGTGAAGAATCTTCATCATGCTACATACGGATTGTTGTATGACTATTTGAAGCCCCACCAAAAGGAAGTTGACAAAGAAAGGATCATCCATGAAGTCCCTGCTTCGCCTTCACTTCCGGATAATCAAACTCTAGCTTTGTGGGCTCAAGCATGTTATCCTTAATTCCTGACTTTGCCAACAACCTTTACTAATCCTCCACAACCAACTGCTCAGATCACACCATATGATCCCTCACAAGAAAATCAATTGGTTCCATACAACATCAACAATGATCAAGCACTTTACAGCAAATCTAATGAGGATGTAGAAGCTTTCGATGCATTGCAACAAGGGTTTGTCATGATTGCAAGAGCCTTCTGCCGATATTCTAACAAATGCAACAATCGCATTTGTACCTCATCCAACACAAGGAATCAAGTTGTTGTTAACAACGGAAGAGTTGAAGTTCAAAATCGTGGTAATGTTCGTCAGATGGGTAGTGGTCAAGGATTTAATTCTACTGGAAGGAATAACATGGGTGCTCCACAACAACAAAGGGTTCAAGTGGTTGATCAGGGAAATGCTTAGACTGGGATTAATGGTCTCCGATGCTATAACTTTAATGAGAAGGGTCATCGGCTAATGCATGCCCAAAGCCGAGGACCGAGGCGACTCTTATCACAAAGAGGCTTTACTCTTGGCTCTCAAGGATGAAGTGGTGGAACTCTTACCAACAAGGAACAAAGCTTCATGGCAAATCAGATTCGATGATGACATGGAGGACTTGCGAGCTAATGCAGCGGTGATGTTAATGGAAAACATGCAAGAACTCCACATGAGTGACACGAGCCCGAGTGTATGACAGCGACGGCTTGCCTCAGTCTTGGATCAAACTATATTCATTCTTGATCGATATCTCCGCCAACATCCGCATCCAACGAGGATCAGAGTGTTCAACATGAGTCATCTACATCTCATTCCGATGATAATCAAATAGATCCCGTAGTTATATTTGACGATCAAGATGACCTTATGGTTAATATTGATAATCAAGTTGACTCCGTGGTTATATTTGATGATCTAAATAATGATCATGTTGAGACTCACATTGAATAAGCTGAACCTTTGTCTAATCCAGATCTTGAGCTCATGACCAATTTAATTAAGACCCAAAAATCTCGAATGGAAAAGTGCCAAGACATCAATAAGAAATTACACGATAAAATTGCACTGTTGACTAAGGACAATGAATGCTATAAGTTCCAGCTCAATATTTTTCAAACTCAAGAGAAACGTGAAAAAGGTTTTGAAGTCGCATTTGTTAAATCATACCAAAATGAAAAATCTTTGGAAAAACATATATGTGATCTAGTTGCATCCAAGAATGCTTTGTTGTCTCAAATAGAACAAGCGAAATATGATCATAAACAACAACTTAACGCTCTCACCGAAACTCAAAAGCCAAGTCCGAGTTGTTAACTTGTCAAAAGCAGTTTTGTGAATACAAAGAGCATTCGAGGAAACAAATAGATGACTATCTTGAGGAAATTGTCGACTTACAAAACAAAATAAAAGAGTTTCGAAATGTTGTTTACAAACATGGTGAGTCAATCACAACTATTCAAAAGTTTACTTTTAAACCAAATCCAAATGGATATGGACCGAATCTTGCTGATTACAAACCACATTTTTCACATAGAGCATTGAAACCAAATCCTCAAGTCTACAGTGCTGAACACATAATTGATGATTCCATTATGAGTGTTGTTAAATATAATCGTATGGAGGAATTAGATGCAGAAGACGAAAGTCGGTCAAAAATTGAAAATGTTGTTTATTGCAAACCATTTAACTATTCAAAAGCCATAACTTTCGTCACACAACAGATAATTCTAACACACCTTGGGTTATCACGCCTACTCTGAGTCCTCTTCTAATGATGGTCCCGATCCAATGTTGCACAAATTAATGGTCCTTTACCTTCTTTGAGTGAAATAAAGCCATTAGTTGAACGATGTCGGTTCTTAAATACTTTGACACTTTTATGTCGACATCAAACTTTTGGAACATGCAATTGAAGTTAATTACGAAATAAAAGTCGAACATTTTCAATCGCCATTTCATGCGACAACAAAGAGATATTTTTCGAAAGGGCTTTTACCACATGTCCGAAATTTAAAAATGTGTGCAATCTATTGGAACAGGAACTTCAAAAGGAGATTGGGCTTATGAAAACAGTTTTGAGCAAATAGAAACATCGATTTCTAATACTAAGCGTAAAAGAAAATGTTAAAAATCATGTTGACCGACTCTTGGAAGATGTTATCTGTCTTGATACCATTAATGTTGTGTTATTACATTCTGTTGCATATGCATTTGATTATATCGCTGTTGATTCTGTTGAAAATGTTGAGAATATCGATAATGTGTCACAAATCAAGTCTTTAAAAATTGAAAATGAGTGATTGTTAAATGAGCTTTCCAATGCAAAACGTCGTCTTCAATGGTGTCAAAAAGATTGTCAAAATCGTGAACTTGCTTTGCAAAACAAAATCAACTAGTTGAGTTCAAAATCTCTTGATCCAAAATAGAACAAGCGGATGATGCAAACGTGTCTTTAAAGTGTCAAATTTCAAAATATGAACAAGAAATTGCCAAAGTCAAAACCGAATATGGTGTCATATTTGATTTACTTAAAAGACTCGTGCTCAGCGTCAAAAGATGTTGATGATCATCTTGCATATACCAAAGAAGTTTTAAAAATAATGGAAACACTCGCTCGAAAATCAAGATTTGTTACACACTATCCATGACTTAAAAGCGGAGTTGGTAAAACTTAAGCAAGATAAGATTAGTAACACTAATGCGATTGCCCTGGAATGTTTAAAATTGACACTATAACGCCTAATGACAAACCACAAGATACTAATGTGCTTCCTTCCACCGAAATAGAATAGTTGCCTCTTTTCCCAACGCTAGCACTTCACGACTTAAGAGCAAATCAAGGAAGAATAGGAAGTTGCGGCGTAAGAAAAGAACAATAAAGACCTCAAGTAGAAGAACACCTTAGGACTTTGAATAAGACTCAAGTTGCACCCACTTTAGACATTGCGTTAGACAAATGTAATAGAAAAAGTGATGTAACGAATGTTGAACCTTTAAGTACTTTGAATGTTTTGTTTGAAGCATCTTGTGTTGGTTGTCATAAAAGTATGTTTTCTGGTTGTCATGATAAATGTGTTGCTAATGCTATCTTATCTCGTAAGCGGAACAATAGAAAACGGAATACCTCTAGGCCCACTAATGCTTCTAAGTCTATGCTAGGTAAACCGCCCACTAATGTTTGCTTCAACCATTGATGTACCCATAGAACCCCTTCACCTCCTAGGAAGAACTTATTACCTAGTGCATTCACTAAGACCAAAGCTAAGACTAGTTGGAGATGGCGAAATGGTTACATAATACACTTGGCTTTAAATGGATTCCTAAAATCATTAACATGTGTGTTTCAACTATAATCGCATCGGAACCCTCTAACTCTTGGGTTCCACATCTACTTCTATTCCATATGTGTCATCATCATGTGTAATGCGGTGATACAGATCATCCTCTGGATTGTTGATAGCGGATGTTCCCGACACATGACGAGCAATCTCAAATGTTATCAAACTTTGTTTCAAAGTTCATTGGCACTGCCGAGTTCGGGAATGATCACTTGGCAGCTATCATGGGCTACGGAGATTACATCAATGGAAACATCAAAATTAGCGGGGTTTATTATGTGGAAGGTCTCGGTCACAATCTCTTCTCGTTGGTCAATTTTGTGATGGAGATTTGGAAGTTGCTTTTCGGAGAAAACTTGTTTCATTCGTGATCTACAAGGAAACGATCTTATGTCCGGAACCGCACATCAAGTCTTTACACAATCTCAATGCAAGACATGATTGCTTCATCTCCCATCCGCCTACTTTCTAAGTCAACATCTACAAAATCTTGGCTATGGCACCGTCGACTTTCACACTTAAACTTTCAAACCATAACCAATCTTGCATGTTACAAACTTGTTGAAGGTCTCCCAAGATTTTGGTATTCTAAAGATCACCTATGCTCAGCTTGTGAACAAGGGAAAAGCACTCGTGCTCACTTTCCTTCAAAGGTGGAACACAACTCACAGCATGTGCTTCATCTTCTTCACATGGATTTGTGTGGTCCGATGCGTGTGCAGAAGATTAACGGGAAATGCTACATCTTGGTAATTGTCGATGACTACTCAAGATGGACTTGGGTTTACTTTCTTCGAAGTAAAGATCAAGCTCCACAAATGATCATCACCTTTCTCACGAAAATTCAAGTTCAGCTCCGGAATACAGTCAGACAAATTAGAACAGATAAAGGGACAAAATTTGTTAATCAAACTCTTCGTGAATACTATGAGAAAGTGGGAATTGAGCATCAAACATCCATTGCACGGACACGAGAACAAAACGGAGTTGTTGAAAGACGAAACCGTACGTTAGTGGAAGCTACAAGAACGATGTTGATAAATGCAAAACTTCAAGATTACTTGTGGGCTGAAGCCGTGTCAACTGCATGCTACACTCAGAACCTTTCAATGATTACCAAATGCCACAACAAAACACCTTATGAGCTTATCCACAACCGTAAACCGAATCTCAAACACTTTCATGTATTTGGATCCCTTTGTTACCCAAATAATGATCGTGATGACTTTAGTAAGCTCAAGGCTAAAGTCGACATAGGAGTCTTTGTTGGATCTTGTGAAAACTCTAAGGGTTACGGATCCGGAATCGTCGAACAAGGGAGATTATGGAAACGATTCATGCAAATTTCGATGAGCTTACAAAGATGGCTTCGAGCAAAATAGCTTGGAACCGGACATAACCGCCTAAACTTCCCCAAACCCCATCATCGGTGAACCAAGCTTACACTTACTCGACGTCAAATGGAACAACTATTTGCTCCTCTGTTTAGTGATGATATTGATCAACGTGCTCGGATGTATCAAATGTTTCACCGCTCAACCCGATAATAATCCATACGATACACGAAACAACAACAAGGGTTGAAGAAGCACCTCAATTGATTCTACAACAACGGTGAACAAACCGCATCCAATGACGCCGAACCAACGATGATCTTCTGAACCATGAAGTACCCCACACTGCAGATTATGATCCAAATCGTTCTTCAACCCTTTTGCAAATGAAATCGCCACTTCGATGTTGCGGAATCATCTACAAGCCATTTGAATCCTCCTAATCTGCACAATGTATATCAACATCAACCCTCCACACATCGTTGGACTAGAGACCATCCTCTTGTGAACATTATTGGAAACCCGAATCAACCAATCATAACTAGACAACGCCTTGACCGACGGTGAACATTGCATTTATGCACTCACCGTCGCCAAGTGAACCCAAAATATTAAAGAAGCCATGACATATGACAACTGGATTGAATCCATGCAAGAAGAACTTAACCATTTTAAACGTCTTGAAGTATGGGAATTGGTTGCAAAACCAAAAGGGTCTATGTTATTGGTGCGAAATGGATTTGGAAAAACAAGTTGGATCTTGAAGGTACGGTTATCATAAATAAGTCACGTCTGGTGGCTAAGGGTTATAGACAAGAAGAAGGGATTGACTACGAGGAATCATTCACACCGGTTGCTAGACTTGAAGCTGTTCGGATTTTTCTGGCATTCGCGGCTCACATGAACATCACGGTCTTTCAGATAGACGTCAAAACTACTTTTCTAAATGGTAATCTGAAAGAAACAGTCTATGTTAGTCAGCCAGAAGGATTTGTTGATCTAGAGTTCCCTAATCACGTCTACAAACTGAACAAGGCTCTCTACGGTCTCAAACAAGCCCCTCGGGCGTGCTATGATAAGTTGTCATCCTTTCTCATCTCTCATAATTTCATCAAAGGATCGGTCGACCCAACACTATTCATACAATATCACGGGGAACACATTTTAATCGTTCAAATTTATGTGGATGACATCATTTTTGGGTCAACACATCTAAAGTACTCAAATGCTTTTCAAAACTTATGAAAAAATTTTGAAATGTCCATGATGGGTGAACTTACGTTCTTTCTAGGACTGCAAGTTCATCAATCACCCGTGGTATTTTCTGAGTCGGTCAAATATGCTCTTGAAATTTTAAACAAACATGGAATGCAAAGCTGTGATACCTATGCCACACCTATGGCACATACCAAGAAACGGATCTTTGATTTGCATGGGAAATTGGTTGACCCTACCAAATACCAAAGTATTATTGGGTCTCTCATGTATCTAATAGCTAGTAGACCGACATTGTCTTTCTTTGTATATCTTTGCTCCGTTATCGATCGAGACCAATGAAACTCACCTCTCGAGGCTAAAAGAATCCTCCGATACATCAAGGGAACCATTAATTTGGGGATCCGTATCCCAAGGATTCGGTTTTGAACTAATAGCTTTTTCAGACGCTAATCACGCAGTTGCTTAGATTCTCGAAAAGTACTTGATTGCTCTACAATTTCTTGGTGATAAACCGGTGTCATGGCAATCAAGAAGCGAGGATTGTACATCATTGTCATCAACCAAAGCAAAATATGTAGCCATGTCGGCATGTTGTGCTCAAGTCATTTGGATGAGAACACAACTCAAAGACTATGGTTACGTGTTTGATGAGAATCCCGATGTCTGCGACAATCAAGTGCTATTGCAATCTCGTGCAACTCAGTCCAACATTCAAGTCCAAGCACATCGATCTTGATACCATTTCATAAAGGAGCATGTGGAAAATGGTACTGTTGAATTATATTTTGTGGTCTTGAATATCAAATGGCGGACCTTCTCACCAAAGCCTTAGCTCCTGCTAGGTTTCTTGAGTTGGTCCACGGATTGGTATGAGGTGTTTGACTCGGAGGAACTAGACGAACTTTTGACACATTCTTAAAACCATCAAACACCAAAACCTCTTTTGTAAATATTTTATCAAAACAAAATAGAAAAATATAAAACTTCATAAAATTCAAAAATATTCTTCTATCTAAATTTCTTTCAACATCGCAAGTACAAATCTTCCGTCAACACTTTGCCCTTTCAAACAATTCATCATTTTATCGATCAAGTGTTGAGGGGGAGAATGTAAATATTTTCTGTTTCATAAAACCTTGTACTTGCATGTTACCCAGTATTTGTTGTATCTTTGATAATGGTGGATTCGTTTCTTGTTTCTTGACACTCGTCGGACCCAAATTTGTAAAATTTCTCTATTTTAAAGTCGAGGGGAGTGTCGTCAAGTTTCTTTCAAACTTTCACTTCTTTCTTAACCAAAATGGAAGTTATGGGCTATGGATGAAAATGGTTGAGGTGGAGGGGCCATAGTTGTCAAAAGTTTAAACTTATTTTTACAAAACCTTCCACCTAATTTTACTTACATTTATTTTAAACATTAAATTCTTCAACAACCTCATCCAACGCCTAAAATTCAATCTTCAAATCCGTGTTATAAACTTCAAATTTGTAAGTGGTTTAAGTTTTCTTGAGTAATTTCAAACATAGGTTTTAATGGTATGCAAATCCAACGGTTTGATTTTACTCTAGGCATGATTTTAGTTTCTACGTATGCGTATGAACTATGAATCATGTTTGGTTGTTTTTGTGAAATGGGTGTGTTAAAATGTATCAAATATCAATCCTTAAACTGTTTCCAACATCTAATTCAACCCGAAACATGTTTTAATCACTTTTCAAGATTTAGGGTTTATCGTGAATTTGGGGTTTTCAATTGTGAGTGATTAAGGACAATTAGAGGCTTGAAATATGTTTGTTATGTGTTTAATTAACCAAAACACCATTGAATCTCACCCGAAACATCATAATTGTGAAATTTGAATTTAGGGTTTAAGTATTCATTAAATTGGGTACTTTTGATTCTTGAGGTTTTTGATGTTAAAACTTGTTGTATTCAACTCATATGGCTCCTAAGACTTACCAAAAATCATTTGGTTCAATTCCATGGCTAGATTTCTTATTCGTAGGATTTGAATCTCTAGGGTTTAAGGTTACGCATAACTTGATGTCTACGCAACCATTCTCAACTTGTGATAACATGTGATTTTGAAAGAGGATTGAATAAAATGTTAATCTGAATGTTATGAATGATTTATTTCAGGTTCTACGCGTACAAATTCAGAATCAAGGGTAAAATTGGATTCTACGCTTAAGGATTACCTTACGCGTAGATGTTTACACGTAAGAGAAATCTTACGCGTAACTCTTACGCGTAAGGGTCTACAAAGGGACTACGCGTATCCTGTGAAGGATATGCGTAAACTTGGAGTCTTACGCATAAGGTTCACTCTTACGAGTAAACCTTACGCATAAGCTCCCAACATACGCTTACGCGTAAGCCTTATGCCAAGCTCCTTTTCCTACGCGTAAGAGGGACTCCTACGCATAAGCTTAGGTCTACGCGTATGGTTACACAATGTTTACGCATAAGCTTGCATTCTTATGCTTAAGCCATAATTTTAACTTTACTTATGAATTGTTATGCGTAAAACTTGTAAATAAATTACTCATAACGTCACAAGACCAAAATGTCACTAATAAGCTATAATTGTTAAAATGTTGTGTGAATGAGTGAAAATTTGGACTTTAAAATTCAAAATTAATATACTCACGAAACTTATCACGACAACTTTGGACTATTGGACAACAAGTGACTTTGGACTCGTAACATTCATTAACATAACAAATTCAATAATTGGACAGTAAAATCAACTTTTGACTAACATAATGTCTTTCGATATGTTTGTTCTTTTGGCTCAATATCTTTCAGATCACGATATGGACATCACTATGGAAAATGTTAACGCACAAAATGAGCTCACAATGGAAGACATATTCCCTACTGGTTATAGTATGAAGCTTGGAAAGAACAATCTCAAGGTTGATTTTGAGAACTTCACTTGCTCTGAATCCTCATGCCGAATAGCTGTGGAAATTCTCAAGACTCATCCTTACAAAAACATGCTGACTAACTCTGCAACTGTGCCGGAGATCTACATTCACCAATTTTGGCATACTATGAAAAAGGTGGATGGTCAAGATGCTGTCACGATTACTCTAAACAATAAGCAGGTCACCGTCACGATTCTTTGATTCTGAGCAATTCTTACGCTCCCGCTATCCACATGCAGAGTATGTGCCAATTCCAACTGAAGAGGCTATACTACAATTCATGGTCGATATTGGCTATGATGAAGCTGCAGGAATCATTACCAAGCATTCTTAGGTCGACTTAAAGAACATTCCTCAGCCATGGAGAACTTTATACATCATGATTGCAAAGTCTGTTTCCGGAAGAGACAGCGGTCATGAGCATCCTAAGCTAATGCAACTACAAATCTTCTGGGGCATGGTCAACAAAATGCACATCGACTATGCAAGTCTGATATGGGAAGACATGATGTCTCACCTCAAGAAGCCTGGCACAAAGATTCCTTTCATCAGATACACCAAGTTGTTGATCCAGAGAATACTCGAAAATAATCAGGACATTCCCTTGAGACTTGATGACCCCAACCATCATTCTGCATTGTTTGAGGCTACATTAAATGTTGTCGATTCAAAGACTCATCAACAAAGAAACAAGGTGTAGTGTTGACAGATCGCTTTCTCTCGATGATATTAAAGACTTCAATCGTATTCAAGATATCAAAGCGATGGCCTTAGGCAAAGTCGGCTTTATGGATGAAAAGTCTTGACCATCCCGGTCAAGAATACCGAGAGATCGGGTAGTGCGGGAAGTATAGCAAGCAATTGGGAGTGCCCAAGTATCAAAGAAATCCTCCCCAAAAGGAAAGTTCCATCTAAGGGTGTCATTCCTAATCCTCAACCGGCACCTAAATTAGAGGGCGAAGACTCGAGGTCGGGAGGCGATGAGGAGGTTCATTATTCGAGTCTATTACGGATGATACAACAACGGTTGAAAAACCACTTAGTCCCAAAAGACAAGGTAAAACTCGGTTGCAGGCGGGAAGAAGAAGAGTTAAGATGAAGAACCAAAGGATGAGGAAAAGACTACCACAAGACACTTAAGCATCTAAGGTTACAACATGTCTTTCTCTGAAATTCAATCGTGAGCAAACAAGAGGCCCTGGAGGTTCCAGTGGTGGTACACTTACCATACCAATTCGTGATGCGGTTAATCAACCCGATAAGCGAACTGATGCCACCGCTAAGGAATCCACAAAGCAGCAGTAGCAATCTTATGAGGTTCCATTCACCTTTGAGGAAGAAGAGGAACAAGAACAGGATGAGATGATCACGCATAAAGACATTGAGGAAGCTGCTAAAGAAAAAGCTGACGAGGAAGCTCGAGCTAAAGCAAATGAAGAGGCTAAGAAAAAGGATGAAGCAGAAGCCAGGGCTAAAGCTGATGAAGATGAAAGGATTCGAAAAGAAACTGACAATTACATCCTAGATAATCCTGATCACAACCCTGAAGGGACTTCTGAGCCACCAAAAGACCCAGAGCCATCTCATGACTCATCCTCATCAGATTCTTCATCTCACTCATCACCACCACCATCCAAAGATGCTACCACCATATCCACATCCACATCCAAATCGGTCAAGAAACCAACCGATACTTGGGTATCACGTGCAAAAACAAAGATTGTCAAAGCTGTCAGACAAGCAAGGAAACGCAATGCTGTTAACAAGAAATTGAATCAGCTGGCGGACAAAGTCAATCTACTTCAGAACGTGATAAACGAGTTTTAGGATGAAAGAGAACAAATCCAGCAGTTTCTCAATCGAGATATCCAAGGGGAAATGGACAAGACGATAAGGGACTACACTCACAAGTTCCTTCTTGACACTGTCCCTGGAGTCACAAGAGAGATGTTCGCCAGACAACTTTATCCGTATCTCATGTCATTGGTCAAGCAGACCATGTCTAAAACCCCTGTGGTCATGGAAATCAAACACATTACATCTCATCGTTGTCGTGATGCGGAATTGATATCTAAGTTGGTTATTAAAATGTCACAACGATCCGCAACTTTCTCTTCGGACGAAGATAAACTTTTTGAGGCATTGCTAGAATATCAACTCAAGACATCGTGCAAAGAGTCGGTTAGTAAGGTTAAACGACCAAGAGATGACGATGATGCGGACAAGGATTCTGAGCCAAAAAGCAAAAAGAAAACTGACGAATCATCATCTATGCCTCCACCACCCCAAAGGACCACCACCACCAGAAGATCTTCACAACGTCCTCCTGCTAGCGACAAACCTCAGGACTCTGAGTCTCCACCACCAACGGAGAAAAATGGTGATCATTTGAATACATCGGTGGTGATGGCGAAGAGATTCTGAGCCCCAACAACAACCCCTTTGACATCAACTAACCAACCAACATCATCCTCGAGCCACGAGAAGAAAAAGTCAACATCGGTTGTATCATGGCTAGATGAAGATGAAACCAGCGAATATGAATGGTTTTCAAAGCTTGTTGATGCCACCCTCAATTATCGGAAGGCCAAGAACCTAGATGGTCGAACTATGGAGCATGTCAAGATTATCCAAGAAAAGTTCAAGGTGAAGAAGATGAACGAAAGCAGAGTTGAAACGAATCAAGAATGATGCTATTCAACTGCTTAAGGACAGCTCTGACAGTGCCATAGAAGTCGAATATCATCTCGACAACATAGCATAAGCCATGTCCAACAATATTGATTGGCTCAACCCTGAATCCAACATCGAATTCACCAGACATGAAAAGGCTCCATACTACACCGACTGGACAAAGCCACTACCCACCATTGGTCAACCTGATCAACAATGGATTCCCTACCGGTACTTCTTCAACAATGACCTGGAATTTCTTCAACACGGTAGCGATGTTACCAAGAAATATGCTACCTCACTCACCTTCCCCATCCGGCGGTCTTACTCCAACAATGTGGCCATCGGGAAGAAGCCACACGAATGTTCATTGATAATGTGGTTAATTATGACCTCGATGCCTTTGTATGGAATTCATAAGCGGCACGAGCGAAGAAGAATCTACTACGAGCGCGGTACTCAAATCTAACAAAGATGTGTATACGGTGACCAGCGGATCGTTGCCATAATGCATGTTAGCATGTCTACTAAGTGGGACTACTCATTCTGAAGAAAATCGTAGTCAAGCGCCAAGGCGAACAGGAATATGACTTTCTTGGGCGGATTTTCCGAGATTGTCACTCAATGACATTGAAGATATGTATCTTGCTAAGGTACAAGGTCGAATGCGACACTTCTCCACCAATATCCACTCCGATTACATCAAGTCATTCGCGATATTCATCGAAGCATCGTTATCCGAGAGCGTGTTGAAGACCTTCAACTTGCCGTGGAATCATACCAAAACGTGTTAATCTCGCAAAACCAGCACTAAACATTCCGATATCAACCAACGGCTCGATACACCATTCTCAAGAAACCAAAGTTTGGCGTCGTCTACCGCGGTGAACTTCACCATAACTGTTTCATGGCATGTAATGAGCTTCACAAGTTTTGTGATCACACTTTAAAGAAGGTTCGGGACGGGTTAGCATATCGGTTAAAGGGGATTCATGGAGGCATAGGGTCGAATAAGAGGTGGAATTCGAGGGAAAAGAGGGATGTGAAGAAAATCATCACAAGGATTGATGAAAGGTTGTTTCGTCGTGATCAGATAAGGACTTTGGAGAGTTTCGTGGGTGGACGACCGAGTATCTCTCTAATAGGCTATCAACGTCCAGAAAGAACTCCCGGCGTTATTGATTGATTGCACTGTACTCCTTGATTACTTTCACGATTAATATTTGGATGTGTTGATCTTTATTATTAACTATGGCATGCTGCACATAACGATGTACAACCCGTTACTTGTAATGAAAGGACCACGTAGTGCGCATCGATTGCCACAATCCTATAAAAGGAGCGAAGCTTCTTACTTTTGAGTAAAACTTATCAAAACTTTCATTTTTTCAAAGTTTTGCTCAAAAGAACAAGTACTTCCCCTTATGTTTTTCAAAACCTCAAAAGTTAGTATTAATTGTTGAGGGGGAGTACTTGATAAAACTTTTGTTCACAAATTGTTCTTCATGGAAATCTTCCCACAAAACTCGAAATGGACATATTCGATATCAAAATTTCGTCAAAAATAACATTTATATGCCATTTTTTAGGGGGAGAAAAATTTGTGTGACACAAATATGTTGTGAAAATGATTGAATCTTCGTGCTAAGACTTAACCCATGAATTGACGAGATCTGAACTGTCATACATCAAAAAGATTTGTCTTCCAAGACTTATCGAGTAGATTGTACCTATTAGAAACTCGATAGACATGAACTTTGTGGGTTTGACAACCTTTGAGGTTTATCCACACCTTCAAGATAGTTATTAGAGCTAGTTGTCACCTAAAAGCTAACAATGTAACTCTTTAGCTATACAACGTAACCGTGTCTCATGGGGAATTGTCTATCTTGAGTCGATCAATTCAAAAGTGCGCTCTCTCTCACCGTGCAGATTTACGTCATAACACTTAAGCGTGTTGAGGGGAGTATTTACTAAGAAAAAACTCTCACGGTGGTAAAAATGTTTTACTCATAACCACTTTGAGAGATTTTCAAGAAAATGATTTTATGGCAACATAAGTTAGTCATAGAGTTATAAGGTGACTAAAGTTATGAATAACCGTCCTATGATCCGCCAGAGCCGGAGGGATCTACCCAAGGACACCACCAATAGTTAGAATTTAGAAGTCCTTAGGTATGATTATAAAAAGGAGAAAATGAAAATCGGAGAAAGAAGGAGTTGAAGAATTAAAAAGAAAAGTAAAGAAAAGGGTGAAAAGAAATAGCCCTCCAAAATATTCAACTTAGGAACACTCGACATTTCATCACTTGTCGTTCAACAATAAGGACGCAAGTGATACTATTCTAGAGTCCTACGGATCTTAGCAATTTGTCGAGAACATTTATGAGGGGTTCATAACTGTGATCCTCGATGATTGAATGGAAACTCTGCCGAGTCAACATCAAACTGACCACGACATCGTCGTCACGGTAACTCCTTGTGGGTTACGCTTAGTGTTGTCTCAAATGGTCTACTGATCGTGGGGTGATGCTTGATGTACCTCGACTCTCACTTTGGCAGAGGGTGTGCTTGGTACATCGTGTTATCTACTGAGGACTCGATTCGAGAGCGACCTTTGCTAGAATTAGAGACGTGTTTTCACATCGTCTTTGTTAACACGCTCAAAGTTCGAACTTGTAAGTCTTGGAAATCCGCTAAGGAGATTCCTTTCAAGAATCGAGTCACGAAAATGTGGGTCATTACTTGAACTTGTTCAATGTAATGCCAGCTATCCCTATGGGATTCGGACGGTGATTCGCCGAGACCAAGTGAATGGAATCAAGACATTCATCGGAAGAACAATCGTAGTGGTCATTTCTCAAGAATCAACCACGATGATCGATTGGTGTTTATCGCTAACTCATTCTTATGTTTTCTTCTTATGGATGCTCTTGGGAGATGATCGTGCAGATTCTCCACATGCTCATACCAACAACAACACATATTGAAGTTCTCTCGAAAGGAAACACAAAAGTCAGCACGATTCTTCCTTAAAGCCAAAGAATCTACAAAGTATAAAGACTAAGAGAACTACATCTATCCTGATATCCAACGTCAAAGAGCGTTTGATCATGTTGGAGAAGGACGTGACGAAGCGGACTTGATGCAGATTGCCACAACATAACGTCACCATATCCACACCTGAACAAAGAACAAAGATAAATGAAGACGTCAAAGCTGAAACTTCAAAGAAAAACAAGATCCTCGCCCTGGGGAGATTGTTAGAATCAAGGCACTTTTTCTAACAAGAAAGAAGAATGTCAGAAGACGTCAAAGCAACTATTACATCAGCACCAACAACGTTTAAAGATTACTTAAGTCATTAATTACCAACTCTTAGGGGGAGATTGTTGGAATCACTCCTAAACTTTATTTCAAGTGTTTGTAATTAACATGTAATAGTTTGCTTAATTAGGCTTTTATGTTTGTATTAAATGCAAGACTTATGTAGAAAGCCCATAAGCCTTGGCGCATATCCAATAAGGAAAGGAAGGGAACTTGTGTGTTGCCCTAGTTCCTTTCCCTATAAATAGTATTGTAAACCTTCCTCAGAAGGTTGGTTGTTCATTTCACACATAATACATTACGCTTAACCTTTGTTTACTTTCATACGTGTGTGTGTGTGTTTGTTCATCCGATTACCTTATCTATATTTCTTACATATTGATGCTTGTGTTACAATATGGTGACCTAACAGACACTATATTCCGTTGCGATATTTTGGGGGTGTTACACATAGCATCAAAACTAAAAAAAATAAAAAAATAAAAAAATCTGCCGATAACTTAGAGCAAAATATGCACAATGGCTCATTGGATTCTGGAGGTGGCCTATTGATATGGCCATACTTCTTAACAAAACCTCCTCCAACCACTGTATATAACCTCTACATCGATTTCTTCCATCCTCCTAATCAAAACATTAGTATGCCCGGCTGACAACGACGTCTCTTCGAGGCCCTAAATGTACCAAAAAAAAAAAATTAATATTAGACATTAGTTATACCCATAATATTTTTGATACCACAAAACACTTGCGTTCACCAACAACATATGAACTACAAATAAGCAGAAATCCATGCCAACATTTAAAACACAAAAAAAGCTAGAATAAAGATATCCAAATTTCCTGACTGCACCAATCTGTATTGCAACAAATCCGCGTCATTTGTGACGTAAATCATAAATAATATCCGCATCATACAATAATTTATAACTTCCTTACTTGCCAGCATACAACGCATCTCACGGTCCACCATATAAAGCCACCAAAGGCATAAAGAAACATAAAATATTTTGGTCATCATACATCGCTAAAACAAACATAAACACATATCCCATCTATAACCATAATCTGCAATACGAAATCATCATCTATGGTAAAAAAAATAATAAATAAATAATCAAATAAATAAAACTCTCATCAACTTATAAAATCAGCAATTATAACCATTTATCAACCTCTAAAACAAATTACAATGGACTTCTAATAACATACTACACAACTAAAATCAACACACATGTATAACATAGAAAATCAACAAACAATACCTCAAAATTACAAACCATCAAACTTCAATCTCGATCACTAAAGCACTACTTATACAAAGAGCCTAAAATATGCATGCATGCAAAGCATATAAAATCGGCAAACACTACCTTAAAAATTACAAACCTATAAAACACCAATCTCGATCACCAAAGCACCCCGTTTATCTTTAAATGAACAAAAAGACGTCTGACCTAACCTCACCATCATCGAATACCAGTCACCATCGTTGGACGAAATATCCAAGAAACATAGTTTATGTGTAGTGGATGTATGTGTGTGTTAAGCATTTGTGAGATTAAAGACACCTAAACCTCAATAAAGACACGTATCCCTCCTCAAAGACACGTACCACTGTTCTTACTTCCAAAACGACATCGTTTTGATGCAGAGTTATTTGAAACTATAAAACGGCATCGTTGAAGCCCTACCCAAGAGTAAAAATAAAAATAACAAACGAAATCATTTTTGTAGAGGCTCAAAACGGCGTCGTTTCTCACGATAGATGAATAATAGAGTAATTAACAACTTTTATTTATTCCTTTATTACTAAACTTTACTCATTTGATAAATAATTAAAAAGGTTAAATAGAATATAAGTACTTGTTCTAAGAAAACATTGTTGCCTTTTTGATATCTTACTAAATCACTTATTTTATTTTATTTTGATAAATAACAGGAACAATATATTTTTTTTTAAAGGCTAATAGGCAGGGGCTGAGCAACTAAAAAGTTCTTTAAGGTCAGTTGCTTTAGTCATATTGTCCATAATCATAGAAGGCAACTCTATAAATATTGCAACTCGTTTGTAAAATCCCACATTTGGTCACCTAATGTGGCTCAGGTGTATAAAAAACATATAAAATAACTAGCAAAACTTGTAGAATACTAGAAATGATATGATGATCTATTGTGCAAAGTAACCACCACAAAATAGGTTTTCGGGTTTAAACTTTAACAAATATACATTTAGGATGGCTCGAAAAGGGTCGGAAACTGTCATGAGAATACTTCCGTTAATCTATTAAAGACTTGTTTTTCCTGAGTAACCTGAATAGAGAAATAACTCACCCGTTTATCATTTATTTATAGATTACCAATTTATTGTGCAAAGTTGAACTTCCATTTTTTGTACAAACCAAAACTCCAAGGACAAAAAAGAAAACCAAACACAAACTCCCTTATCATCATCAACATCTCCATAGGATGATGTATGGATAAAACATAAACACAAAACATAAAAACACAGACACAAACTAAAAAAAAAGAAGACACAAACATGGCAACAGCCACAACATCAAGTACACTAACACTCTCATCATCAATCCATCTTCACCAAGAACCAAAATCATCCCTCATTTCATCCTTCACTTTTAAACCATACCCAAAAAACAAAACCTTTTTATTACAATCAGAATGTTTTAATAAAAAATCATGTTTTGTAAAGAATCCATCTTTTTTGGTATCTGCTTATGCTGCTGAAGCTGAGCTGGCTGAAGATGATGTTGATGAAGATGGTGGTGGTGGTGGTGGTGTTGCCACCGTGGCACCACCCTCACCCACTAAGCCTAAGAAGGGTAAAGCTGCTTTGCCACTAAAGAGTGATAGGGTATGTGAAAGTTCTTTTATTTCATTTTGGTTGCTTTCATTTTTATAAACTTCTTTAATTTTTACTAAAAAATTTACTTTTTTTTTTCTTTCTCAATCGTATAGTAGTTCTAAGATAGTTGATTGCATAATATAATGTCAAATGTGTACTCTCAATTGTGGTTGTGTTTTTTGGTTTTGTAGATGGAATGTGACAAATCCTTAAATGTTACTAGTTCAAGTTTTGTTATCATTAAGAGTTATCTCTAATCATGTGCACTTGAATTGTGAAATGTTGTTTTATGTTTATTATGTTAATTCGTAAAGGGGTGTTTGTTTTAGCTTATCTTTGTGCTTATTAGCTTATGTGTTTTCGGCTTATATTTCTTAAGCCTCTCTTTTTTGTTGATTTTGAAACTTGTGAGCTTATATAAGCCCACAAGTTTCAAAATAAACTGGAAAAAATGAAGTTATAAAACATAAGCCAAAGCTACATAAGTTGTATAGTTTAGTGCACACAATGTACAAGAATTCTAGTGTCTATCTTAGTTTGTGGCTTTGTGATCTAAAAAAAGGGTATGTGTATGAGACTGTGGATAGCTATCAAGTTTCAAGATTGAACTTTAGATCAGTTCTTTTGATTACCTGAAACAGTTGTAGGTTGTGCGGTTTGTGTGTGGTAACTGACCTTGATGATTATGAGATTCTCTTGGTTATCATAAGAGGTTGTTGATGCTAGATATCTCTCTATTGATGTGTGGTTTGACCAAAATGAGTTAACTGATGGTTTTGTTACTTATACGAGTCTCCTAAAATTGTATTTGTCTTAGGAATGTGGTTTATCTATTGCAAGATGAATGCAACTTTGATTGGTTGGGTAGTTTAATCGAAATTTTAGACTATGACTCTATTAGTCGATGAAAAGATAAACTATTTTGACCAAAGTTGATGCTATCAAGATTGTATGATGATTATTAAGAGGCGAAAAAGTAACATTGGATTGGCAGTAAGGAAAATCTTGCAGTGTTAGGATGGAAGGAGTAGTGATTTGTGTCATATTGAATAAAGCTAAAAACATATGGTTTAAAGATTGTATCAGATTTCAAAGGGTTATATGGATTTTCGTTTTGAAACTCTATAGTCGCAATCCCACAAGACATCCTCTTCTTTAACAAGAATGTCCCTTTTGGTGATCTTAAATTGTCAGAACTTGTGAAAGATTCACATAACAGATTATTTGATAATTAAAACCTCAAGCTGCAAAAACGCATCCAAATACTATCTTCTACTTTCACAGCGCACAGCCAAACACCCCCTAAATAGCGTCCATCTAAATAGTATTAGACATGGGTCTTTATGAGAGCTTGATAAGTTTATTCTCAATAACTTTTTAACATGCCATTATTACAACACAATATTCAAAACTTAGACATAACATATCTCAGATAACCATTTTCTGATTATTTTTCATTTGGATTGTTATGAGTATCACTGAGAAATGGTCCATCTTTTTAACTCGTTTCTTGTATTCATTTTCTGGGTCATGTTTATTCTTCGCTTGCTGATATATTGAATTCATTTTTGTTATGGTTTTACCAGACTAAGTCAAAGAGATTCTTGGAAATTCAAAAGTTGAGGGAGATCAAGAAAGAATATGATGTCAAAACCGCTGTATCATTGCTCAAACAAATGGCAAGCACAAAGTTTATCGAAAGTGCAGAAGCGCATTTTCGTCTTAACATTGACCCAAAATATAATGATCAACAACTCAGAGCAACAGTGAGTTACAGTACAAAATACTTTAGTTAAAGTAGAATTTATAAATATTATGCTTTCCATTAAAATCTGATATATCAATCTTATAATGTAGGTGAATTTGCCCAAGGGAACTGGTCAGGTTGTTAGGGTTGCTGTTCTGACTCAAGGTTAATTTTCTAAATCATCTCGTTTTGCCCCAATAAAATTTATTTAGGTATTTTTGGCACTTAATGATGCATTTCTGAATTGTTGAAATTAACAGGTGAAAAGATCGATGAAGCTAAAAACGCAGGAGCAGATATTGTTGGTGGAGAGGACTTGATAGAACAAATTAAAGGAGGATTTATGGATTTCGACAAACTTATTGCAACTCCTGATATGATGCCTAAGGTTCAACTTTATTTATTTTTCCTTTTCTGATTTTATCATGTTTATTGTTATAAGTAAATTAATGTAAATGAATCATTGGTGTATCAGGTTGCCAGTTTGGGAAAGATTTTGGGACCTCGAGGACTTATGCCTAACCCAAAGGCAGGGACTGTTACAACCACAATACCTCAGGTAAGATACAATCAGCACATAGCTCTGGCGATGCGTGTGTGTAGTATACATACATACGCTAACTATACATAATTTGCAGACCATAGAGGAATTTAAGAAGGGCAAAGTCGAGTTCAGAGCAGACAAAACAGGAATTGTTCACTTGCCATTCGGGAAGGCAAACTTTTCAGAAGAAGATCTTATAATAAACCTTCTTGCTGCAGTGGTACGTTGCATCCTTCTATTCTGAAAGCTGGTTTTTCATTTTAATCCATGTGACCCATTTTGTACACATAGTTGAATTCCAACACAATTTGTAAACTTGGCAGAAATCTGTGGAAACAAACAAGCCTTCAGGGGCGAAAGGAGTATACTGGAAAAGCGCGTATATATGTTCATCAATGGGACCTTCAATCCGGTTAGATATAAAGGACATGCTTGATTTCAAGCTTCAGTAGAATGAATGTAAACCATAGATGTAAATTATATCATCTGCTGCTTAATTAGCTTTTCTTGAGGTCTTTTATCGGAAATGGGAATGATGGAGCATAGCATGGTTGACGAAAGGAAGAGCAAGAGAGCTATTTCTCATTAGTATTCTTCCGTTTATGCCAATTTAGCAATACACTTGTATGACTGTTAAATGTGGTTCAAAGTTTTATATTGGTTTCCCACACATGGATGGATATGAATGTATGTTTCAGTATTTTGCATATGTTGTTCATCTGGTCCATGAAATATATGTCAAACTGATCCATGAGGTCCATTCACGGTCACTAAACGTGCAGATGAAGTATCGGGTTGCCTAAAGGTTAGTTCTCATGGTAAATGTGTCGAACGGTCATCATTGGCGCCTTCAATATGGATGGATAGGGCTTTTGGTCTTTAACCGAAAGTCCAAAATGTGCTTGGTCGTTTTAACGGGTATACCATGATTATTTTTCAAGAGCTATTTGTATCTACATTTATATTCGACTAATTGCGTTTGTTTTTTAAAAAAAAGTCTTACTAGCCCTTTTACTCTTACCAGTAAGAGGAGGCGTCACGCTTTGTTTGTTTGTTTTTTTCTTTTGAGTAGACGCAGTTAAGCATATAATATCTTCTTCAGAAGAGATGGAGACTGTGTCTCTTCTTCGATAAGAGATTGAAACATGTTAAAATATTATATTTGATGAACATTAACTATGTTATATTTATAATAAAAGTCTTGTTTCGTATTTACATAAGATTCTTATTATCGCATCAATTATAAATTGCGACGAAAGACTTAAAATCATTCGGACATCAATTATCAAAACAAACAACGTTATTTCGTTCGAGATTAGACTTTCACCACTCTTACAACATTTAATGAAACATTTCAAACCTAAAACATTTTAATGAAAAAACACACCCTAAGTTTTTTTTTTTTTTTTTTTTGGGTAAAGCGTAAAATATTCGATCTTTCAAATTCTGGGGTTGAAGCATATTTTTTATCAACGTATATCGTCTTTCGATTTTGTTCGACTTCACCTATATGATTGATTTATATTAATATAATATTAAATTAAATAATATTATTTTATTACTGATATGGGTGTCGAACAATATTCGAAATTAAAATGCGTGATATGGTGTGATAAAAAGATGTTTTCAACCCCAGAATTGGTAAAGACGTCATATTTTATTTTACTATTTTTTTTAAGGAAGTTTGCCTATTACTATCTCATAATTAACAACTTGCGTGAATAGTAACCTTTTATTACTAAAAAATAAAAACTATGACATATTTTATATAAAAATATGACAAAATTTAATTTAATGAAAAAAATTAATAATAATTTGTAGAATAATTAATATAACAAATTATTTATTTTGTTAAATTTTTATTTATAGTTTATAGTTTTTCAATATGAAAATATCATAAAAGAAATTATTAAATTAAATATAGGTAAAAGAAATAAAAATAGTGAAGGGAGAATAAGCATAGTTAGAGTCAACGCGTAGTTTAAACGCAGCTTTTGGATTCACTCGTATAATTTTCATAAGTAATCTTTATTTTATATATATAATAAAATAATAAAAACGCTGACTATAAATATTGACGCCCATCCATCAAACAAAAACACAAAAAATAAAAAATAAAAGAGATGCAGATATTCGTGAAAACCCTAACTGGAAAAACAATAACTCTTGAAGTCGAAAGTAGCGATACTATCGACAATGTCAAAGCCAAGATCCAGGTTTGCTTTTTGTTAAATTACTAACTCTTTTATAAATTCAGGGTTTGCTATTTTTATGATTGTTTATAATATATAACAGTGAATGTTTTTATGTGGGTTTATGATTGTTTATTATGTTAGTACTACCTTAAGGGGGTGTTTGGAAAGTATAATAAGCTTAACCAAACAGCTATAAACAAGTGCTTAATAGCTTACTGGAGGCTAGAAAATAGCTTTTTGCAAGACCCCTTTTGAAGATGCTTTTTTTAATAGATGGTTGTTTACTAAAGTTATAATAAGCTAAACCAAACAGACTCTGAAACTTGTTATTTGCTTATTGTGTTTTTAATTTAAGTTATATCCTATAACAGATAGGAAGTTTTGTTGGTGATTGAGAATTGGGTTTGCTTATTAAAACTGCTTATCTTATTATTTGCGAGTTTTAATAAGAAGTCTTTGTTTTTTAGGTGTGTAGTTTATCTTTATGCTTATACGTATATTTTAGTTTTGATTTAGTGGGTGTTTGGATTAGCTTATTTAAAGAGCTTATTGGTTTATTAGTTTTTTAAAACACAGCAAGCTTAAATAGAACTTAATTGAGGGGCTTATTGGCTTCTTTAGGAATAATTAATTTTTGAGCTTATCAAAACAAGTAGGTTAAGCACTTTTAATTAGGTTAACCTGAACACCCTCGTAGTGTAGAATATGATCATGTCTTATCAACCACGTTTCCGATTGAGATTATTGAAATTTTATTATAGGTTTGGTTATAGTAAGTTTGTTTGTTTGCGATTTTGAAGGACAAAGAGGGTATTCCTCCAGACCAACAAAGATTGATTTTTGCTGGGAAGCAGCTAGAGGATGGGCGGACGCTTGCAGATTACAACATCCAGAAAGAGTCGACTCTTCATCTTGTTCTCAGATTGAGAGGAGGAACTATGATCAAGGTCAAGACCCTTACAGGGAAAGAAATTGAAATCGACATTGAGCCAACTGATACTATTGACAGAATCAAGGAACGAGTTGAAGAGAAGGAAGGAATCCCGCCTGTGCAACAAAGGTTTGCTTTTTTTTTTTTTTTAATGCTCTATTATTACCAACTCTCCTTTTGTTTTAATCAGATAGTAAGCAATATTGTAATATGATATAAGGCTTTCTTAAGGTTTTTTAGTTTCATTGTACCATTAATTACTACATTACTCATACAAGGATAGGCCAACGATATTTCATTTGGCAAAGGACAATGATTATAGCATAGTTTAGTTGATTACTCACTGGTTTGAACAAATTGCATTTGAAGTGATACTAAATGTGGTGCAATTGTATGGTGCAGGTTGATTTATGCTGGGAAACAGCTTGCAGATGATAAAACGGCTAAGGACTACAACATTGAAGGAGGGTCTGTTCTTCATCTTGTTCTTGCATTAAGAGGTGGTTGTAATCTCTAAAGAAGATGCTACCTTTTTGTCACGGACTTGTCCCATCAAGTAGGCGGGTCTTGACATTTTGCTGCCCTATGTTATCCATCTTTACATAATTGAATGTGACACTTGATAATCGCATGATGAGACATGTCTTACCCTGGCTATGGAATTTGATGTAATTTTATCTGATACTTGATTTGGTGCTTTCTATCTTGCTTTGTGTTCTCTTTTATGTTTTGTGGTTTGGGTATAGCTTAAAGTAATTTTAAAATTTATGAAGCTTTAACTTTTGAAATATTTAATGGGCTCTGCTTAAATATCTTAAATGTTGTGATTTGCGAACTTCTATTCCCTTGTAACTTGTAAGGCTTTGTGGAAGGTTTATTTGAATCTCCAAGTGAGTCAGGAGTGTTTGTTGAAAGCCTGATAAGTAAAGATTGTATCACTTCTTACTCCTTCAACGACTGCTAATTAGTTCTCATATTACTGATGCTTTACATGCATATCGATCTAGTCTTTTACTTGCATACTGATGTAGTTTATATTGGATTATGATTATGATTTATAATTTTATATAAAGGAATCAGATCTGTTACAAAGTTTTAACTTTAAGTAGTTAACTTGAGAGGATCTCTAGTTCTTACCCTTATTTAAAGTATCAGATTTGATCCAGTTATGATAACTGCATGTTGAATGCATTTTTAACCTTTTTATCTAGAGATATATTACAACTTATCAGAGTCGTCTTGGGCCTTTCAAATAATACGTAAAAAATTGAATTTGCATCCCAACTTTTTTGCTTTATGCGCTTTCAGAATGTACGCTAACGATGCTATACAAGCTTCATATCATCCTCCCAAGAAAACCAGTGAAAGCTATACATTTTGACAGCTAAATATGTCATGATACCAGAACTGTAGACATAAATACTACACAATCTGATAGTTTCAGGGTTATAAAAAGAAATGCACAGCTATACTGGATTGTATAAACAAGAAGCGTGTGAACTTTGCAACAGTAAAAGGTACACGCTCAATATTCTATCCACACTTTGCTCAACATTGTAACTAACAAAAATATACTAAAACATAAGACAAAAGCAAGCCCTTCAGTCTGTTATGTTAAAACACAACTTTGCTTCATCCCATGGACCATTAATCTCAAACTTATACTCTTGAATTCTGATTAACCAGTAAGGACACACTAAGTTAACAAAAACCAACAAGCCCAACAAGAAACCGAACAGTAGCGTGTGCAGCCTATAAACACATGTCAATGTCACTGCTATCAACACGAATGAAAAAAAGAGGTGTAAACGGTATGAGTACTTCTTAAGGCAGTAAGTCACTAATGGTGCAAAGAGGAAAACTTGCAGAGAAAACAATATTATAGCAAATACAAGAAGCCTCGACGGAAGTCTAGATGCAATTAAGACCGAAGCTACAATAGAAGCGTTTAAAGAAATATTGCTCGTTAAATTTGGATTTTCAAGTGCTCCGGGAGCTTTTATGGTTGATCCAGAATAGTTATGCAGGAAGAGATGGAGAATAACAAGTGATGCAGTTAAAGCCCATATGGAATCTGAGCTGATTGACCTGGTCAAAGTGTGGTATATTGGAGACAGAACGTATAGCCCAGTTGTAAAGAACGAGATTTTAATAGCATAATTTAGGAGGAGACTGAATGAAAGATTTTTGGCTGTTAAGAGAAGAATAAAGAAGCCAGATCCAAGAAGGGTGACGTCAAGTATTAATATGAAGTTAGAAGTTATAGTGGAATTGAGAGTGTGGGTCCAAACCAAAACCACAAGTGCTACAATGCAAAGGTATTGAGAAATGGAAACTGAATCTAGCATCACCTTTAGCATGTCTCGTTTAACGACATTTGCATTCATAACCATTTCTTGTAGGAAAGTCTCATCGGTATGATTGTCATCAAACCCAGGCTGCATGCCTCCATAAGCAACTTTTCTCCATCTCCTTTGTGTTGGGGGAGAGTTTCGAGCAATTCTAGTACTCTCCATTGCCTTACTCGAACCTACAAAACACCAACATTAGTGTTCACATAAAACATGACAGTCAGAACAATCAAAAACGAAATTGGGAATGCATGATAAAAACCAAATGAACAAGTGTTGAACTAATGAGACATCTAAGAAATTTTGAGGCTTTGTCTAAAACAGCTACAAAATTGAAAGGGCCCGTTTGGTTTGGTTGAATGGGAATGAGACTATGACTTTCAAAGTCATAGTCCGTGTTTATTTTGTTTTGTTTTGTGGGCAGTAATGAAATGGGTATATCATAGTCGTAGATTCATTCTGTGCCAATTTGGTATCATGAAATCCATTCCGTGGGCCTTCTTTTTCCACTACAAAATTCAA
The DNA here is from genome assembly GCA_022545495.1 of Chrysanthemum lavandulifolium. Classification (NCBI taxonomy): domain Eukaryota; kingdom Viridiplantae; phylum Streptophyta; class Magnoliopsida; order Asterales; family Asteraceae; genus Chrysanthemum; species Chrysanthemum lavandulifolium. The sequence continues at coordinate 163,705,560 of CM040245.1, read as the reverse complement.
ATATCTATACACTTTTTCATACCATATTTTATCAACCAAACATAAACAATCGTAATGATACACTTTTTCATACCAATTGTCATTCCACCTCATTCCAAATCCAATACCCATTGTCATTCCTAGCAAAAAACCAAACGGGCCCTTAAATGAAGTATCTTAATAACATAAATGACTTTTTCAACCCTATAAATATTCTGAAATATACACTTGTTTGGTAAAACTGCTAGATGAATTTTGAATGATTAATGACATCATTAATTGAATACAATACAGCTAGACAACATGATAAATCACAATTCAACATATAGCCAAGGAAGGATTAGTGTTGACGTGGAAAGCTTTCAAATAGGTAGCCAGTACGGCATTACCCTATCTGTTCATCTGTTCTATATCTAATAATACTGTTATTAGTGGGCAGAAAATCTCAGATGACTACTAGATAGCCCCAAAAGATGCAGAAACAGCTGCCAAATAACCGCAAAACTGAATAGAGTTCTACTATGTAGACACGTTGACTGCTCAAGTGTCCACAAGGGTGATGAATTATCGTATGTTGTGCATTAAAATAAAGCCTAAGAAGTGTACAGTAAGTGCAGAACTGGGACGTTGTATGCACGGTGCACAAAAGAATATTATCGAAGTTTCATGTTATGCATAGAGTTGGTTTTAGTTAAATTAATATACTAAAATCTACTTGAACCACTTAATTGCACGTAATTCATCGGAGTCTGTGATCTGTTCTGTCCTAAGGAGTAATGGAGTATTTGGGATTGCTTATTAGAACTGCTTGAGCTTCTAAAAAAAATGCAACTCCAATTCAAAACAGGCTATTTCACTAAAGATAATCAGTTTCGATAAGCAAATTATAGAAACCCTGTGATGCGTACCTCTATAGCCTTGCTAAATAAAATCAAACTTTAACTTGCTCTCTACTAGTATTTCCTTATCTTGCTGATGTTGTTTATCTAGGTGTCTATACAGCACGCGAAGTAGTTAGGGTACTAACTTTTCTAACCCAGATATAGTAGTGGCAGGAGAGATATGTTATGATGAATGAAATATCCTCCAAATATATCTTTCTCCCTGAAGTAGACAGTGTTCCAAATCCAACTCGGGTGATATTAGCTCCTATTCATATGATAAGGCACTACAATGGCACCAATTAGTTATAGAAAACATGAGAGAGAGTCGGACTACAAAGCTTCTTAGAAAGCCTGTTTTGGGAAGGTTTTTAATTGACCCAATATTGAAACTGAAGACCCGTACATTTAATGATTTATCATGAATCATTTACCATGATAACATTTAATAGCATACTTAATAGATTACATATTTACAGTTGTCCCTTAAATATGTGCTAAGTTGCTTCATAGCTAGGTAAGAAGAGGAGATTCAACTGCAGGTCAGCATTTTTAACCCTGACCTTGCAACAACTTTATTGATCAAGTGTTTTAATAAAATTGCTGTTTATATGGTACCATAAGAAGGATGTGAACTTGTGTTGGGAGAACAGTGGTTTACAACATCGGATATAGTATTAAGCTAAAGTACACACAATACCATTAATATTCAAATCCAAACACAAAGGGTGAAATTGAGAAGCGCAACTACGAGGGAAGTTGCAGACTGTGAGACAAGCTAATATTAAAAAGCGAAAATTTACAATTTGAAGGGCTGGCTGTTTATGATGCATATGGGTAGTATCGAAGGAGAACGCTTATGGTCCAGAGTTACCTCTAATCCTCCTAGCAACAAACCCTATCATCGTCAAAATAAATCAAGGAAAAACATCTCACGTAGCCTCATTTAGAGACATATTTGAACATAATATTTCCCTAAAGAAAGACACTAATAGTGTTAATCTAAGGCATCACAAATATCCTATTCTATAGTAAGATATCATTGAACAAATGAAAAGGGAAATACTAACTCAAGGTATATGATAAGACTCAGTAATATATCATTCACTTTGTCAGTTATAGTGACGAAAGGGGACCGTAATTGGCGAGATTGTGTGTAGATTACATAGCTCTAACCAAAGATGCTGTTCCAGATAATTTCCCTATTCCATCAGTTGACGAATTATTTATAATCCATAAGGTACTCATAATGGGGTGAGCGCTAACTAAGTACACAATACAGCTTTCAAGATACATTGTGGCCGCTATAAATCCATAGTGACACCATTTAGACTCACAAAATCTCCTTTAACTTTTCAAATCTTAGGTTTGTTTAAGTAATTTTTAGCGGCATCCTAGTATGCAGCAAGGAATAATATAGTCATTTGGAGCATATAAAGTTGGTACAATGGTACTTGAAACTTAAATCATAATGCCTTGGTAGCCAGTATAAACAAATGTAGTTTTGGCGCTGAACAAATAGAGTATCTGCGCCATATAATATTTCAACAAGAAGAGGTGACAGACACAAGCAATCCTCAAACATTTAAGCTTGGCTACTACCTATGACACTGAAACAACTGAGGGGATTTTTTGGGACTTACAGGCTACTAGGGGCGATTTGTGAGGAACTATGGCAATAACTCAAGAGACACGTTCCATTGTATTCAAGAAGCGACAATAGCATTCAATGCTGATAAGTAGGCTACGGTCATACCCTATTAGTTTTGCTAGACTTTAAAGCTACAGTTGCAAGGACAGCGAATTGGAGCTGTGTTAATGTACAAAGACCATCCAATCAGTAAAACTTTTCTACGAAACACTTAGCTATATCTAGATATGAAAGGAGTTAATGGCTATCATCTGTCTAGTTAAGAAAAGGCAGGAGATAGACATTTTGCCATTACCTCCTTCCCCGCTAATCATCTTATATTCTCCACACAAAAAATACCATGCCCGTCCCCTTAACACGTGCATATACTAGTTCCAGTGTTGAAGATCCTAAATATGTATTTAATAAGCGTGTGGTTTAACTGGGAGAATGCAAATAACTAGTTTCAATACCTAAACAATCCCAAAACACTCCTTTATTTTGAACATCTTAATTAATGAAGCTCAGGTATATATATATGCATCTGAAGAAAATAAACTGTTACATAAACCAAACAATAATAAACTGACATAATTTTAGTTACCTGTATGCACCCTTTGATATTGAAATTAGGGTTTTAGCATAATCATGGTGGGAAATTGTTATAAAAATTGAATGATTGAATCTTTGGCAAAATGGTTTTTTCTGTGGGTTTTGTTTGGTTGAGTATTTGAGTGAGATTTGATTAGTTTTAATCAGTATATGTAGCAAATATAGGTTAGTTAAAACATCAAAGACAGTTTGGCCGAGTGGTCTAAGGCGCCAGATTTAGGCTCTGGTCCGAAAGGGCGTGGGTTCAAATCCCACAGCTGTCAAGATTTTTTTTTTTTTTTTTTAATTATTAAACATTGAGTCATAAAAACTATAGTAGTTTTTTTTGACATTCTAGTTTATTAATACTTTGATAACTAATAATGCTGACCAACTTACATATCTCTATTAAAGATAAGATAAGTAATAATGTTGACCGGCTTACATGTCTCGGACTAAAGATAATATGTAAAAGATAACGTTTAAACTCATATACGGTTTATCTTAAAGATGATATGGGAAAGACAATGTTCGAACTCTTTATTTATAAGCCCATAGTCTATGTAAGTGTGATTTGAAATGCGAGTCTCAAAAACCTTAGGCACTCATCACGATGTCACATTTGGGTTTAATTTTTTTGATTTCTATTTGCTGAAAAGTTTAATTTTTTTTAACGATAAAAAATTGCATTAAACTGAAAAAGAAATATACAGAGATAGTATGCCCTAAGGATTAACTTACAAATGAATATCTCAAGGCAAATGAATATTTCAAGACAAATTAACCCAAACACTTGAGAATTAACAAGAAAACTACACTAAGACAAACACCTACACCAAATATGGAGCCTAAACTAGAAATAAAACATATCTACCTCTCAATGATGAAAACTAGAAAAGCTTAATCCCAAGACCGCCACGTCACAAATATCAAAAACTAAGACACTATAAAACAAAGATCTCTTTCTCTTTTTATATCAGAATTACATATCACTTAAAATGTAAAAAAAATATTAGTATTGTACACTCTTGCATTTTTAATGCATAATAGTGTTTAGCGTAAGTTTCATAAACATTAGTTTGAGCTTTTAAACAACTTTTGTAACTTTAAACGAGCTTTCAAGCTCGAACGTGGGTAAACAAACGAGCTGATCAAGCTCGATCTTTTCAAGCATTTTATGCTTGAAAGAAAGTTTATCGTAAAACTATTAAAAAAAAGTTAAAAAAATTTTAAACGAGCTTCAAGCTCGAGCTCGAACAATAAAAAAGTATTTGAGTTCGAGCTCGAGCGACTTTATAGACTGAAACTCGACTCGAATCGTTATCACGCCTAGTTTAAAGATCGGGACGTAATTAACAAAAGGCTAAAGTTGGCATTTTAAATTATTGGAGGACTAAACCAGTGAGGGACCAAATGACCCTAAAAAAAACAATCACAATCTATAAATTCACATTCAGCTGCTTGCAATCCATCAATGGCAGAGGCCATCAGCATTCAGGCAGGTAGAAGACCCGTACGGAGATCCGGCGGACCAACACCACCTACCACACTACTTCCCGTACACCATGTCTCCCATCTTACAAACTCCATTTCCTGCTGGTATTAATCACCATCAGTGCTAATCTGCGCCATCAGTGCAACAGGCAAACTTTACTAACTCCTGGTCATTGCTAATCTGCGCCATCAGTGCGTACTTTATCACCCTACGCACCCTCCACCAACAACTATATATTTACACCTATAAACTGTACACAAGCAGTGCTATCCTACGCCTCAGCCAATAATTTTTTTTACTACAGTGTGCTTCAGTTATCCTGCGCATCATCTGCTATCTTACGCATACTCACTGCACCTACAAACTCAATGCTATCCTACGCACCTACAAACTGATCACTGATACTAACCAGTTCACTGCTAACGTGCGCACATTCTTATCCTACGCATCCTGTAGCAACAGCACAATCATTATACATTTAAGGGTATGTATAACATAGGCTATTTTCATATTATTTGTTGTTTAATTATATACTTAGCAAATGTTATCTACATTTTAGGAAAAGATAATATGCTAAATTTAACTTTTTACTGAAAATAGTAACTATTTGGGGATTTAACTGACTTTAGGACAAGTTATGAGACTAATTTTGTCAGAATAAGGTTTCCATAAGTTACAAGCTGTTCTAGTTAAGTGTAGTGCGTCAGTGCGTGGACTGAAGCCTGAGTTTGTTTTATGTATGAAATGGTTATACAAAGGCATAACTTTACAAAGACTGCTCAAAATTTGGCAGAATCAATGCAACTTGCATATTGACCTATCAATTCAGAACTCACTACAAGTGGGCATACGAACTCGGAGGAAAAGTAAGCTGGTGATAAGGAATCATTTGGGGTCATTCAGGGATTAAACTAGCCATACATCGAGTCTTTAAACTATTCTAGTGGCCAAGGTTACCAGAAGATGTAACCATGGATTGCATCAAAAGTAGCACACCCTTGTTTGACAATTCCCGACAGCCAACCAAAGCTAATATATTGAGTACTACATAAGGCTCAAATGGATGAAGCAAACATCTATTCCTAAAGCCGGAACTGCTGCTCACACTTTGCCATCACCTCCTTCCCCCGCTATTCATCTTATTTTCCAGATTTCTCCACACAAAAAATACCATGACCGCCCCATTAACACGTGACAAATACTAGTTCCAGTGTTCAAGATCCTAGATGTGTATTTAACAAGCGTGCGGTTAAACAGAACAACCCGGACAATGTAGAGCATTTGATTAAGTTAAAGCATCAGCTTACGCAGAAAAAGGCCGAACTTGAAGATTATATTTTCATTAACGCGCGCTATCCTGGTTATGTTATTAGACTGTGCATCACCCTACAAACTACTTATGTCTTTTATCTAAATGCAATTAAACAAATAACTAGTTTGAATACCTAAACAATCCCAAACACTCCTTTATTATGGACATCTTAATTAATGAAGCTCAGGGTACATACATCTGAAGAAAATAAACAATAACAAAATTAGTTACCTGTATACACCCTTTGATATTGTAATTAGGGTATTCAGATTAAGGGTTTTAGCATAATCATGGTGGGAAATTGTTATAAAAATTGAATGATTGAATCTTTTGGCAAAATGTTTTTTTTTTTTTTTTTTTTTCTGTGGGTTTGTTTGGTTGATTTTTGAGTGAGATTTGATAAGTTGTAATCAGTATATAAATTAAAGATGGGTTAATTATAACATCAAGACAGTTTGGCCGAGTGGTCTAAGGCGCCAGATTTAGGCTCTGGTCCGAAAGGGCGTGGGTTCAAATCCCACAGCTGTCAATCTTTTTTTTTAAAAGATTTATGAACCATGAAAACTATAGTAATTTAGCAATATAAGTGATGTTTGTTTGTTTGTCAAAAAATTGAACCTTTAAACTTTATTGATACTCATTTCCTTCTCTTTTCTATTAATACTTTGATAAATGTCTCGAACTAAAGATAATATGTAGAAGATAACGTTTAAATTTATACGTATTTTATTTTAAAGGCAACATGTAAAAAATAATGTTCGAGCTCATAGATATATGTGTGATTTGAAATCTGAATGTCAACTTTAGGCCCTCATCACTATGTCACATTTGAGTTTACCACGTTTGATTTCTATTGGTTGAAGAGTTTTTTTTCTTCTTTTTTTTAAACGATAAAAAATTGCATTAAACTGAAAACTAGATAGATACTACATGCCACAACAATTACTCCTTACAAAAAAATATCTCAAGGCAAATGAATATTTCAAGACAAATTAACCCAAACACTTAAGAATTAACAAGAAAACTACACTAAGTCAACCTCTTAATGATGAAAACTAGAAAAACTAAATCCTAACATCGTCACGCCACATATATCAAAGGAACATGCAAAAACCGATCATCAAAGTTAAGTAGAAAAGTATCACACTATTGGATCATGCTTGTGAATGGCGATAAATATAATTATATAATAAATATAGTAAATGAATTCTAACCCAACTCTCCTCGCATGATTCCCTACCCGCTAGATGAATTCATTTCACAACACTCAAATGTATATGTGTTAGTTGTATGTGTTTGTTTGGGTTTTCCGTATCTTTCCGTGATATCATTATTCCGCATATAAAAGACCTTCAATCTCTTTCCGTCAAACACTTTACCAAAAGAAAATAATTTTGATAAATAAAGTTTGTATTGATTGAAATAAATATTAAAGTTACAAAATTTTGAATTAAAAATAAAATAAACCAACTAAAATGCAAAGTTAAAACTCATGAAATATATCAAAATGGATGTTGAATTAAAGAAATGAAAATTTTAAAAATATGGTGAAATTAGGTCATAAAAAATTAAACAATTAAAAGATATTTAAATTTAAAAATAAAGGTGATTATTAGTTAAGAAGTGGCGTATACGCACACCCCATTATTCTGTTCTTTATTTTAGTTTATTGAAATTTCTTCCTTTTGTTATTTTTAGTTAGAAGTGACATATGCCACTCAATGATTAGACTCCTTATCTTAATTTTTGTAAACCCACAACTTAAATCTTTATATAGTAAGTATAGATAAAAAGATGGAGAGATGAGAATTACATCTCATTTAAAATGTATAAAAAATATAAGTATGAGTATAGTCAATCTTTTAGATAGTGTGATTGTATGAGGCGTGACGTGACAACATGGTCAAGTTTTACATCTTAAGAGTTATGGCAAAGCTTTAGTTTTTAAAACGTGACTCAAAGCGACAAAAAATATAAAATATATATTATATATTATATTTCATATATATCGAGTTTACAAGAAAATTTATACATAAAGAACTAAGTAATTAAACTATCCATACATGTAATTTTCCTCATTTCTTAAAAAAAAAAATAATAATAAAAAAAAATAAAAAAATCCTTTTTATCGTAATTGAATTTCAAAAATGGCATCACGGCTCTAGCATTAGTGTTCGTTATCGCACTTTTCCATGGCTCATCTCACATCACGGCTTAAGCCGACGCCTTGATACATCACAGAAGACGGAGGTCACTACCACGCCTGACGCCTTTCCGCCCCATGCGCACCTTTTAGAACCATGAGTATAGTACACTCTTACATTTTAAATGCACAATAGTGTTTAACATAGGTTTTATAAATATTAGTTTGAGCTTTTGAACAACTTTTGTAATTGTAACGAGCTTTCAAGCTCGAACGTTGGTAAATAAATGAGCCGATTCAGCTCGATCTTTTCGAGCATTTTAAGCTTGAAAGCAAGTTTATTGGAGAAAAAAAAAGTTTTAAACGAGCTCGAGCTTGAATAAAAAAATACTCGAGTTCGAACTCGAGCCACTTTATAAAAATTTATGCGAGCTCGTTTAGGAAACTTGCTTCGGATCGTTAACTCCCCGTAATTAACAAAAGGCTAAAAGTGGCATTTTAAATTATTGGAGGACTAAACCAGTGAGGGACCAAATAACCCTAAAAAACCAATCACAATCTATAAATTCACATTCAGCTGCTTTCAATCCATCAATGGCAGAAGCCATCAGCATTCAGGCGGGTAGAAGACCCTTACGGAGATCCGGTGGACCCACACCACCTACCACTCTCCTCCCCGTACACCATGTCTCCCATCTTACAAATTCCATTTCCTGCTGGTATAACCTATCAGATCACCATCATTATCTTTTAGTTCCTATGTTCTGTTTTAAGGATTTTTTTTTTTTTTTTTTTTTTGTTGCAGGTATTGTGACTTCAAAACGTCATTTTCAACCAACCCTTATTTCGTTTCGGCCGAAAATATTCCAGGTCTTTTTTTTTAAACATCTGATTAGTTTTAGTGATGCTCATTTTGAAGCAATAAGCCAATTAGTTGCTGTCTCCAAACACAAAATATATACCAGTAATTAGTTTTTAGTTGCTTGCTTTTAGTAAAGGGCTAGCGGCGCATCTTGTTACTCGTTTGCCTTGCACCTCTATGTAAATCGAAAGAATATATGATAATTATTTCCATTCCAATTATGATGGGGATGTTGGTTTGGGTTTTGCCTAAGCTTATTTGACGGTCTTATTGAATATCTCATAACCTCATTTTTGTTGGCTTATAAGCTTATCCACTTGAGCTTAAAAGCTGTGAACAGCTAGTTTATAAAGTTCATAAGCTCATAAATCCAAAAATTGAGCTTATGAGCTTATTAGATTTCCAATAAGCTCATAAGCCTATTAAATAAGCTTATTTTTGGGTTATGAGCTTATTTTACTCAGTTTATATTTCATAAGCTCATATGTCCTGGCTTACTTTTTGAATTATTTATGAGCTAATTATTACTTGAAGATGAAAAATAAGCTCACAAGCAATATACAAGCTTAAAAAGCACCCCCTATATCGGTGGCGGATCTAGAAATTCATAGAAGGGTATGCACCACCTAATAATTTTTTCCGTTAATCAATTTAAACCAATAAAATTTGTTTTTCCGGCTGAGTTTTTCAGGGTCGATTTTTAGGTCGGGCTTTTTTGTTTCTTTTTTATGGGTTCGGTTTTTATAACGATTACCTATGTTGATTTTTGATCAAAATCTTACGTTTAATGTCTCTCCTTTTCATTGTCAGTTATTTAAAACATAGAAACTCAAATGGCTTTAATTAACATGCTAGAACAAATAATACTAATACTTGTATAGCATTAGATATATTTTTCAATCATAGATATAGTCCGAGTTACATTTGTAAGAACTAAGAACAAGACACACCCCTGTATCTTCTTGTTTGCTTAAGGAAGTTAGTTGCTTGCTTATTGTTCCGTACCGTTTGTATGTAGGTGGTTGAGAGTATGGTTTTCTATTGGGATGGGGTTCAGCCTCACCACTTTAATTGGAGTTACACTCGTAAGAACTAAGAATAATACACACCATTGTTACTAAATGTTCATTTCATACCAGAATTATAATTTTGGTTTTTCTTTTGATTCATTGTTCATCAGATTATCTTATTGGAATCAGCTAGAGCGTTAAATCTGTACGATGGGATCCCGTGGCTTAACAATATATTAAACGGACCTATCTTTGGATTCTACTATCCGGTACAACATAATTCAATAATATAAAAATAAATAAATCATTATTGTTTAAAAAAATGGGCTAATGTCTAGTTGATGATATCATGATGCAGGTCTCCAACTATAGCATATCAGTTGGCGATATTGGATATATGTGTATTTCTTCTATCATATCTGTATCCGTACATGAACTTGGACATGCCCTTGCTGCCACAAGGTTATTTCTTGACTTATGTATCATTCTTTTGTCTTTTTCTTTGTTGATTATAACACATGTGCCATTTCAATTGCCTGATACGTGGTCATTGTATGTATAAAGTTTTAATTAACCAAAATGCTATAGTACAGGTAAGTTGGGATCCTTTTTGGAGAGTCGGCTTATAATGTTAATATGCACCAAGTTATTATATTTGCAATTAAAACATACATTACTACTCAATGAATGCAGTTAAACACGTACAAACCCAAAAACATAAGTGATAAGATCATGGGAACTTCCACTAAAGTGACTAAATAAATGCCGGGAAAATGGAATATCCTGAATTTTTTAAATATTTATGATATTATTAAGTAGACACTGACCAAAAATCACCTGAAAATAAAATGTTTAAGATATCGAAAAAACTTTGACAGCATATCTGAACCACTATTGCAAAGGTGCTTTGTCCCTCTAATGCACATAAAGCAATAGGGAACTTATTCTATTGCTAGAAGTTCTGTGCAGGACGTTGACACAAAATGTTCAAAGTAACATGACTATTTGATACTTAAAACAACCCTCGAAACAGAATGTATCACGGTTGGACAGCAATGTGTGAACGAAGCCAAAGTGATAAAATTTTGTAGTTTTTGAGTTGAACATGTGTACAAAGCCAAAAACGAACATGAAGAAACCACTCTTAACTACTAGCCAAGTCGTTTTAAAACTGCTAGTTTAGAAACTTCCCATCTTTGGCATAATTCATTTATACCCAAACCTACCCGTCTTTGCATCTAATATACTTGTGTTGTCTTTGGCATGGTTGGGTATCATGGACTATATTTGAACCAACGATTTGAAAAGAAGTCAGCTATAAAATAGATATCCAAATTTAACAGTCAAATCTAGATCTGTGTGTCACTTAAAAACTTATATCTGCTATTGCCATTGAGGAGAAAAACTTACCTAATGGCTAGTGTACATCAATTTAATTTATTATATGGTGAACATGTTTTTAAAATTATTTCGGAAATGGATCTTATGACTGATCCTGTAGGTATCCTTTTTCTGGGTAGCAGCGAGGGCATGCAAATTGAGTACATTGCTGTATTTTTGGCGGTCCTGTTTCCAGGTGCTCTGGTAGCTTTCAATCACGAGTTACTGGAAATGATACCGCGAGTAGCTACTCTAAGAATATACTGTGCTGGAATCTGGCATAATGCAGCGGTAAGTGAAAACTATCAATAAAAAAGTTACGTTATATTATGTTTTCAGCTGGCTAAACAGTATACTTGCAGTTCTGTGTAGTTTGTGCGTTGACTTTGTTCTTGCTACCGTTGGTCTTTTATCCACTTTACTCGCACGGTGAAAACCTCATGGTAATTTTTCTCACTCATCATAATACGTACTTCTCATTTTGCTTTTATTTAAAATTTTCTAATTATATCATAACAGGTTTTGGATGTTTCTGCTGAGTCACCTCTGTATAACTACTTGTCTCCTGGTGACTTGATTACTAAATTGGATGGCAAGCACATCCGCACTTCCAAAGAGTGGATGGAAACCACATATTTTTTAAATAAGCAGTTATTTCAAACAAAGGATAATTATATCAGCAATAAGGGATATTGTGTCCCTAATTTAGTGATTGCAGAAAGCAAGAACGTTGAAATTGTTGACAATGAGTTCAAATGTCCAGATGAGCTCACTTTATTTACCACAGTTTCCTGCGTTGATTTAAATATAATACATGACAGTAGCAGCAATGGAACTGATCATCAGTTGACGAGAGAAAATGTCTACTGTTTCCCAGCAAAAGGGGTATTGGGGGAGAAAAAATGTGGTGATGGATGGGATAATATAGTGAAAAAAAATAGTAACTGTTTATGTGCGGAGGTAAAATTCGTCCCTTGTTCATGATATTTTAATAGTATTTTGTAAATGAGACAAAAGATCTATTTTTTTATTTTTTTATTTTTTTATCTTATACAGGATGAGTCGTGCGTGACTCCAGTCCATCCGCCAGGTGTGGCATGGGTTGAAATTACATATTCAAGACCTTGTTCAAGGTATAATAGTTCTGATTTAGAAGAAAATAAATGTGGTGGGACTTTTGTTTTCATAGGGGACATGATGTTGATGGCACGTTCCGTTTGGTTAACTGAATATCAACCTCGTTGGTTGTATGGTGTGGCATATATTCCAGTTGTGGTTGAGAAGCTATTGGTGAACAGTTTTCATGTCTCATTGATGCTAGCTCTTCTCAACAGCTTGCGGTATGTGCTTTCTTATATATGTAACTAATTTGGAAATGTATATATTTACAAACATGTGAATGTCCGGATTCGAACTCGTGACCACGGATTGCACACATTAGCGAATGAGAATTAAAGTTAATAATTAATGTTTATGTTTACGATTAATTATTGCACATTAAGTCCGGTTAACGATCGTTAAGTATTTAACGGAAAAATGACTAACGACCGTTAAATGAAAAGAGAAAGGACTAGAAATGGAAAACTTGGAAAAGTTATGGGTTTTCCCTTGGGCTTTCTTCATGGTCGGCCAAAGGGGCTTCCAAGCCCTAAATCATATCTTGTTCCCAAAGTTTCCTACTAGTATATAAAGAGGTTAGGTTCAGGGTTTCATACACTTGTGCATTGAATTAACCCTAGATCTCTCCTCTCCTCTCTCTTGTCCCATTTTCGGCCGAACACCCCATTGTTAGGGAGTTTGGTTTCGTTTTTCTTAAACGAGGACTTGTGTTAGATCTAGCAATCGCTTGATTCGTTGGTTAATTCGTGTGTACAAGAACGTGGTAGTAAGACACTATTCTTACACCATTTGGTTTGAGTTGTAGAACGGTAAGGGACAACTCTCTAAACCACTTCTTGGTCTTGCTCAAGAGATTTGATATTCGCAAGAGGTACGTTATGCATACTTTCGCTTAATTAATTTATTTGTTATGATCTTTAGTCTTCCATTGTGTACTCTTGATGTCTTTATGTTTTATTGTATTTTATATATCATAAACTCAACGATGGCATCACGAGCCTTGTATAACAAGTAATTAATTCTTGAAACACATAATTAAAATAAACATGAATGTGTTATTATTTGTATGCTTAGATCTAGGGTTTGCAAAACCTAAACCCTAATTTTGAGGGGGCGTTTTATTTGGTGCCCTAATTAGGGTTTTGTAAACTATTGTTTTAATTGGATTAGAAACCCTAAGATGCATGCAACTTTATGTGTATATGCGTAACTCGTTTAATTGCATTAATTGTTAAGTGTTAATTTTATGTCCATGATAATATCTTGCATGTTTTATCATGGATCTGCTTTTATTGTATGTCTTTCATGTTTAAGTGATATACACTAAATTATGATAGATCTAAAATTGGGGAAGACCTCAATAATTATTATTTAATCAATTATGTGCTATGTGGTATATATTTAGTTTTGACTTACGCAATCGATGAATCGATGCATGTGGTTCACCTTGTACATAGATGAAAACGGGTGAAAGTCTTAATTAAATATATGCATATTGACAGATCTAGAATTGGTTATTAATAAGATTTATCAAAACCGTTTGCATGTGGCTATTTGATATGCATGACTTTTTTTTGTTATGCATTCATTGTTTATTTGTTTATTTTTTCAAATACTTGCTTGTTTGTTATGTGTAACAAGGGTATTTTTACAAGAAAAATAAACTGACCTAAACAATGGTGAAACATGTATTTTAAGAATAGTAATCATAATCGTTTAATTGATGATGACTTTGGTACAAATGACCGAACGGCTCACCCATGAGAATGAACTAATAAAGGGTTTAAAGAAGTGCATACATGTCACCGAAAGGATGTCTAAGGTTGTGCTTTAGCGCGTGCACAGTCCTCTCCCTCAGTAAGTTCGAATGGAGCTACTTAGTAAGCCATTAAATGTGCAAGCTCATCTTAAGGGCGAATTAGTTTTAATTCCATGCGCCACTTGGTGGTAATTATCCGAAACACTAAGTGTTTACACTTATGCAAAAGTACGGTATAATGGATGATAATTAACACTAATTCCTTGATTGGTGAACCCAATACCTCAATTAAAGTTTGATGATGAAAAGCTTATACATTAAAACAAGATATAAATGTTTTAATAAAAACTATGCTACAAAGATGAATGCATGACATCTTTGTACATATTTGATTTGACATCAAAATTATTACCCTTTAATTTAAGTTATATGCCATCCAACGAAACGGAAACACCTAAGATTACTTTTTATTTGCGTGAGATCGTGACTTAGATCGTAATCAAAGGGTAAAATGTCCACGTGTCGTGAGAACGGGCATGGACGATTTTGCGCTTTCTTAAGTTGGACAACTTAATTGAGTTAAGCGGTGAAGCGGCAACTCAAGGCATAAGATGGGATAAAACATGTTTACATGGCGATTGAAATTGGCTATATGTAAATCCCATAAATCTAGGAATTGCAATTGATATTGGCAATTGAGCAAAAGCTCTACCATTTTGTATAAGGTTCATTACTAACAGATCAACTGATGTAATGAGATTATGACAATTTGGATCCTAGTTTTCAATAAATATTAATTGGTTATATGAATATGAACCTTGGGTATTTAATTGTTTATTGAAAAGGAAAATTATCGAAAATACTAAAATTGAATTTTGTAATTCTTTTGAATGTATAAATGCAACATTTAACCGTAAACGAGGTTTAGTCTTTGATCAGTAAATTGATCCATTCTGCTTTCAAACAAATGTTTGATCGAGAATAATTTACCGAAAAGACAAACGAAGTCTCTTTTCCATGGGAGAAGCATGAGACTCAATCCTATTCCTTTTCATGAATGAGAAAGGTATAATAGAACGTTTGAATTGTCTAAATTCTAATGTAACTCATAGCAATGAATTGCACATCTTATTTTCCATAAAGATTTCATTACCCTCATTTGGTGAATGAATCCTTTTGTAACAAACATGAATGTTGGTTAACTGGAAAACATGTATATGAGTTACTAAAATTAGAAGTTAGACTATTTACCGCGAAAATTGGTAAAAGGCAAACTAGAATTATTTATCTAGTTGTTTTGCTTTAACCTTTAAAGGTGCTACATACCATTATGGGCATGGTAGGCCTGTTAAGGAAGAAATTGCATACCTAATTTTTCAAGTTAATAACATTGATGGATAACCCATCATTCACAGAGTAGAATACACCTTTTAGTACCTTAGTAATGATTACGTATGGTTCTTCAAAGGTGTAGGAAAGTAAAAAGCAAGCAAGTTGTTTTCACTGGTTATGCAACACTTACAATGTTGTCAAATTTAGTGGGAGCATTTGTGTTGCATTACTGAATAAGAAGTTGTTGAAATGATTTCTAATTAAGTGGGAGCTACAAGCCTTATTTGCTACGTAGTAATCAAAATTATCTCTTGAATATCATGTAGATAATTACTTTCCAATTGTAGGCACTTATGTTTTTAAGGATTGTCATGTGCGTTTCCTTACTAAACAATATAGTCCTACATCTACTTGTTATATCTATGACACAAATCATATTAATCAAATAAACGAACGTGTATCGTGTTGTTTATCTGCTACATGATGTTGTTCCATGCACAAGTGGGAGAAATCTTTATTGTGTGCAAGGTACAACACATATAAATATGATTTAAATGGATTCTCTTGATCGCAAGGTAAGAGAGTTACGTTCTAATAGGAATTATACATTTTAATGTGTATGATTGCCATATTCAGAACATGTGTCAAGATGATAACAAAGACTACTTTAAATATTTATGTCATTCAATATTTAAGTAACACTTGTAATTACAATTTACGTTACGTGAGAACGTGAACTAGATTGTAGCTCAAGGTAAAATATCCACGTGTCGTGAGAACGAGCATGGATGATTTTGCAGTTTCTTACGTTGAACTTTTCATGGAATGACATAATTAAATGAAGTAATCTAATACTACTTTGATTTTAAGTATTCGTTGAATGACTTAAATATATGTAGTAAATATTAACTTGAAATTATTAATTGAAACCCGAGGTGGTGTTCATAATTACTTTAATTATACATGTTTATGACTTCTTTGTAAAGTCACAAACATGAAGTCTTTTAATATGAAACTTACAATATAAAGTAAGACGTTAACTTGCTATGTTTTAAGACATATGCATAAAGTCAATGAGTTGATCAATGACTTATAACGTATAGTGGGATTATAATCATATGTCTTTTGACTTGGTCAAAATACTTGAGTTATAATGCATGCAATTGATTTAGTAATTCTATTGTACCATTAAGTTTTACTTTGTTGGTAAATAGGATAAACCAAAGAGTAGATGGTTATCTTAAATATTGTTAGATTAATCTTACAATATTAATTCTAAGGAAATACCATAGTTTTATGGTATGTTCGATTAGAAGAATCAAAATCTATTGGCATTGTTTGATTCAAGATAACTATAGTTTCTTCCAAAACGTTATCAAGGTTAGTAGATTGAGTATAGATTGGATATACTCAATAAGACTCCAACCTAGAAGATTAATAAGACACCATTTTTATGGAATGTGATGAATCACATTAAGTCTTATAAATGAAGTTCAATTTGTTAAACTACTTGTAGAGTGAGTTGTAACAAACTAATGTCGAGAACTGTCAATGTGTTCAGTAATGTCCCAAAAGAGAACAATGTATTGTTGCTCTACTCGCTAAACTATTTAAATGTAATCTTTAAATTGTTAAAGGCAAGTGGGAGTTTTTAGATCTTGAAAGATTAAATTACAAAATACATAATCTTCTAAAATACACTAGCAAATATCATGATGAGGTTAAAACATGTAAATGATAGACCTCAATATGATGGAATTGTCATTCATAGATCCGTAAGGATATCTCGAGATATTTAATATCTTTGAGGATTATGAGTTCTGAGGATCATGGTAAGCTCATTAATCATGATGATGAATTTACCAAATGTTGAATTGTGGTAAATCAATCATACTATGAATGTTGAGATGTTGTCCATAAAGATAATCAACTTTAGATACTTGGTTTATCTTAATAATGAAAATGAGTTTCTTCAAAGGATGGAAACCCTAGTGGTTTAAATTTTTGTGTAGAAATCATATGGACAATATTGTACACATATTTAATGCATGTCTAGTGATAATAATATTAATCATATTTAAGCAATTAACTATGATTGAATATTCTTTTCTAGATACATTAAATAGAAGTATAAAGATTATAATTGTCTTACTTAGTTTCATTGATATGAAATTTTGACAATGAATATCAAAACTCTTTGTTGTGAATTACTTTTGCGAGGACGATAAGTAATACAAAGTAGTTTATGAATTCAAATAATCTTTGAATATGTACAGACTGCAAGAATCCATGAATGGATATATGCATGCATCTAGAGATGATTCTTATGTTTAATATTAAATCCATGTTTGATTTAATAATTAAAATAAGATTGCTCATAAGTATTCCTGAAAGCTAGTGGGAGTATTATTTATTTTTCTTAAATCTTATATGTTGTATGGGCAACTACATTCCACTTAAATTAAGTTTTAGTTGGGAATGAAACTTCGTTTGTAAGATTTGGAAATAATATATACAACCTTGGAATATATGTTTATTATTATAAACATATGCGGTAAATAAATGAGTCTAATAGAACATGATGAGTACATATCTTTGACAAGATAGTATATGAATGAGATCTTAAAGTCTAACTTGAAGATTCATCATGAACATCATGTTGTGTATAAGGTTGTTGTATCATGCTTGATTACAAGATGATTTAACAATATTGTAATATTTATGTTTGGATTTAGAATTGCATTCCTCTGCATGGAGTTGCTCCCAGATTCTATCGACAATTGTTGTGTAATTGTCATAGTCAACAAACTTGAGGTTTGGATGACACCAAACAAATAAATATTCAAAGTTTACGGATGTTTAAAGAGCATATTGTTGTACACAATGATGCTAGTATAATTGAGATGACACTCAATTCTAGTCATGGTATTCTTGATGATGACCATGTTGACTAGTTATGCTCAACTAAGAGCATAGTTGCATTATACATTAAAGAATAAAGAATACTTTAAACTTTAAAAGTTTTGAAAGATGATTGTCATATATAGGTGGTTCAGGTTGTCACGCACCTTATGGAATGATATGACAATATCAAGATATGTGTAAACACATACAAGAAATTCATTTATTGAATTTTTTTTGAAATAAGTATTCTCAAAATTCCTATAGATCAAAGTTAGTTGAAATTATGCCTTGTCAACAAGTATGAGTTGCATGACTTGTGGCAAAATTCATTAACTAAGGATTATCATGTATTGATCTATTTAGTATTTGGATAAAGGATATTGTAAACATTATTATTCAAATGAAATAAAGTATTTTGTTATGTTTATTATACATTTATTATAATGTTATCCCAGTATTTGCATGTTTAAATCCTTGAATAACTTAAGTTATTCTAAATAGTCTGTTGTCAATCAATAACATGGGAATGATATTGAATTAAGACAAATCGAGTATTAGTTAGAATATACTTGAAAGTATATTGATGCGTAGCATGACTAATTTCGATGATATTCAATGATTTGAATATAGGACTTATCCCACCCGCATGATAATACTTTATGGATCTTTGTCATTAAGTATATCATGGATATTTATCCTCGACTTGAGATACAAGAGATATGTCATGGATGTAGTGCATTTTGTGAAGCAATCTAACGCTATACGTGGCGGTAGTTATAAGGGTTGTTTTCGAAGTGTTGCGAAATTTATGAATCCTACTTGTAGTCAAAATAGGATTTGTTTCCTTCAAATTTATTTTGAAGTATAATACTCTTGGGCCCTCGTAGGGTTGTTAAGATGTTTGCATGGCCATGCCCAAGGTCTTCGGAATATGTTCGGAAGAATTGGTAATCTTAATCAATCACATAAAGCGAGAAACAGAATAGTTAATTAAGAAATGAGTGAGATCCATATTCTTATTAACATGGTATTAGAAACAAAGGATGAATATGATGATGAATCATCAAAACTTGGTTTTCTCCGAAAACCATACACGAGTTGTACCGGGGCATTGGCGTGTTGCTAGACGCTAACCAATGTCATTTCACGCTTTGTAAACATATCCAGTGGGAGCTGTTGGAAATGTATATATTTACAAACATGTGAATGTCCGGATTCGAACTCGTGACCACGGGATTGCACACATTAGCGAATGAGAATTAAAGTTAATAATTAATGTTTATGTTTACGATTAATTATTGCACATTAAGTCCGGTTAACGATCGTTAAGTATTTAACGGAAAAATGACTAACGACCGTTAAATGAAAAGAGAAAGGACTAGAAATGGAAAACTTGGAAAAGTTATGGGTTTTCCTTGGGCTTTCTTCATGGCGGCCAAAGGGGCTTCCCAAGCCCTAAATCATATCTTGTTCCCAAAGTTTCCTACTAGTATATAAAGAGGTTAGGTTCAGGGTTTCATACACTTGTGCATTGAATTAACCCTAGATCTCTCTCTCTCTCTCTTGTCCCATTTTCGCCGAACACCCCATTGTTAGGGAGTTTGGTTTCGTTTTCTTAAACGAGGACTTGTGTTAGATCTAGCAATCGCTTGATTCGTTGGTTAATTCGTGTGTACAACGCGTGGTAGTAAGACACTATTCTTACACCATTTGGTTTGAGTTGTAGAGCGGTGTAGAGACAACTCTAAACCACTTCTTGGTCTTGCTCAAGAGATTTGATATTCGCAAGAGCATGAATACGTTATGCATACTTTCGATTTAATTAATTTATTTGTTATGATCTTTAGTCTTCCAGATCTATGTGTACTCTTGATGTCTTTATGTTTTATTGTATTTTATATATCATAAACTCAACAAGATCTAATGTGTTGTATTGCTCATTTATTCTACAGTGCTACTGTTTTGTGTTTCTGGTGCAGGTGTGGTATCTTGACGAGGAATCCGTTTTGGAGGTGGCTGTTTGCTGCTTTGGTTCATTGGCCCCCAAGGATAAGAGAAGCGATTCTTCAATCACTTTTGGTAGCAGGAACCCTTGTTTGTTGTCTTTTGCTTTTAAGGATCTTATTGGTTGTCACTTATTGAATAATTTGTAAGCCTTTTAATGTATTTGTGAGATGAAGTTGATGGCTGGGATAAATAAGGTCTACTAGAATCTTTATTTGAAGTGTAACTAGTCAATGACTTTTATTCTAAATGTGTCCTGTTGCCAAATGACACATGATAGATTACATGTGTTTTCCAAGTATAATTAAGTATTGCAGAAACTGATTTACTTGCGTGCATTTGAGCAAGTAAACAAGTCGAGAACAATCAATCTTAATAGCTGGAAGAAGAAGAAGAAAACAAGTGTAAGAATGGCACAAAAATATAACAAATATGACTTTAGCAAACAGGTCTTCAATACGGAACGAGATCCGGTTACATAATATAATCCTCATGACCAACAATAACTTCCAACGAAATCGATGATCAAAAGTTTTTGATCTTGATGGAGGGGGTTGGAATTATGTGAAGCACTCGCTTATTACACTAAAGAACTATTTCCAAAATTTGCATCACTTTTCCATTTAGGCAATCTATGAACAATGCAAAGCAATTAAGAGGGTTTGCAAACTACCCCTAATAATACAAAATCAATGGTTCCCATGAACGTCATTAATGCCTATAGAACACATATTAAAAATGGAGTTGTATCTATCCTCTTGTATCGCATTGTATGCTATTTTGTAAGCAAATTGCAAAACAGGCTAGTCTTTAAAATGACCAAATTATTCTATCTGCAAAAACACCTGTCTTCCTCATTCATGTTCTGTCCAAAAACTTCTCTATCACCACAGAAAAAGCAGCAAAACCTGCACAACCAACGCAAGCTGCCTTCGGACCACCTGTAAACCACGAAACCACAATTCATTTTAGGAGAAAAACATAGAACACAACATTACACATTACTGCAAGCATAATTCATTAGATAATTCCTATATTTCTAATCGTGGAAATATAACAATGGTTGTATTTCATTTCAAACCACCGACACATGTATACTTCTTGTCCATCTATAAAACTTGAGGTAGATACAAGCCATCAAGTTGCCAGTTGACAAGTAACTCTCATCATAATATAGGTAGACAAATAAGTTACTAAGCTATTAAAAACAAATTCATGAAACAAGGTAGAAAGCTATTGGGAATGCATATAGGTTAGCCAATTCACATTTTCTCTTAAGCCATGACGTTGATATTTCTTGAATGCAGAAGAGAATGATGAAGATTGCAAGATTTAACATATAGTAGGTTCACCATGTTACTTAGTTTAAATCCAGCTAGTGTTTATCTTAACAATAAAGTTAACTACTGTCAGAATAACCTGAAGGATCATCTCTTATTTGTTATATATTACTATGACAATCAGTAAAATCTTATGTTTAGTATTTACCCTCATCATCCTAAAATAACTTTAACTTGAGTCAGAATAAACATTTCGGGGGTGTTTGGTTTTACGGGTATGGATATGATTCATAATATTGATGTTTGGCTGGTAAGTATTTTAAGCTTTAGAAATGAGACTGAAACCCACAAATATCGGCTAGTCTTAAGCCCACCATAGGAGGTCAATACTGGCTGCAAAACCAGACACCCTATTAGAGAGCAAAGTGACTACAAAAGGCAAGTGATTACTGACTTCAAGCCAAATGCCCTCTTATTCATTCTTAGTCCATATAAAAGACATACTTTTCCCTGATTTAATGAGCAAAGCTACTGCAAAAGTACAAGTTTAGGGCAAATAATCTGTCCTGTATAGAGGTCTATGCCCTTAACCACTGCGCGTTTACTGACACACTATCCCACCTTAGGGTAGCCCCCTTATTTCAAATAGAATACCTATCCTATTAGCTCTGAATAGTTATGAAGCAGGAAAGATTGTGTGTTTCTGGTTAGTGAAATCTTATCTGAATCATCAGAGTTAGTTAATTCCTAACAGAATTACCACTATTGCATATAATATTGCCTGCATTAGAGTTTTAACTACCAATGAGAATCAATTGTCATTATGCTTTTCTCTCTGTATAGTTTCCTCGGTTTCTCCACATAGTGAAATCTAATCTGATGCTGATGGTCAGATCCCTATTGAGTAAACCACACAAATCCTTATGTTCCCTATATGTGTGTGGTTTTTCATTTCTACTTGGTTTTCAATGACTAAGGATCCCACAAATGGTCCCAAGTCTTAACAGCCGTTGTAGAGCATCTCAATAGACTATCTACGTTAATAACTACTGTATATAGAAGTCCAGAATGAAAACTTATCCGCATTGTACAACAATAAAGCCAATTCAATTGCCTACAATTGAAGTAGTAAGGAGCCAAGATATTTGAACAAATGATCTTTTCGCAGTGTTACCAGTTGCATTTAAATTAAGCAACCGTAGATAAGTTTTAACGCAACTGGCACTAGATTTTTCAAATAACATAAGCAACAATTTAATCCTTTCATAACACGTTAGGGCAGCATAAAAAAGCGACCGAAAAACATTGGACATAGAACCATATTATCATTTAACCATCAATCATAAGCGTCTGATATTAAAAGCCAGCAAAGCTAGCCAGAACCTAACAAGTGCCACAGACAAGAACGTGTCACTTTCTATTCAAATTCAGTTACCTCATATTGGTTTTCAAGTTTAAACTATATTCTATCAAGAGGTTAACTATCATTTTTTTTTTCTTTTTTAAATGCTAACTGTCAACTGTTTTATCAGACACGCAGACAACATCATTAAGATTTAAAATTTAGTAGATAAGTTATTTGTGAACCATAATCATGGATGATGGAGATGAGTAATACTTAGAGTGATAATAGTTACCTCTTGCAGACAACGTGCCCCCGGTCGCACATCCTGCTACAACGGTGTTTGTCATGTCATGTTTGGCTCGGGCCTTCACAGGGATAAAACAATTATTAGCAATAAACATCAAGCTTCTGGAGGGAATGAAGCAGAACAGAAAAAATAGGAGCTCAACACATATAACTTAAGCAAATAATAGAGAAACATTAAACTTCAGTTTTGGCTATTTGAAAACTCAGAGCTCTTATTTTTCTATTTATAATGAAATGAAATGTTTTGACATCAATTAGTCTATTTTGTCAAAGGCACTCAACTATTCAGGAAACGAAAAACAATGACTTACCTATTGCAAATAGTGTTTAAATTAACAGAGCCACTTCACAGTCACTTTGACTAACAAAACTCAGAGTTACATTTTTGTTACATAATTATACATTTATATATAAAAAAGGTAGAAGACGGGGATGTTAATTTTGAAAAATAGACAATAACTAATGCAAAATCTTCATCACAAACTTGATGCAGGTAGTGAATACTGAATACCTCTTATAAAACTAAACAAGGGCAAGGGCTATTCAGTAATTTTAATTATACATACGGCTTCCAGCTGAACATTTAATTAACAAATAATCCCTGAATATGATATGAAGAAGCTAAAAATAGTAAAAATGCAATATAGATTATTGAATTAGCATATCTTGCCTTTTCAACGACACATTCAGCGGCAGAGAAAATAAATCCCATGACAGCAAAAGCCTTGCAGGAACCCCAACTCCTTCTGCCCATCTGCTTTGCTGTATAAATAAATTGCTGTCTACCAGTCATCTCTACTTCATGCATTATTGGATTGTCCAACGCACCAAGAAACAATCCCATAGCCAGCCCAAGCCCACCTCCTGCACCATTTTTCACAAACCAATTTCATATATGTGGTCCTTTTAACATTTAGAAAACTGAACTTGGTCGTCTTAACCTATACGTATTCCGGTAAAAGAAACAGACAGGTAGATTTTGAACTAAAATAATGGTCTATAGGGATCTTCAGTTCAACTATTTAGCATTGTCAAATATGTGGTCTTTATCACTGATCTATTGTGTGTATGCGTAAAGTATGAAGATAGCGCACCAAATGCATTAAACATCAATTCTAAGCACAGTTTAAAAAGCTTTTGGATCGGGCCTGGAAAACCTATGCAGATGACCGTTTGAGGGATTATTCAAACAGTGTGCTAAGCACTATATCAGAATGGAAGGTTGCAACTTTTGATGAACCATTATTTTGTTTCACGCCTTTAACAACCTTAGACTGATTTGTAACTAGCAAAACTTATTAGTACTTATGTAAATTGATCACATAAACTCATACCACACCATTTCCAGCATATAACCAATACGCTTGATATAATATTCTTAGTTAGGACTTGTTGGTTCGTTGCCTACAACTCTTACAGTCAAAGAGGGTCTTAACTGATAACCTATCAGTGACGTAGTTGGAACAGGTTATCTTTAAGAATAGTAATCAATCACATCCCTAAATCTTCTACTTTCTGTTTTCAATCCACTTGATTAACTACAATTTTAACAGGCATCATAACTAAAAGCTAGAAATCATGAATTCCACACCAGCTTGCAGAAAAAACTACGCCATTATTATATAACAGCAAGTTATTCTCTCCAGGGGTAATTGCATATATATCCCTCCAAAAGTGAATAATTTGCTTTAAATACAGAACTAACACTAGTTCGTTTATTATTAACCTTGATCTAGTAAGCATTCTTTTTTTCAAATGTTGAGATTTATAAAAACTAGACATTATACAACACAAATGGTCTCCTTCTTAAGGAAACGTGGATAATTTTTTTTAATGCTTAGGGGCAATGTACGCATGTATTCCTTTTACACGCACAGCAATTTCAATCACACTCAACACACCAGCCCTGATATTGCAGTGTTAGAGGGTGTTTTGTAATTTGCTTATCTAAGTGTTTTCAGCCAAAAATCAATTGCCTTCACCCCCAAAGCGAGTGTTTGAATGAAAACTGCTTATTTACTTGTTTTGCACGAGCAGTAGTTTTAAAGCAAGCAATCGCGACTACCCCTAGTTTTACCATTTGGGTCTTAGGGGGTGTTTGGGATTGTGTTTGCACAACCGCTGCAAAAACGCTTTCCCAAATAATGGTTAATCTGATAATAGCTCCTAAAACGCAATCCGAAACAGCCCCTTAATCTAAAAGATGCTAACTTTGACATTGTTTTGATAAGGGTTATGTTAACAATTAACATTTGAAAACTAATTAAATAAGAAATGACAAAGAAGACAAACCCATGACACCACTAGCAACACTACGAACAGCACAGTTATTCCAAATGTCTTGTCCTCTAATTTCTTCAGGTGTTGGCAATTTTATTGTTTCCACAACATTACTTTCTCCTCCTTCATTTGTCGTATACTCAACACTAGGTGCCACATCACCACCTGCTGGTGCTGCTGCAGATGTATTATTGGCTGTTGGATCTTCAGACATGTCTTTAAGAAAAAAGACGGCGGAGGCTGAGATATATGGGATGAATCCGATATGGGTTTTTGGTTTTTTGGTTCTTTATGTTTTTTATTACAGTACCTTTTTACTGTCTTGCTTTTATTTCTTTTCACTCAAGATTTTTATTGTTTGACAAAGAATTTATGTTGTTTGTAAAAATTTTAGTAACTCGTGATGAATAAGGTAACTTGTGAATTGGTGTTTTTGAAAGGTTAGTATATAAGAAGGGAGGTGATATTTTCATGACTTTACCATTAAACCGCATGATTGCATTCTGACAATGCAGACAAATCAGAATCTGCGGTTTGTGATTAATCAAAAAGTGTGGTGTGATATCAATCATATATAAAAATGAAGATAAATGGGTTAGGGCATGGGTTGAAAGGGTCTGGTTTGTGATAAATGGGTTTTTGTTAGTGTTAACATGTTTAACTCGTTTAATTATTACTAGCAGGGTATCCGCGCGATGCGGTAACGGGTATCCTGTGACTATATTTTCTTACAATGAAATATTATGCGGCCATACTTTTATTAAACAATTAAATTACAAATAAAAATAACTTTAGTTAAGATCGTGGAAATAATTCATCTTCTATTAACCGAATCTACCGCATACCAAATCTTGATTCTTTCGTTAAGCACAATCACCCATCATCAATTTTGGAACCGACCTACCCAGTTCAACCCTCATGTTGCAATGGCGGTGACTCGGTCGTATGACATAGAAACCGAACCAATGACCGACCAAATGCGCAACCTAATAGCTTTATTTTAAATGTTTGGGCTTAGTAAACGATTAGATTATACGTTGTGGTTAAATGGTTGTATATTTTAGTAAATTGGTAAATTAAATAGTGTATTAATTGTACGTGTTGAATAGTGTTTTTTTAGTTGTATTTGTGCTTCAAATAGTTTGTACATTGTGTTTTATAAATTATACTTTTTATCAAATGAGTATTTTAAATATGACATTAATTAAAAATGTTGATCAGTCAAAATATGTAAGTGTTTATGCATAAGGTAATTGTACATATGGCTTAAGTAGTTGTATTTACTTAAAATCTATATATGAAAATCTTAAAAAATTGAAAGAGAGAAGGTTATCCCTCCATTATAAGTAGTATAGATAACTTATAGATTTGTTAATATTCGGGTATTTTAAAAGAGTGTTTAAATAATAAATAACATTGATAAATTACATAAGAAGTCTTAATTAGTGAACATCTATGATGAACCTCTAAAAAGGTTTATACAATTAATGCATCATTAAATTATAAACTTTTTCATATTATAAACCTATTTCTACTATGGATAAACCTATTTATAAAACTTTTCATATCATAAACACAACCAACATTTTCAAAAGAAAAATAAAAAAAATTTAAAAATGGTTTAGGCATCTTGAAGATCTTGGGCCTTTTCATTCCACCTGTGGATTGAAATGCACCACTATGGTTCACACATTTACGGACCTCTTCAAAAAATTTAGGCTATTTATAAACCACCATAGTGGATCTTTAATAAGAAATTGTTGACACACGATATGACGAAATCTATATTCCACATCTCGGAATACATAGTCTTATTAGAATGACATGCACGTAAAGGTATTTGTCTCGATAACATTTTTTAATAATCTTACAACATGCAGGTTGTTGATCAAATTTCGTAATAGCATTATCTGTACCAACTCTTGTTGTCAATTTGTGGTCGAGAACACTGAAATATCTCGAACGGTTGATAATTTTGGAGAGAACGTTGGTTCATTAATATTTGTATTACCTACGGATTTGCAAACACTATCCCAACTTAGATGCACAACTTATTCATCGAGCACCCCAATATCAGCACTCTTCAAAATGTTTTGAAAGTGAGAAATATTTGAATATGGGCACACTTTAAAGTGTGGGTAACTTTTATCAATTTGTTCACACTTTAAAGTGTGAGTAAATGGTAAGATGTTAACAATCAAAAGTGTGAAAATATTAACTCAAATTTCTCACATTTGCAAATGTGACAATCATTCAAAATCTTTACACTGTGTTCTCTAGTTTGTGAAAAGTAACATTGTGTTCCTTGATTGCATATATAGAAATAAAGAGAGTGAAAGTGAAAGTAACTAAAAAAGGTAATGCTCTCAAGAATTCATTTTTTTTTTGTTATTTAACTTTTTTTTCTTGCGTTTTTATCCGTATAAAAATGGATGAAAATATACAAAAACGTTTTAGTACATTTTTATACGTTTTGTACGTTCTCTTACGTTTTTAACCATTTTCATCCGTTTTGTACGTTCTTATACGTTTTGTACGATTTTGTACTTTTACACGTATACAAACGTAAAAGAAGTATAAGAACGTACAAAAGCAGATGGAAACGGATAAAAACATATGAAAACATATAAAAACAAACAAAAACGTATAAAACTGACGAAAACGTATAAAAACAGACGAAAACGGATAGAATCGTATGAAACCGAACGAAACGTGTAAAAACGGATGAAAACGTATAAATCAGTTAATATATTATAAATTCGATAAAAAAAGATTAAATAAAATTATTTTGGTATAATCTCAGCAGACGCTTAGTCCAATAGTTTAGGGCGTTGATTTTTGGGCGAACAAACCCGAGTTTGAGCTTACTGTGCCTCCTTTTAATTTATTTCCAAAACAAAATTGCACTGTTAGTCCTCAGGACTACGATGCAAATATGGTGGCTAATTTTACTAACGGAAATTATTTAATAACATAAGTAAAACAAAATTGCATTGTTAGTCTTCAGGGATGTATGGTGGCTAACTTTATTAACGGAAAGATGTTTGTGTGCCAAAAAGACCATCGGAATATATTGTGACAATAGAAAAACCAAAAAATGTATGTTGCGACTTCTGGGATGAAAAATGTACAAAAAAAAGTTTAATTACTTTAAAATGACTACATTGTCTTTTTAACCATCTTTAATTACTACCTTTGCAAAGCAACAAATTGGTACGTGTATTTTTATTAGCTCCTATTCTTTAACCTAGCACACGGTGTGTGGCTTTGCTTGGCGCCGTCATGATCCATTGTGGCTCTTCGCCAGAGGCTCGCCATGACACCGACCCCGCCGCCGGGGTGTCGGTACTAGCTCATCGTCACCGCGACGAGCAAATGTTTCGACAAAAGTTTTTATAACATTTTAAGGTTTGTTATTTGGAAATGAAAATTGAATAAAAAATAAAGTGGTAGTGGTGGGTTAAAATATAAGTGGTTGAGGTTGTTATAAGTGAGGAGGGGTTTGTTATGGTTAGTTGTGGAAAATGGGATCTTGATGTGGCGAGGAGTGGCGTGGCAATGACCTGAGAACATCGTGACACCTAATCTTTCTTATCAACACACATTTCATTCATTTTTTTTTTCAATCTCAATAACACAAGATAAACGAATAGGTTTCACAAAATTACTTGTTACCAATAAAAATCACCTTATCAATTACTACGTATTTCCTTTCTTTCTAAATTCACATCTTCCTATAAATACATGTCACATTTTTTTGTGACTTTTTTTTTACTTTTAAATTTATGGATGTAGCATCCCTCATAAAATTTAAAATAAATATGTTTAGTTTGTATGTGTAAGACTTGTTCAAATACTTTACACAACTAATAAAACAAATATAAATTTACGCAAAATAAGTAAATATACTGTTTACTTAGTAAAACTTTAGATGCATGACGTACCAATAAGTAGTACAAGCCAAATGGATACTTACATGGAATGGCTCACACCCACCTCCCACTACATTATTGAAACTAATATCAAACTTATAAGAAAGATGATTCTTTGCACAAACAGAAGAGGTCATGAAAGTGTAAGGAAGCTTGGGTTAATATTTTATAATCGTTTTTTTCGTTGACTTGTAGATTAAAGGTTCACTTCAAAAAGAAATTACTTTCTCCATCACCATCTTCTTAAGGTATAACCTTATTCTCTACACTTACAAGTTTATATGTTTATAGGCTACATTTGTGTGAACTAATACTTTTAACATGATTATTGTTTTGAATATACATGTTTTTACATGCAAATTTGAAATGGTTATACATGCTAGACTATAACTTGTCTGTAATCTCACATAATAGATCTGCACATGCAAATGATTATATAAACTTGGTTTTAACATGTTTGAAGTTTTAAATATAAAATCATTACACGCAAGTGATTATATATGTTAGATAATAAAGTGTATGACTATAAATGATAAATGATGAATCTTTACATGCAAATGATTATATATGATATATCATAAACATGCTTTAAGTCTTAAATGCTAGATCTTTATATTTTTGTATTTTAATGATATATATTTCTTTTTTAGCTATTGAAAGAGCTCATTTAAAAGTGATAACTTTACCTTAAAATTTATACCAAACAATAACAACGGCAATGATACTTTTAATATGATACATCGTTGCGATCAAAATCATACCTATAGTGATTTTGGGTTGCATACCAAACACACCCTTCTCAAGTTTGTGAAAAGAGCAAACCTTTTTATACAAAAGATTGGCGAGAATTGAGCCTTGAAGAGTATGGATAATTAGCATGTTGCTGCTGGAGCATATATTACTTCCTATATTTTTATCGTGTTAGCATACCAAAGATCTGTTATATTGTTAATATACACATCATGCTTTGTGAAACTGTAAAAATGTTTCAGTAGCTCTTTTAAATATGATCATAATGATGTATTTGTGTAATTGCAGGTAAATACAAGTATGTCCCTTGCGTTCTTCATGAGTAACATAAATAGGGGGTGGATCACAATACGTAAACTCCCATGTATAAACTGGACAAGATACTTCATTCGCACCTGGGATTACTTAACTTGAGTAAACCATCTATTTCCTGGAATTTCATTTTCCGTATCAAAATTTATCCAAGGATAAGCATTGTTGGTGTATCTGCTTTCTTATTAGTTATGTGCACTTAAGGCTGGATACAATGGTCTCGGTTGAGGCCGGTTGCCCCATTGTGGGATGGCCGGTAGAGCTCGGTTGAGGAGAGAGGATGGGGCAACTCGGTTGAGGAGACAACCGAGTATCACAAGCCACAATTTACCACTTTTCCAAAATTCCAACCGTTTGAAAAAAAAAAAAAAAAAAAATTGACCACTTTTACAACATTATAAATACCAACATTAAACACATTTTTAAACACACAATTCAAACAACTTCTCATCAATATTCATCATGTCACAAAGAAAACTCCCAACTCAAAAAGCGACGATCCCGACTTCCCAAAATTCTCCGAACTTGAATTTCTCACGGATCCACGTTTGAATTAACCGGTGTAACATCACCACAAAATCGGGGTATTCGTTTTCGAGAACCCGATTTTGATTATGAAACACGACTACCACAACCCAACCACAATCAAAACCCATTTCGTCAATCGTCCATATTTCCCAACGGTCGTCAAGTATCAATCAAAACCAAGCACCAAGCGGTCGTCATATCATCCTAACATGGATTTCTCCCAATCTTCCCAACCTAATCAATCGTTTTCACCGCTTCATGGAGTTAATCTTGATATGGATTTTGAGCATTTTATGGAATTCCCTCCTCCTCAATGCTACCCGACTCAAGATGCTTCGATGGGACAAGGTTTGGGGCACGGTTCACACCACGATTCTATTCGTATTGAAGACGATGTCGAAGAGACGTCACCCGTCAAATCAAAGAAGGGTTCAAAACGGGCTACAAAGGAGAAGGGTAAGAATGTTGCAACCGAAAAGGTCAAACCATGGACAAAAGCGGAAGAGGTCGCACTTTGTAGAGCTTGGATACGTGTCAGAAAATTCGGAAAGAGGGAACGCTATCAACCGGAGTGGGTTTTGGGAGGAGGTGATAGCGTACTTTGAAAATGAAACTCGTTCAACAAGAACCTACGACTCCATAACGACCAAATGGAAGGGTAGGATTCGTTCTAGGGTTGGTTTCTTTTGTGCAATTATGGATAATATCAAGAATAATCACGGAAGCGGTGAGAATGACGAAGACGACTATGAAAAGGCTTGTAACGAATACCTTGTGCTTCACAAGCATGAGTTTACATTGAAGAAGTGTTGAAAAGTTTTGAGAGGGCATTACGCTTGGAAAAGCTGTTGAGATGCTTGCTTTCACCACGACTAGTCGGAAGAAATCCAGACTTGAAACCACCTGGGGTCAACAAAAGGTCCTTTTAATCCCAAGACATGGATGATTACGAAGAAGAAGAGACTCGAGAATCACGACCAAAGGTCGTGTGCCAGCCAGAAGAAAGCACACGAGCCACCAACATCATTTGTTACTAATATGGCCAAGAACTTTTCAAGTTCAAAAGTTCAAGTAAGGAAAAAAACAAGAATATGGAAAAGGAATACATAAAGTTGAAGCAAAAGAGATGGAGCTTGCAGAGGCAAGGCGGCGGTAGGGAGTTCAAAGGAGAAACTTGAGCTCAACGTCAGTGACTTACATTGGCGGCAAGACAATCAAACCGGACGCTTGATTTAATTTTCTACAACACACCGCCGACACAAATATGCCAAAGACGACAACTACAAGAACTTCAACAACTTGCCATCATCAAAAAACGTTCAACTTAGATTATTAAGTTGCGGTTTTAATAAGTATTATAACGTCTACGTTTTATTAGTTTAAGTTTTAATTAGTGTTGTAATGTTAAGTATTTTTATTAATGAAGTTTAATTTTATTTTAAAATATTTGAATTAAAAAAATTGTCGGTCACCATTTGTGACAATAGGTCGTCGTCGGTCGTCGGAGAGAGAAAGGCGATGTGGCAAAATGAATCCAGGCCACATTGTTGTTCATTTAATAGTCAATAACTTTCATTATTTAACTGATAAAAAAGGGTGAGTGTAGCTCAATTGTGGTTTACCTTTAATTTTTATACTTAATAGCTTTTGTTTAGGTCATAAATAACAAACAGGAGTGTAGTTCAACGGGTTCATAAAAGCTATCAAATCGACAAGTAGCATCTCCATATGGGACTTTTTCATGTTTAGTTTTATGAAGTGCGTACTGTAAATCATTAAAAACTATGAGGAAATGGGCTGAAATGTGTGGATATATCATAAATGTTACATTGCGTACATTGCTAATTAGAATTTTGAGTGTTTAAAATAATTTCCCTATGATTGTTTTGCATGAAAATATCATGAATACCTTATTCAATCTAAAACAAAGCTATACCAAAAGCAAGTTTAGTTTGTGAGATGTTAAGCTGGGAATGTAGTTGACACCTAGTGCGAGTGTTGTCTTATTATAAAGTTGTGTGATTTGTTACTTGATTGTGCATGATTTCAGTTTGACTTCTTAGAGGGTAAGAATGTTTGGCTTCTTTTTTGTTTGAAAGACAAAATATTGTTATTATAAAAGTGGCTATTTTGTTATAAAAGGTGGAAAATGGGTGGCTCTGCTAAACCGGTCTCTGTCTGGAAAGGTTAAGTTGACCAACAAACATTCTTTGTCAAAACTATGTTAAGACTATTAAAGTAAATCCTAAAAATATTTAAGGTAATGGTGTAATTATAAAGATACTTTGTGAATTCCCTCCATCATCATGTGATATCATTGGAATTTCATTCTCACTGTCGACACATAAGTATATTTTCTGATGTTATATGAGTAGCAAACAACAATTTATTGTCACATACAGTCTAAAATTACGCATTTTAACAAACCCAGATAAGGATAAGATCTTAGGAAATATATCAAGGTTTCTATAGATAATTTTGGTCATTTGTTGCAAGTGGCTAAAAGCTGTTTTTTTTGGCATATTTGATTTCCGTAATTTGGTTCAAAATCACTACTGCATTCCTTAACCACTGGAATATGTATTAAGAATTAGTCAAATGGGAAAAAATGCATTGCTTCTAGATGAAACTATGTAGTTTTATGTGCAGCCAAGGAGTTGCGTCAAGTAAAGAACTACTGTTGAGTTAGGCAATAATCAATAATAACATAAAAGAGGCCATTTCAGGTTCCAAATTTGTTTCAAGAGACGATGAGATTTATTTCCACTAATAGGTATTTGATGTACAATTCCAAATTATTTGATTGTTCTTTGTTTGAGTAAAATTACTTATTCGATTACAAATAATGCTTTTTTGCAATTAGATGTGGGAAGAGGGGTCGAGTATTTGCATAGTTTGGCACTGCAAAGCTTTATTCATTGAGACTTACAGCCGTCTAATATTCTTCTTGGTGATGATATGAGAGCAAAAGTTGCTGATTTTGGTTAGGTTAAGAACACACCTGATGGGAAGGGTGGGAAGTTTTCTATCAAGACGAAAGTTCTTAATGAAAGTTATGCATCTTTTTTCTCACTCTCTACACCTTAAATATTGATTGATGCATTTGTTATATTTTTCCGTTTATACATACTCAATTATACATCCCCAAGTCATCAACTAATAAATCATGATTCTATCAAATAGCACATCAAGTCAACATTAGGTGTTCGAAGTTTTGGTAAACTAATCTATGAGTTTGGAGCCCATTACCACAAATACTTAAATCGTTAAAGCATTCCACTTTGAGAAGGTTGGCATGACCATTTCAGGGTTTTTTCGGTCTATACATGGATTAGAGTTTAACATTGAAATAGCTAAATCGAGATTGATTAAAATTTTTGTTCTACTTCAACAAAGTTTAATTTACGATGTAACGTAGTAGGCACTTTAAGAAAATATGATTTAACTAAGTAAAATAACTTTAACAACTCTTAAATCGATCAATTTTATTGTTTTAATTTTATACATGCATTTTTTATGTAAATCCGGATGTTTGTATCTGCCACGTCCAATATTCACATATGATTGTCGTTTCCAGAATAAAAAGCAAAAGAGGTTTGAAGGTTTTCATTTGTGATCAAGACGGTAATATATCGAATCGTACAACAAATGTTGTTTACAAAGAAGTACTTCAAGATCTATGATCAATGTCAACCAGTATGTACAAGTATCTTGTTTAAGTTCCTATATATTCTTATCAACAAGTCAATCGTAGTTTCACTTTTGTGTTTATTTCTTCATATTTAGGTGTTCACACAATTAACATGGACTAAGTGTTTGACGTTGACTGCATAGCTTTACTCTCCAAGACTATCTACCAATTGTAGAAGACGATACATGCATGTTTTTTTTTTCTTAATAGATAAACACCAAGTTGTTATCAAATCATTGACACACTACTTATTATTTTCTTCAGAAAAACAATATAACTTATTTATGGTTGTTGTTTCTTAATTTATTTACACACTTAACTCCTTGATGCTTCTTTTAAAGTTATCGTGACTTTACGGGTCTATAAGCTATGGTGATATAAAACAAAGATGCACCAAATTATTAAATCAAGTTTTTAGTGATGTTTGGGGTAGAATATGAATCATATCTATTATTAAATTTGGACTCAATGATTTTATTTGTCATATAGTTATTTGTAATCTGTTAAAGATCATTCATTGAGGAAGATAGAAAGGAATTATTCGGTGTAACATTACCCGTAACATAATTTATGCCAATATTTGTAAAGATACAATGAAAACCTTCAAAGGAATTGTTAAAGATCACCACATGGACAACTATACGTTGTCATTTCCAGGGTTAAAAGTAAAAGAGGTTTGAAACCTGTCATTTGTGATAAAGATGATAATATCTCGAAAAGTACTACAAACGTTGTCTACAAAGAAGTACTTCAAGTTATATGATCCATGTTAAGCAGGTATGCACAACTATATAAATGACATATTATATACCATTTTTTAACTTTACATATACTTTTATCAATAACTTCCTTTTATTTTTCCTTTAGTTTATTTTTTTAATTTTTAGGTGTTCACGGAATGAACATGTACTACCATTTTTTTTAACTTTAAGACTACCAGTTGGAAAAGACGATACATGCACGTTTATTATTTTAATAGTTACAAACCAAATTATTTATCGTATCAGTGACTTATTACTTATTATTCCTTTAAAAAAATGATTCAAGCTGTTTACGTTCGTTGTTCGTTCTTACTTTATTAACACACTTAATTTTTTGATGCATAATTTCTTTAAAATCCTCGTAATTCCACGGGTCTAGAAGCTAGTTTTATATATAAAAATAAAAAGAGTGAAAGTAAAAGCAACTAAAAAAAGGTAATGTTCTCAAGAATTTTTTGGGAGAAGGTGAAAACTTGCTATTGGTTATTTAAATAGAAAATTATTAATAGTGATCTCATATATGAAATTAATTTTTTTTTTTTTTTTTTTATGTTAAGTGATTTTTAGTATCATTTTGTTTCCTTTTGTCTTGGATGTTGATAAATAATTAAGTTCTTTTTGGAGCAGAGTATCATTTTTGTTGGGTAGATTTTGATTTTTCTTTTCTGTTTCTTTTTTGTCTCATGGGCACATGATCGGAGAACATGATATCAATGTTTGGAAATGTATAATTGTTGTAAGTTGTACTTTTTGTTTTGTTGGTTTGACAATCATTTTTTATTTCATTTCTTGCTAATCAATTTATCTATGCATATTATTTGTTTGATGAAATGCTTGAACGAAGATTTTTACTTATGGTCTTTAAAATTTAAATAGAATAAGTAGTGTTAAAGTTAGAGTTAAAATCTCCATGAAATGCCCCTTTTTTAAATGATGTTGGGTTGCATTCATCTTTTATTTCTAACATCACAATTGTTTTTTTATTGCAAGGTTTTCTTTATAGGTTTATGCTTTACAACTTTTCATCGGCCTATCAAGTTGCTATAACTATTGATCTTTTTTATATGTTGTATCTTGGATGTTTGGGTTGTTCAGTTGATCTAGCTTAGTGTTCATGTTATCTGGTTTTTTGGTAAAGTTTTCAAACATTATTTTTGTGACCTCGACAACACATAGTTTATATTTGGCTAGCCTTTTTTCTAATGGATATTATTGGGCTGAGTTCTTGGGATGCATCTTAGTTATTGCCAAACTATTGTATTTATATACGTCGACCGATACTCTACTTTACTTTTATTATCTCTTATGACTTTGTACATAAAAAAAGTAAGACTGAAGGAAATGATTACTCTTTCTCCATGTTTATGAAATTATGAATGCACAAGCACATAATCTTTATTTATAGAACATCCTTTTACTCGAAAAGTAAAAGGGGAAAGCATTCATTAGCTAATTGTGTTTTTGTATCACGTATCAATACTTTAATTTATGTGTTGTTTACTTGTTTACATACATTATGGGTGAATTGAGAAGGTTTTGCTTATGATACTACTTGCTATTCTTTAAAAATGAAAAGAAAAAAAAAAAAAAAAAAAAAAAAGTGTTATTAAAACGAGAAAAATTGGTTCTTTAATTTTGTGGAACATAGTTTAGATGATTTTAAGCTCTTTGGAGTCATTGTTTTAGATAAGACTTAGTAAGGTTATTGAAATATGTGTTGTCATGTGCGCATTTAACATGGATTTTGTAGCAATAAAGTCTCATGATCTTAGGAATATTGATCGACATTTTTAGTCTATTCCATCTTAAAGCAGAATGGCAGTGAAAAAAGGGTTCCAAATGCTTATTCTGTTTGCGAAATTTCTTTTTTGTTTTGGTAATGGACCTTTTTTGATTCCTCAATATTAGCATCTTAAGGGAGGAGGGTGGTCGCTGTCATGCAGGTCTTGCATCATCACTCTATCCAATAAAAACTCTCCAACTCAAAACTACCCAATTTTACCCTAACACTACCCTAAGTGGAGGGAGTGGTACCCGATCCAACCCAATTCTACCCTAACCCCATAAAAAACAGATACACTCACACAAACAACCTTTGTTTCACACACAAGTCGATCGGTTTGTGAACCCGAATTTGGTACCCAATTCATGAACCCGATCATGTGGCGGCGGTGTACCCGATCGGGTACCTCTACCGAATGCCTTACCCGAACCCACTCCCTCCCCCTAAGTAAAGCAAATTACTATTAGACTTAAATAACTATTATAACCTACCAATTCACTAGGCTACGTAACATGTGTGTATTTGTGTTATTTACTGTGATGGATTTGCCAACGTATTCTTATTATCGAACTTCCACGAGCCATAAAATTTAGAAATTTGTAAGTTCATTTAAAGACTTTTTGAGCAAGGCCTTTTAGGATGAAGTGGACTAAAGAACAGACTGTGACACATAAATTGTTAAAGAACATATTGTTACTTTCTGTAAACCCACTAAACAATAGTCAATTAAGTTAACTTAATGGCGTAAGTTACTTATATTCATGTATGAGTGGCTCTGTGCAATGGCTACCTAAACTTGTTACTCCGTTCGAATGGTTGATTGTATATCTCAATAGAAATGTACTCCCATCAACACTTAGGGTGCGTTTAGTTGGAGAAAAAATTCCCTTGTTTTCTATCTTTAGTTTTGTAAAAATTTGATGGAAAATTTATCTCCACAAAACACTGAAAATATATAAAATGCGTTTAGTTGATATTTGTATTTTATTTTGAAGAAGGGAGGAGGTTGGGGTTATAAAGGAAAACAACTAAAATTTGTTTCTAATTTTCTTTGTTAGATTAGAAATAGGGATTTTGTGTTTTGAAAACATTTTGTTGGAAAATGATAATTTGAACGCGATCTCTATTTTCCTTGTTTTTCACAAAACATTTTGTGGAAAACAATAGTGTTTTACCCCAACTAAACTTACCATTATATGAAGAGACAATTGCTTTTTTCAATGGTCATGCTGGAATTAACATTTTTCCATTGCTTTTTTCAGGTTTTACTTGCTTACTGTTCTATGTTAATAACCATATAATACGAAATTTGGTGTTACTGATGTGTCATTTTAAAGGAAGGCTACATTGAAAGTGAATTTGTTTTATGAAGAGACAATTGCTCTCACAAAACGAACACAAGATGATGGAACAAACGTTGTGGAGGCAAAGGCTGGAAAAGGGTTCTATTACACTTTTAGTGGCGTAAGTATGAACCAGTATTTATTTAACAAAACACTTTTGTTTACTCTGTTATTTGGGATTGCTCACTTAAATAGCTTATAATATCTTATACTAGGGTGGCATGGGATTTTTTATTTAACA
Organism: Chrysanthemum lavandulifolium; assembly: GCA_022545495.1. Classification (NCBI taxonomy): domain Eukaryota; kingdom Viridiplantae; phylum Streptophyta; class Magnoliopsida; order Asterales; family Asteraceae; genus Chrysanthemum; species Chrysanthemum lavandulifolium. Next base: position 163,666,607 of record CM040245.1, on the reverse strand, counting down.
ACTTATATTATATTTAAACTGATTGGGGATATACTTTGTGATAACTTGCAGGCCTAGCAACTTTCTAGACGAAATCAATTGTTACTTTTAGTACACATGTGTGTGGGTGCAAGTTGCCACAACGCTTAGAAATTGGATAGAAACAAAAATTAGACACTATGTGTGAGAGAGAGAGAAAAAAGGAGAGAGAAGATGGCGGCTAGCAAGAGGTTCGCAACAGAAGAAACCCAAAAGACCAAGGTAGAAGACAACATATGGAAGACTCTAAGCAACAGGTAGTCAAGTTCTTCGTTGCCAATATTCCTGACAGGTGTAGACCTTGGGACCTAGCGACAAGACTTAGAGAATATGGGAAGATAGGGGGGGTTTACATAGCGAGAAGGAGGAATAAGGAAGGACAAAGGTTCGGCTTCGTGACATTCAAAGGAGTTAGGGACTGGAAAGGTTTGGAGATGAGCATGAGAACAATCAAGATGGGGAGTTTCACGCTCTCCATCAACGTTGCAAGACACGCGGAGGAAAATGAAAAGGCCGGAATTGTTTTGAAAAGCAAAACTACAAGTTTCAAACCTCCGGAGGAGGCCAGAGATGCTCAGGAGGGAGTCAAAGTCAACTTTGGAGGTAGTAAGGGCGTAAAACCATTCGGGTTCTCCTACAAGGAAGTGGTAACTGATACAGGAGGGTCATCGTTTAAAGGGAAAGTCATAGATATGGATAGGGCGGAATTGGCAATGTCGGAACTCCATGGTAAAGCTATTGTGGCGTGGTGTAATGACATTAATACACTCTCTAATATCAGTAATACGTTGGGAGAGTTGGTCGAATCAGGGATGGAGATGAATTATGTGGGAGGCCTATGTATTCTTGTCACTTTTTATAGCAAGGAAGATGCTCTTTCTTTTATGTCCAGGAAAGATACTTGGAGGTCATGGTTTTCCAAGGCTGAAATTTGGTCTGGTCAAATCATTCCATTTAAAAGAATTGCATGGGTTGGTATACATGGAGTACCCCTTCACCTTGCATCGGCTTCCACTTTTAACAAGATTGGAGAACTTTTTGGGGAAGTGGTCTCACCGTCGTCCACGAACGATAGTGAGATAAACAAGTCGGTTGAAGGGGTTGGTGTCCTAGTCGAAGACGGAGCTGATATTACGGAAGAAGTCTTTCTATCATGGAGAGGAAACAAGTTCAAAATTTGGCTAAAAGAAAAAGACTTTAACTGGAGCCCTAGCTGTATGATAGGCAACAAATCTGAAGGCATACAGAAGGGGTCCGACTGGAATGATTTCGATAGCAAAGTGGCGGATGAGCGCAAACCGCCACCGGAACTGGAAGAGGGTGAATTGAGTGCTTCGGGGAAGGAAGGGGAAAAGTCTCTGCATGGGGACGGGTGGAAGAACTCTAACGGTTTTGTGCATGGGGAAGGGAACAATAGTCAATTAAATGGCCAAAAGGAATTTAAAGGAGGCGTGGGGAACAATTATGACTGCGTGGGCATGGAACAGTCTTTTGAGTTTTCTTCCTCTAACTTCAAAGTCAAAGAAAACAAATTAGAAGGAAAAATTAATATAGAGGAGGAATGGTCCAATAAATTCTGTGGGCTCTCTAATAGGCCCAGAAAGAGACCAAGGGAGTCTGACCCGTTTTCCTTGGACGGGCTTTTGGGTATCAATAAGGACCATTCTATCTTAGATAGGCCTATGGAAGATGGGAGGCCTGGCCCAAAACTGTTAAATCCAAAAGTATCTTGAGAAAAAGAGTCTATCGATCTAAATAATAGTTTTCAACTCTTTGAAGATAATAAAGATCCCCGGGAGACTGAGGTTGTCGGTGGGAAACATAAACCACAGTACGAGGACACCATGGAAGATATTGTCAAAGAAGAGATTCTCAAGACTAAGGAGGTTGGAGAAGCTATTGGTGTTGACTTGTCTAACGCATCGGCGAGATAATGAGGTCAATCAAGGATGAAGGTATTAATCTTGTTGATCAATGAATTGTCTTTCTATTAATATTAGAGGAATGGGGGGGGGGGGGGGTTTCAAACCCAAGCGGATCAAAGGGATTATTGTCAAAGAAAAGGTTTCTTTTTTAGTTATGCAAGAAACTCAAGTGGGGGGCATTCCTTTAGAGAGGATTAATAAATTTTGGGGTAATAAAAGTATGGATTGCGAGATTGTTGAGCCTGTTGGAAGATCGGGGGGCCTCATAAGCGTTTGGGACCCTTCGGTGTTCAAGAAGATAGAGACGGTTAAGAAGGATAACTTCTTAATATGTAAGGGGATTATTAAAGGGTGTAACAACCCGGTGTTCATCGTTAACGTGTATGCTCCTCAACATTATAGAGAGAAGGCCAATGTTTGGAATGAGATTCTCGACATCAAAGATAAGTGTGGGGGCTGGTGGATGCTTATGGGGGATTTTAATTCGGTCAGGATAAAGGAGGAGAGGAAGGGATCTAAATTCAAATCGAATAGTGCCAGGGACTTTAATTTCTTCATAGAAAAGGCGGATCTTTATGAGTACGAGATGAAAGGTAGTAGATTCACTTACCTTAAAGAAGAAGAGAAAGGGAAAAAGTTTAGCAAAATCGACAGGTTGTTGGTTAGTAGAGATGTTTTGGATAATTGGCCTAAGGCGATTCTCAGGGCTTTACCTAGGTTACATTCGGACCATAATCCAATCTTATGGTCCATTGTGGAAAGCAACTTTGGCCCTAAACCTTTCTGGTTTTTCAACTCGTGGCATGACCTTCCGGGTTGCGACGATGTGGTTAGAGATACTCTTGATAATTTCTCTTTCGAGGGGCCTCCGGATTCTATTCGTATGGAGAAATTTAAACGCTTAAGGAGAAGTTTTAAAAGGTGGAGGGACGAAATACAGTACAAGGAGGGAGAAGATCTAGAGCTTTGTAAAAAAGAGCTAGAGGAAGTGGAAAGTAATTTGGAGGATTTCGAGTTAAACGAGCAAGAGGCATGGACTCGTATGGAATGTAAAAAAATAATTCTAGAAATTGAAGAGAATAAAACTAAGGATCTGAAACAAAAAGCGAGGTGTAAATGGAACGTGGACGGGGATGAAAACACGAGGTTTTTTCACGGTCTCATTAATAATAGGAAAGTGGCTAACTCTATTCCGGGCTTGATGGTGGGGAACGAATGGGTTGCTAAGCCGAAAAGGATCAAGAAAATGGTGTTCGATTTTTACAAGTCTAAATTTAAAGAAAGTTTAAATAGCAGGCCTGAGTTATCTTGTGACATTAATTCGAGGCTTACTGATCTTGAAGCAGTCAAAATAGAATCGGAGTTCTCCAATGTAGAAATTAAAACCGCGACATTTGATATTGGTGACGAGAAAGCTCCTGGCCCCGACGGATTCACGTTCAAATTCATCAAAAGGTATTGGAAGTTTTTGGAAAATGATGTTTATGATATTTTGTCAAAATTCCACAAGGAAGGAAATATTAGTAGAGGCTGTGGTTCGGCTTTCATAGCATTGATTCCCAAGGTCAAGGATCCCGGTAATCTCAATGACTATAGACCGATCACTCTGGTTGGAACTATTAGCAAGATTATTTCAAAGGTGATTGCTAATAGAGTTAAGAGAGTCTTGGATAAAGTGATTTCGGTTAACCAATCGTCCTTTTTGAAAGATAGGCTTATTTTAGACGGGCCTCTAATTCTCAACGAATTAGTGTCTTGGGGGAAAAAAAGTAAGAAACAGGCCTTCGTGTTTAAAGTTGACTTCAATAAAGCTTATGACAACGTTAATTGGAATTTCTTGATTTCGATCATGAAACAAATGGGTTTCAAGGAGCGTTGGTGTGGCTGGATAAAGGGTATTTTGGCCTCTGCTAGAGCTGCTGTCCTCGTTAATGGTTCCCCGATGTTTGAATTCCAAAGTTCGAAAGGAATGCGACAAGGAGATCCCCTATCTCCTTTCCTATTTCTGATCGTGATGGAAGGCCTTTCCAGTATTATGAGGAAAGCTCAATCTTCGGAGATCATGAAAGGTTTTGAATTCCCGAATAACGGGCCTATTATATCGCATCTTTTATATGCCGACGATTGTTCTTTCATGGGGGAGTGGTCGGAAAATAACTTGGTGAACGTGAAAAGGATCCTTAGGTGCTTCCATTTGTGTTCATGGCTGAAAATAAACATTGGGAAATCTCACATCAATGGAATCGGAGTGGAGGAGAATAAAGTTAATAGGATGGCGGATTTGATGAATTGTAGACCCGGGTCTTTTCCGTGTGATTACTTGGGTCTTAGGATTGGGGGGAACATGAATCACATCAACAGTTGGGATATCTTGATCGATATATTTAAGAGTAGACTTTCTAAATGGAAAGCTTCTTGCCTTTCTATTGGGGGGGGGGGAGAACTGTCCTCATCAAAGCGGTTATGGAAAGTCTCCCGACGTATTACTTTTCCTTATTCATTGCTCCATCTAAAGTAATTAATACGTTGGAAGGAATTATTAGAAGGTTTCTATGGGGTGGTGACAACGAGAAGTCAAAAATCCACTGGGTGGCATGGGACAGGGTATCGTCCCCCATCAGTCTCGGGGGCCTTAGTTTGACTAAATTAAAAGAGGCTAACGAGGCTCTTATAGCTAAGTGGCTTTGGCGATATAGGAGTGAGCCGGAAAACCTTTGGAGAAGGGTGATTGATGCCGTTCATGATACCAAAAGAAGCTGGTCTCAAATCCCTTTTAGACAGTCTTACACAAGTGTGTGGGGTAACATTGCTAAGACTATATCGAAGATGAAAGTGGGGGACATTAGCCTCAATCAAATGCTTAAAGGTAATTGTGGGAACGGTAGAAACATCCGGTTTTGGCTCGACCCATGGATTGACAGCGTGCCCTCAAAGATAGATTTCCAGGTTTGTTCAAAAAAGAGAAAGAGAAGAAATGCAAGGTATGGGAAAGGTTCAGTCATGAAGAAGGTCGGTTTGATATAAAAAATACGGGTCATCTTACGGCTGACGAAGCCGTAGAGATTGAGATCATTAACCGGGAGTTGGAAGGGAAAACCCTTAGAGTTTGTGAAGATAAGTGGGAATGGAATGGAAAAAACCAAAGAACATTTAGTGTTAAAGGGGTGAAGGACTTTCTGATAAGTAAACATGATTACAGCAACAGGTATGTGTTTAAATGGTCCAAATGGATTCCGAGAAAATGCAATATCTTCATGTGGAGACTTGGGATGGATATAATTCCCACTAGTAAAGCGCTCGGGAATAGGAATTGTTTTTTCGGTTCTTTGATTTGCTCCATGTGTGGGCAAGAGGATGAAGACGCCGAGCATCTGTTTTGTTCATGTGCAGTGGCTTCGAAAGTGTGGTACAGAATTGGCAAATGGTTAAAAGTCCCTCCGTTATATTTGTTCTCAATATCTGATGTTTTCGGGATCCATATGTGGGCTGCCAAGGATAAGGAGAAAAGGAAAATCATAAAAGGGATAATGTTCATTACTTGTTGGACCATTTGGAAAGCTAGGAATTCGAAAAAGTTCGACGATAGAAGAATAGAGGTTAAAAGCATTATTTTAGATATTATGGGTTTTGGTTTCTTATGTTTTAAGAACCGGGGGAGGAACTCTAGTCTTAGTTGGGATAGTTGGTGTAAGTTCAATTTTATGTAATTGTGCTTTGTGTTCGGTGCCCCTTCGCTTTTTGCCGTTGCTTTGGGCGGTTGTGAATAATAGTAAACTTTAAAAAAAAAGCAACTTTCTAGACCAAAAAGCAAGCAAAGCCTTCAATTTTACGTAATAAGTGTGATATGAAAATAAAGGGGGTTTACCAAATGCCTCCTGGAAGTGATTAACGAGGTAACCTCTTGTGAGAACATTTCAGATTGGGGATTGCTTACTTGAATGTCCATTTACTTATTGTATTGTTTTATTGAAACGGCTTATTAGAGACTTTTTGGATTTGTTTACTGGAACTCCTAGCCTGTTTGGGATCCCAAATAGCCCATCTAGACTGTTTGCACCTTCTACATTTTACGCGTTTATAATTTAATCATTTTTAAGTTTTAACGATGTTTAAACACTCCTTTAAACTTGTTTCTCATCTAATATATTAGTTACTTTGACACGTTATGAAATTTTTATAAGCGTTGGATTTTTACGTTATCTTGTTTTACGTTTCGCGTTTTAAAAACTTTACATTTGTAATTATCGGAATCAAACTACACACTCTAAACATATTATGGTACAAATAAACTACAAATCCCTTCCACTACATCAAAACTAACGTCCCATGTGGATAAAATATTTTAGTGTCTTGTCCTTGTGTGGTGTCAAATTCTAACACAACTAAGGACAAGTGTCTTATCACCGTTACACAAAATCACCAACTCATATGTTTCATTTAATTCTAGATTTAAGAAAATTTCATCTCATTTGTGTTTTTCCCTTGAACCATACGACCAACAACACAATATCATTTACATCTTTTAATTTCACTAGTTTAGTTCTTGGGGTTTATTCCACTAAATATCATCATCAACATCATCTTTCATGGGTTATTTGGGAAAAATAATAGTAACACTTCACATTTTCATCATCCCAGTTTGTTGCTGTAGATTTCGTACTACGACTTTCGTGCCATTTCTATTTGACGATTACTTGATTCACTTGAGGTTCGTAAAGAATTTGTAACACCCTCAAAACCCGAGGGTGCCACTTAATTGGCATCATAACGCAGGTAGTAAAGAACGGTTTATAAAACACGTTTAAGAACTGTTATTAATAAATTAATAATGTTTACAAGAGTTTAGTTGTTGCGGAAAATAGCCCATTAATAAAATGTAGTCCCAAATACATCAGTGTAGTCTATAACCATGCCATGCCAAGCTCTGCCTTGAGATCGTCACACTTCAGGATCAAACACTTGAGAAAAACATGCTAAAAGGGTCAGCTATAAAGCTGGTGAGTTCATAGGTTTATAGTAAAGAATTAAAGCAATTAAGTTTTTTTTATGGACAAAAGTGTGCTCGATACACCGCGTGTAAGGAGTCTTCCAAATAAAAGTGGTTGTGTCTATTGCTCAAGCTCTAAGTTCATGTTGCCAAGCTACAACAGTTCCGCATGCGTGTAAGTAGCATGTCAATATGTTTATGGCGCCCTTAGCAAGTGTGTATTCCCATTAACACTTGAGTTCCGACATGAAATACGTCCGGAGACAAGTTGGCGCTACCAACCCGGACGGAGGCGTTACCCTCAATAGATCTATTTATAACATTCGCGCTCCCCGCAGGGATTAATGGTACATGACAAGCGGGCAAGTGGGAAATAAGTTCCTTAGGCTACCCTCGTAATAGTGGTTTACACAAGAGTTTCAGTTCTAGTCCATAAAGTAATAGTTGTTCATATAGTGTTTGCGTAAAAGCAACAATTCATAAAGTGTATTGCGTAACAACAATAGTTCTTAAAAGGTATTTCATAACAGAAATAGTTCATAAAAGGTATTGCATACAAGCAATATCATTCATAAAGTGTTTGCATAAAAGCAATATTTCATAAAGAGTTTGCATGTTTCTCACCCCAAAACAGTTTTAAAACAGGTAAAGTAGGGGTTATGAACTCACATTGGTATGCAGAAATGTAAGACACCACATCTAACATCAAGTAATAAATGTGCACAGCTTCGACATGCAACCTAGATAAGTATGGTGTGGTTTTTAGTCTAAGTCTCGCATTCAAATGCATGTTGTGTAGTTTAAACAATGTTTGTAAATTTACAAGTATTTATGTTTTTGAAATGCTTAAAGTTCAAAACAAAAAAATTCAAATATTTGAGTTATTGTAGCTTATGTGGATGTTTCAAAGTTAATTAGATCATCGACGTACGTAACTATATTTAAGAGATTTGAAACTGTTTCATTTTTGTAATAAATTTCACTTAGCATATACTAAGATCGTGTGTTTGCATGAAATGCTTTTGTGCTTCTCTTCTTCCTCGAATTTTACACAGAAATGGTTGGCTTATGTTTGTAAAACGAATGAGCTTATAGTATTAGCTCATTGAATAAGCTCTCGAGTGAGCAATTGAGTTTTAAGAGCTTCGATAAGACTCGAGTTTGTTTTGTGTTTCGAAACCAAGAAATAAGTTTTAACGTTTTCCATTGGTTTGTTTTACGTTCGATCATGCATGGTTTACGTTCAAATCTTTTTACCACATAAGCTTCATAACTACATGTAACTGTTACGAGTTCCTAATAGTTAATAAAATGAAACTTTTCGATATGTTGTTTCATTTTAACAAAACAAGTGAGATTTGAGATTATAATTTTTCATAAAAACACTACCACTTAATGACATGAATTTAGTATCAAAGGAGTTGGATTAGAATTTGCTTACAGATAGGAAAGGGGCCCGAGTAAAGAGAACAAAGAACCAAGAGCTAAGAACCAAACTCAACTCGATAGCTTTCCAATATGTGAACCCATTTTGCTTCCAAGTGGAACCCGATTACCTCCCAAAAATAAGAAACCCGACTTCTCCTTAGCTTATGAAACCCGTTTGTTCTAGCTTCTTTTTGTTTGTTTCAAACGAGTTCCAAAGAAGTGTGTGTGGTTTGAGCTTTTTCCAATTTCGGTATGTGAGAAGAAAGATAAGAGAGAGTTGGTGAATAGTGAGAATGTACTATAAGGATTTGTGTGTGGATTTTCGACTGTCACAAGGAAGGAAACAAGAGAAGATTGCTTGTTAGAGTCTCAAATTCCAAATGAAAGTTGTACTACTTGAGTTGACAAGAGAGATTGTGTGTGGTTTGGTGTGTACAGTCGAACAGAAGAACAAAAGAAAAGAAAAGAAAAGATGGAGCATGGTGTGAAGTGTGATCTACTCAAGTGTGTAAGAAAATCAAATGAATAATACAAGTCAAGTGGTTGCTTGTTGCCTTGTGGTCCTTTTAGTCAGTTCCATATGCAAGAAAAAAAAAACAAAAGTTTGCTGCTAGTGTTTGTGGCTTGTGCCTTTGGTAAAAAAAAATATACGCAAAGAAGAAATAAATATATTAAGTGTTGATAGCTTCAAATTTTTCTTCCTTCTTTGCCAAGAAAACCTTGTGAATCCCTAGGTAACGAGCTCCCCGAGCTCTGATACCAATTGTGGAATCCGTTAGGACTTCTTGAGATCGTTTAGAGCGCTAGGGTTCGACAATAACAAAGATTAAGAACATGCACAGCGGAATTAAAACAAACATCAATGTTATTGACACAAGGTTTCATTCACAATCACCATCAATTATTATTTGATCAGAATAATGGCGTGCTACCTAATTGTAACAGGGATATAAGGCACCTCAGATCTTGGGGGTTAACTAAACTACTTTCCTAGGCGTTTACAATGAACTACACGCATAGGACACACACACACTTTAATCGACTACATTATGAAAGACTTAATTATTAAAACCTACATCCCATGTCCTCTTTATATACTAGAGGATTAGGGTTTACAAATCTCTACGAAAGACTAAATAATAAATCTTCTTTTGCAAGCAAGTCCTTCCATATTTTTGTAGATTTCTTCTTTGTCACTTTAAGTCCTTGATGTTTCATTCTTTATTGTTTTCTATCATCAAATCAATAAACCCAACAGCTAACATGTATTTCCACCATCCTAGACCACCCGAATCATCAAAAAACATAATATGTATGATCCAACAATTGGTATCAGAGCCCAGGTTGTGTTGTTTTGATGATTCGTATGGTTTTTGAATGCTGTTTGTTCGATTCTTTGATGCGGTTTGACATGGTTTTTATGATGTTGTGATGCGTCTTGTATAATATTTGTTGAGGTTTGATTATGTGTGGTTGTTAAGCTGTTTTTAAACAGATTGAAATTGGTTTTGAGCAGTTTTAAAGTATTAGTGAATCTGGTTCGAAAATCTTGAGCTGATTTTAAGTTTATGTTTAAATCTGTTGGTAGTTGATAAAAAGTTCTTAACTGTTTTTGATCTTTGAATCTGCTGGTGTCACTTGACACAATCTGTTTTAAAATGTTCATTAATGCAATTTGGATCGGTTCTTCGCTTCATTTTTGGTCAGAATAATGCTATTTCTTCGATGCGTTTTAGTCAAGTACGATGCGGTTTGTGCTTGGATGCGATTTGTGCTTAAATGCGGTTTGTGCAGATGTCAAGATACAACGTATGTTATGCGGTTTGAGTCAAGTGTGTTTTGTCACTAAAAGCTTCTGCGGTTTGATCTCAAAGCATTTTGACTATGCGGTTTGGTTCTAAAAGCGTTTTGTCACAAGGATGCGTTTTGATAAAAGTCAAATGCGGTTTGATAAAAGTAAACTGCGGTTTGTTGTCTTATAGAAGGTATGCGGTTTGTTAAGGCAATGCGTTTTGATTCAATAATGAGATGTGATTATTAAGCGGTTTGGAATGTCATGGTGCGGTTTGTCAAGAAGAGGTGCGGTTTGTCAAAGATCATAACAGGTTGCGGTTTGAAAAATGTTAATAATGCGTTTTGAAGATGACTGAGTGACTTGGTTGTAATGTGTAACACCCCCAAAATCACAAAGTGACAGCGGAAGACTATTCGGGGTATTACTTAGAGGATCATAGTCACAAGTTATAGAAAACGACTCTAAAGAGACGTTTTTAAATAAGGAGTTGTTACCATTTCATAAAATTCAGTGTTTGAGAACACAAAGTAAAATACCACATGTTTGAAATTACATCAAAGATAGTTTTTACGAAATGATAACTTTAATTGAAATATGACACCACTTCAAGTGTCCCATGACGTCCACTCCACGCCTTCATGAAAGTCTAATTTGTACCTGAGATGAGCATGCTTAAAAAGGTCAACAAAAATGTTGAGTGATATTCATAGGTTTAAATAATTAGTTGAACACAAGTAAAAGATGATAATTGCTTCGAATACAATCACCATGGAAAACATAGATTATTATTATGCACTAAGCTCATGACACCAAACTAACTGCATACACCTAATTCTTGTGTAAGTAATAATATTGCCCTCGAGATGGAATTGCCAATTCCATAGTTAACCAAATATAGTGCGCCCGCTTATTTCCGATAACCGAGTCGGGGTCGTTAATTCCCATAGTACTATCCACAATATTCGCGCTCACTCGTAAGTGATTAATGGTTCATGATGTAAGGGACTTATGGCAGGCAACTTAGGCTATAATAATAATAATCAGGCAGCATACAGTTTAAGAAAGACTTGTGTTCTAGTTTATAGCATGCATCTCCCTCACGGGGTTTGAAATAAATAAGTAAAGGCGAGGCTATGAACTCACCTTAGTAGAGCAGTATCCGAGTAGTAAAGAAATCAAGTAAGTGGTGCACCGAGTACCGTCACGCGACCTATAATTTGTATACCAATACTTTAATTAATACGTTTGTATTTTGACTTGATAATATTTGTATACACCAAAAGTTTGAGTTATTTATGTGTATCGTTTATTATCGAATATGATTAACTTTGGCTCATGAAAGTACTTAGACACACACAAAAGTGTTAAAATGAGTGAGTCGTGGGCTTGTCGTAGTTGAAAGATGATGTCTGGAAGATATCGCAAATAAATAGTAACGTATTTAAATTATAAGGACGCCGCTTAGAGTACAGTACATATATATATATAAGAAGGAGACAATCTTTACTATAAATGCTAAAATAAATATATTCCGTTTATAAGTGGTAATAGTCTTTTAGAAAGATGGGTATAACCCGTTTATATATCTTAAATATAGTTTTAAAATAACTTATTATTACGAAGAAACTAGTAGTTTGTTTACGTAAAGACTCGTGCAATTTATTGTTTGAAGGCTTTGTTTTATTTAGCGACAATAGTGAGGTTAGCTCATAAGGTTGTTGTAAACATATGTCTTCGTAAAATTTTCACAAGACATTGTATAAGCGTCGTCTTTTCAATAAAATGTGGGACATGTTTCATTATATATATAAAAAAATGCTTGATATATTTATACTCTCATGATTATTAGTTGCTAGTCAAAAATCTAACTCAAAATTTTATCGGGTTGATTTTAATCAAAAGTGTTTCGTAGCCGTGGTATGTGATGGCGAAGAAGGGGGGGGGGATTTTGTTGGGCTCAACGTGGCTGAACTAACAGCCAAAGATGTGGGCTTTGGCCTAGTAGTTGATATGATAAAACAAATGCAATGGGCCGTGGCCCAACTGCCAAACCAACGCACCAATATGTGAATGAAAAGAGAAGTTCAGTACTCAGAAAAACAATGTGACATATGAAGGAGAAAGGCACGCTACTCAATATGTACCAAATGTATTTAATTTGAAACCAAAAAGAACAAGCCAAGCGCACCTAATTGGTGCTGAAAATCAGCAGACTAAGTACCTGTTTGGTGCAAAGAACGCACCCTTTTGGTGCGAGAAAATCGAGTAACGTGCCTGCTTTGGTACAAACATACGCACCCCTTTTCGCACCAAACGCACCCTTTGTTTGGTGTGACGCAGCGACTAAACACCCTTTGGGTGGTGGAAATAAGCGAAACAAACACCCGTTAAATGAAAAGACCAGTTTTCAAATCTCATGTAGACAACAATTTACATGTTTGGTTTTTCAAAGAACTTTTATTACTATGCTAAGAAGTGTGGTAACAAAATGAGCCATTTTTTAAATACCTCTGCACCCAAAACAAGCTTTAATACTATACCTACTTGACCACTTAGTTTCAAGGTTAAGGTTTCGCCAAAGTTTAGACCGAACACTAGTACTAATAGTCGAAGCGACCCAAGAAGTTGTCGTGCCAGTGAATACTAATGCGCCTAAATAGTTTTGACAAACTAACGACGCGCTCCTATTGTGGTGACAAGGACAAAAGGAAATCGAATACCATTCCGACCACAAAACTCAAACATGACATACCCTCTCATCAAGACCTTTAACCCATTTAACTCCAAAACATAATAGTTTGACATCTTGTTTTTAAACGTTATATTAGACTCTCATCAACTGATGTCTCGACAGCAGGTCAAAGGAAAAGAGCAAGGGTGACATTTATCCAACCTATCAAAATCAAGAAGACGAACCACTGTGGTTCTACCACAGTGGGTTTTCGACCCATAATATCACTCGACTTAAGCCAATTAATCACCTTCACTACACAAGCCAAAGATTAAACCATACAAGTGTTTATATCTTTTTTTTACACAATATCAAGATTAAACCCAACTCAATATTACAACAAGAATTAACATTAAAATTAAAGTAAGGAAAACATTGAAACCAAGAAAACCTTACAAGAATGAGAGCCGATTGTTACGAAAGAAAACCACAACTAAAGAAAAACCCACCAAGCCGAATCCACAGGAGCCACTTAATACCTCAAGCACTCTTTTCAGTTTTTGATTTTTGTTATGAGTTGTGGTATCAACTGTGGATTCGACGAGGTATTTAAAGGAGCAAGGATGGGTTACTTGACTAGTATATCCGAAGGTGGGGTTGAGGTAAGGCCTTCTTTGAGTAACAACACCAGGTCTTCACGTGGTCTGCCTTTGTCTTCGTCTTCAGCGGTGGTCCAAGGAGGCCTTGGTTTGTCGATTAGTTTTTCCACATAACAGGGGAGCGCCTGTTTTGCTTGTTATTCTGAGGGTGTCGGTTATCTCTACTCGAAAGTGGTAGTAAGACTTTTGAAGGTGCAAAGGTGTAGTTGGAGTTTTGTCAAAAGAAGAGGATGAAGGAGAGAGAGGCGCAAATTTATTGGGGAAGGTGGTTATGATCACGTGGGTGTGTGTTTGTAATCCTATTGTTGTCATTTACAAAGTGGTTCACTTAATAAATGGAAGTATTATATCTTTGTTCATCTTTATCTAGTGATATATCCAAAAGTAGCTAGCATGTATACTAAATCAATGTAACCATTGTACGCATATTAGATACAAAGGTTGGGTAACATTTCTTTTCTTTTTACAAATGTATATTAGTTAATAAATATTGTATGTATTTAATTTGTGTAAAGATTTTTGTACGTGACGTATTCCCCACTCCGTTGTATGGCTTGCAACATATATTGCTTAGCGTAAGAATTATATTACTTATATTTTCGGACACGTCATGAATAACTGACACGATGATGTAGTATTAGATTTTTATTAGTTCGTTTTTATTTTCTCGCGTTTTCTTTTATTTTATTTTGGTACGCGTGCGGACTCATAAGACAAGAAAATCTTTCTTGTGAGACTGATTTAAAAATCAGTAAAGATCAAGCATAATTAAATAAGACTACTCGGATAGGCATAAATTTTATGCAATAAAAGATGAAATGTACATGCTAAAATGCTCAATTTAGATCAAATAAATTTGATAAACAGTCTAGTTCATAAATATGAAGATTTAAAATAGCGAAATTTTCCAGGTGACTACAGTACCAACCCCTTAAGAGAATTCCGTCCCGGAATTTTAGTTTACGGTGGTTGTCGGAGTTGGATTAGCAAACAGATGTGGGTACTTAACACGCATGGTGTCTTCGCGTTCCACGTGTACTCGGTCCTCTCTGGGTTCCATCTAACCTTGACAATGGGGATGCGACTTTGCTTAAGTCGCTTGACTTCCCTATCCATGATTTCGATTGGTTCTTCGACAAAGTTGAGCTTGTCATCGAGCTTAATCTCTTTTAGTGAAACGACAAGAGATTCATCCGACAAGCATTTCTTCAGATTTGAGACGTGAAAGGTAGGGTGAACTCTACTAAGTTCTTCCGGGAGATCAAGTTTGTAAGCAACCGGGCCGATTCTTTCGAGAATCTTAAAAGGGCCAATGTATCGAGGATGTAGCTTTCCTCGTTTTCCGAATCGGACCATTCCCTTCCAAGGTGATACTTTCAACATAACTCGATCACCAACTTGAAATTCCATGGGCTTTCTTCTAACATCGGCGTAACTCTTTTGTCGATCTCTAGCAGCTTGAAGTCGTTGACGAATTTGCACAATCTTCTCGGTTGTTTCTTGGACAAGTTCGGGTCCAGTGAGTTGGGCATCTCCAACTTCAGCCCAACAAACGGGTGATCGACACTTTCGACCATAAAGTGCCTCGAATGGGGCTGCCTTGATGCTCGCGTGGTAACTATTGATGTAGGAGAATTCTGCCAACGGTAAGTGTTTATCCCAACCTTTTCCAAAGTCGATCACGCAAGCTCGAAGCATGTCTTCCAAGGTTTGGATAGTCCTTTCACTTTGGCCATCGGTTTGGGGATGATATGCGGTACTCATGTCCAAACGAGTGCCTAAGGCCTTTGAAGAGATTTCGAAGTGTGAAGTAAAGCAGTATCACGATCGAAATGATGGAAATTGGTACTCCATGACGAGATACAATTTCCTTCAGGTATAGTTGAGCAAGGGTTTCCATTTCATCATTTTCCTTGGGGTAGGAAATGAGCGGATTTGGTAAGACGATCAATGATGACCCAGATAGTGTCGTAACCTCTAGCGGTCTTTGGTAGTTTGGTTATGAAGTCCATAGTGATTCTCTCCCATTTCCAAACTGGGAGTTCAGGTTGAGTTAACAATCCGGAAGGTTTTTGACATTCGGCTTTGACTCGAGAACAGGTGAGACACTTTCCAACGTACGTTGCAATTTCGGCTTTCATGTTTGGCCACCAATAAAGCTTTTTGAGATCTTGGTACATTTTGTCGGATCCTGGGTGAATGGAATATTTAGAATTGTGAGACTCATGCATGATGAGTTCTCGTATTCCTCCACAAAGTGGTATCCAACTTCTATCGCCAAAACATAAGGTTCCATCCGATCTTTGCGCAAAGCCGTTCTCGTTTTCTGGCATTCCAAAGATTCTTTCGTTGGGACGGTTTTCAGGTTTGAGAGCTTCAGCTTGAGCTTCAAGGATTTTTGATGGAAGGGGTGACTTAATTGTCATTCCCAAGGATCTTACACGAAGAGGTTTAGGTCGATCCTTTCGACTAAGAGCATCAGCCACGACATTTGCTTTTCCCGGGTGATAACGGATTTCACAGTCGTAATCACTAAGCAATTCTAGCCATCGGCGTTGTCGCATGTTTAACTCCTTTTGATCAAGGATGTGTTGGAGACTTTTATGGTCGGTAAACACCGTACACTTGGTTCCATATAGGTAGTGTCTCCATATCTTGAGAGCGAAAACCACGGCTCCCAATTCCAAGTCATGGGTAGTGTAGTTCTTTTCGTGAGTTTTGAGTTGTCGTGAAGCATAAGCGATCACCTTGTTTCTTTGCATCAGTACCGCACCTAACCCTAGGTGTGATGCATCACAGTAGACCATAAAATCTTCCACTCCATCGGGTAAGGCTAAAATGGGGGCTTCACAAAGCTTTTGTTTCAAGAGTTGAAAGGCTAACTCTTGTTTCTCTCCCCAGTCAAAGTTCTTCTTTTTCTGGGTTAGCTCCGTTAGAGGTTTAGCGATTTTCGAAAATCCTTCGATAAATCTTCGATAATAACCCGCAAGACCCAAGAATTGACGTATCTCGGTAGGGGTAGTAGGGGATGACCAATCTTTGACAGCTTCGATTTTTGAAG
Organism: Chrysanthemum lavandulifolium; assembly: GCA_022545495.1. Taxonomy (NCBI): domain Eukaryota; kingdom Viridiplantae; phylum Streptophyta; class Magnoliopsida; order Asterales; family Asteraceae; genus Chrysanthemum; species Chrysanthemum lavandulifolium. The sequence continues at coordinate 163,650,063 of CM040245.1, read as the reverse complement.
GATCAACATGAAGACCATTACTATCTATCACGTGACCAAGGAATTGAACTTTTGAATCCAAGTCGCACCGGAAAATTTAGCATACTGATTCTTCTTTCTTGAGCAGCTCTAGGATGGCTTTCAAGTGTTCCGCATGCTCTTCCTTGTTGCGGGAATAGATGAGAATGTCGTCAATGAACACAATCACAAATTTGTCCAAGTAAGGTTTACACTCGGTTCATCGGTCCATAAATACCGGCCGTGCATTTGTCAAACCAAATGGCATCACTTGGAACTCATAGTGGCCGACGTGTTCGGAAAGCGCTTTTGGAATATCCTCCTCCCTAACTCTTAGTTGATGGTAACCAGATCTCAAATCAATCTTTGAGTAGACGCTTGACCCTTGCAGTTGGTCAAACAGATTATCAATCCTAGGCAATGGATAGCGATTTTTCACCGTTAGTTTGTTCAACTCTGGGTAATCAATAAACATACGGAAAGATCCGTCCTTCTTTTTGACAAATAAGACCGAGCTCCCAAGGCGAAGAACTCGGTCGAATGAATCCTTTTTCGGACGGTTCTTGAAGTTGGTCGACAGTTCTTGTAGTTCGGAAGGTGCCAATCTATAGGGTGCTCGCGCCACGGTGCCGCCTCCCGCACTAGCTCGATTGGAATTCTACTTGCGAATAGGAGGAAGGCCGAGCAAGTCTTCGAAATACTGAAAGTCCCTAGCCACGGGACGTCTTTTAGTTGTTTCTCGTCCGCTTCCTTCTTCTCCGTTACTTGTGCTAGAAAAATGTGGCATCCTTTTCTATGTACTTCAGCCGCCTTAACGCACGAGATGATGTTCAATCGGTCTTACTACGATTCCCGAATGATTAGAGTTTCGCCATCGAGAGGAATGTGAACGACTTTCTCGTCACATATGATTCTTGCACGATTCTTGGATAGCCAATCCATGCCAATGACAGCATCGAAGCTACCAAGTTGAATAGGCATAAGGTCTATATCGAACGGGTGATTTGATAAAGATAGGTTGCAACCTCGAAGGATAGTGTTAGTTCCTACTATTTTTCCATCGGCTAGCTCTACTTCATAAGTGGTATCCGGGGTAGTTGGGGTGACTTTTAACAAAGGTGCAAACTTAGAAGACACAAAGCTTTTGTCGGCTCGTAATCAAATAACACTTTAGCTAAATGATGGTTGAGTGAAAACGTACCCGTAACGACATCCGGGTTCTCTTGTGCATCTCCATCTCCTAGCACATATGCTCTTGCTCTAGCAGGGTTGTTGTTGTTATTGTTGTTGTTGTTTCCGTACAGCTTTGGGCATCTACTTTTGACATGTCCAGCTTCTCCACATCCAAAGCAAGTTATCCCAATAGGTTGAAGGTTACCTCCAGTAGCAGGGCTTCGGCAATCCTTGTGGGTATGGCCCACCTTGTTACACTTTCCACACTTGATAGTGCAACGTCCCACATGATGCAGGTTGCATCGAGTGCACAAAGGGTGTGGTCCAGCATAGCCTCTTCTAGTGGCGGGGGTAGCAGCATAAGCCCTTGCAACTTCTTGTCTACGGTTTTGTTGATTGTGGTGGTTGTTTCGGTTTTGGTGGTATGAGTTGGGATTGTTGTTGCGGTGTTGATTGTGATTGTTGCGGCCTTGGTTGTTGTTATTACTGTTATTGTTGTGATGGAACGAGTTGTTGTGATGGAAGTTGTTTGAAGTGTTGCCTCGTGGGTCATCAAATTTCCTCTTGTTGTCATTATTGCCTTGCACGGATCCATGTTTCAAGACTTGATCCATGAGTTGATAGGAAATCGTGATCACTTCCTCCATGGTCTTGGGCTTTGATGCAGTAACATTGCCCTCAATGTTTCGGGGTAATCCCCCAATGAGATTCTCCAGCAACTTAACCTCATCAGAAACCATGGAAGGGCATAGAGCTTTCAATTCTTGGAAGCGCTTGAAGTAGGTTTTGAGATCATTGCCCTTGGTAGTCAGATGGTAGAACTCATCTTCAAGTTTCTTGATCTCGGTCCTTGGACAGTATTGCTTCATCATCAATTGCTTTAGTTCGGTCCAAGTGGTTTTGTAGGCTTCTTCCATGCCAATAGGTTGGGCATGAGCCTTCCACCAAGACAATGCATCTTCCAAAGAGGGTACCGAGCAAACTTCACCTTGCAATCTTGAGCAATCACTTAGAAGAAACACGCTTCGGATCTTTCAAACCAATGGATAAGGCCAACAGCGCCTTGGTTCCTTTGAAGAAAGTAGGTTTGCAATTCATGAATTCTTTGTATCCACATTTGCGATTCACCACACTTCATTTGGTTGGCTTGATTTGGGGCTTCATTTGTTCGAGCTGCCTCGTAGTCTTGCGACAAAAGCAAGACCAATTTCATTTGTAACTAGCCTCCGAATTTCTTCCGGGTCATCTCGGGAGTTTGAGTAGGAGTAGAGGTAGTTCTTGTTCTTGCCATTTTCTAAAACATACACTCAGTTTCGAATCATTCAACATAATTGTGAATTATTATAAAATGGTTTCATAATAGTCAAGATCTTCACATTACATCAATAGAGTATAATCATCATAAGAAAGAATCACAACATGTCGAACCACATAAGAGAATATATAAAAATGATCACTTCGATTCACATAAACCGATAAATAGGAAGATCATCGTACATGAGAATATCAAGAAACAACAACCATAATGCCATAGGTTTACCATCCATACATGGTGATACAATACCATACAATGTCACATAATCAGCTTGTTGGATAGTTTACAAAACATGCGAATACAAAGCCTACATTAGTGCCACATGCGGCAGGCTAAGGTACTAGAAAACTAAGTAGATGAATCACTAATCTAGAGGCTGTCGGGTGTGCCTCTCAATCGGAGCTGTAGGTCACGGACTAGCTCCGCTAGCTCATCCACCTCTCTATCTCGTGCCTCCAATCTCTGCTCCAAAGCAGTAGCACGAGTCTCCATGATAATCATCCTCTCGACCGCCGCCGCACAACTCCCTCCAATATCTCAGCTCTGTCCAGCAGTCCTAATCATCGACTCCATCCTCCTCTCTAACATTGTAACTGCTCCGCTAGCTCTCTCACTCTGGGCACCAATCCTATCAAGTGCTCTCTCCGTCGTGGCCCTCCCGTTAAGGAGCTCTCCAACCTCATCCTCGATGTTCTCGATACGTACCAACGGAACCTCATCAACAAATGCCACAACATCCTCAAGCTGATCCTCAGCTCGCAACACTCGGGCAGCTAACAACGGGATGGTATGATGAAGTGGTTCTCCGTGATGGGAGAGTCTCAAAGAAGAACAACAGTGCTCTCAAGCTCCACAAAGCTAGGTGCACCTCCTCCGACCTCCACCGACTAATGAGTGGCATCATGTAAGACCAGCGTCTAGCATCGACCCTCCTACGGGCTCTCGGCTCAGAGGTAGCAAACATAGCCTGGTAATATGGGTCCGAAGGTGCGGGTGAGAGATGGACTCTCTCCCCAAGAGATGTCACCGGCTCAGTGTGCATCACCAGAGGTGATGATGCACGGGGTGATGATGGAACCGGTACAGTGGTAGTCTGATAAATGAATGTGGTAGGTGGTGGTAGTGGTGCAACAGGTATGAGTGGTGGTGCAGGTGCAGCTGATGGTGGAAAAGCAGAGGATGATGGTATGTCAGATGGTGGAATGAAAGTGATAGGTGCCCTTGCTCGTTTCCGAGCGGTATGCATGAAAGTAGCACCATCCTCACGATAACGGAATGGTCGACCAAATGGCGCGGGCTCGTAGGGTTTGAGAACCCTAGCTCGCCTTCGCCTTCGGCGAACAGGTAGTGGTGATGGACAAGAAACAGAAGACACGGAATCAGTGGATGAGTGTGTCTGGGACATAACATCAGAGGGTGATAGCCACTGCTGTGACTCTAAATATCTGTCATAAGTGAGGGGACCAAAGACAGGCAGGTGCTCGGGTGTGGTCAAAGCAGGTGGTGTGACAACGACTTCACCCTCCTCGAAGGGCTCAGTCTCAGAAGACATAGGTGTGATGAGAGCCGGTACCAAGGGGGTAGGGGCAGAGGACATAGTATCCTCCATCTCACTGTCGGAGGTCAAGTCGATAGGGTGAGTAGCGGTCGACATGGTACTGTAACAACCCAAAAGAAAATGTGCACTTATAAGTAAATAAAGTCATAAGTTAAATAAGTTTTAGTTAGTCGCGCATAATCTGCCACGCAAATCTAAATGCCTAACTAAATGAAAGCTAGCATTTATAAGTTTTTATCATGCAAGTTTTAGTAGTTATGTACTATCCGCTAAGCGAATCTCATACATGCAATCGGAACGAAGTAGGCGCGGAGGACATGAAGTGGTGGTGTAAAACGGTCCATTTGAAAACGTGGTTATAGTCCAATTTGTTTTGAAAATACAAGTTGGTTCTCTATAACCTAGGCTCTTGATACCAATCAGAACACCCCAAAATCACAAAGTGACAAAGGAAGACTATTCGGGTATTACTTAGAGGATCATAGTCATTGTTATAGAAAACGACTCTAAAGAGACGTTTTAAATAAGGAGTTGTTACCATTTCATAAAATTCGGTGTTTGAGAACACAAAGTAAAATACCACATGTTTGAAATTACATCAAAGATAGTTTTTACGAAATGATAACTTTAATTGAAATATGACACCACTTCAAGTGTCCCATGACGTCCACTCCACGCCTTCATGAAAGTCTAATTTGTACGAGATGAGCATGCTTAAAAGGTCAACAAAATGTTGAGTGATATTCATAGGTTTAAATAATTAGTTGAACACAAGTAAAAGATGATAATTGCTTGAATACAATCACCATGGAAAACATAGATTATTATTATGCACTAAGCTCATGACACCAAACTAATCGCATACACCTAATTCTTGGTGTAAGTAATAATATTGCCCTCGAGATGGAATTGCCAATTCCATAGTTAACCAAATATAGTGCGCCCAGTTATTTCCGATAACCGAGTCGTGGTCGTTAATTCCCATAGTACTATCCACAATATTCGTGCTCACTCGTAAGTGATTAATGGTTCATGATGTAAGGGACTTATGGCGGGCAACTTAGGCTATAATAATAATAATCGAGCAAAGATCTGATTTAAGAAAGACTTGTGTTCTAGTTTATAGCATGCATCTCCTCACGGGGTTTGAAATAAATAAGTAAAGGCGAGGCTATGAACTCACCTTAGTAGAGCAGTATCCGAGTAGTAAATAAATCAAGTAAGTGGTGCACCGAGTACCGTCACGCGACCTATAATTTGTATACCAATACTTTAATTAATACGTTTGTATTTTGACTTGATAATATTTGTATACACCAAAAGTTTGAGTTATTTATGTGTATCGTTTATTATCGAATATGATTAACTTTGGCTCATGGAAGTACTTAGACACACACAAAAAGTGTTAAAATGAGTGAGTCGTGGGCTTGTCGTAGTTGAAAGATGATGTACGGAAGATATCGCAAATAAATAGTAACGTATTTAAATTATAAGGACGTCGCTTAGGAGTACGAGTACATATATATATATAAGAAGGAGACAATCTTTACTATAAATGCTAAAATAAATATATTCCGTTTATAAGTGGTAATAGTCTTTTAGAAAGATGGGTATAACCCGTTTATATATCTTAAATATAGTTTTAAAATAACTTATTATTACGAAGAAACTAGTAGTTTGTTTACGTAAAGACTCGTGCAATTTATTGTTTGAAGGCTTTGTTTTATTTAGCGACAATAGTGAGGTTAGCTCATAAGGTTGTTGTAAACATATGTCTTTCGTAAAATTTTCACAAGACATTGTATAAACGTCGTCTTTTCAATAAAATGTGGGACATGTTTCATTATATATATAAAAAAAATGCTTGATATATTTATACTCTCATGATTATTAGTTGCTAGTCAAAAATCTAACTCAAAATTTTATCGGGTTGATTTTAATCAAAAGTGTTTCGTAGCCGTGGTATGTGATGGCGAAGAAGGGGGGGGGGATTTTGTTGGGCTCAACGTGGCTGAACTAACAGCCAAAGATGTGGGCTTTGGCCTAGTAGTTGATATGATAAAACAAATGCAATGGGCCGTGGCCCAACTGCCAAACCAACGCACCAATATGTGAATGAAAAGAGAAGTTCAGTACTCAGAAAAACAACGTGACATATGAAGGAGAAAGGCACGCTACTCAATATGTACCAAATGTAATTAATTTGAAACCAAAAAGAACAAGCCAAGCGCACCCTAATTGGTGCTGAAAATCAGCAGCTAAGTACCCTGTTTGGTACAGCAAACGCACCCCTTTTTGGTGCAGAAAAATCGTGAGTAACGCGCCTGTTTGCACAAAGATACGCACCCCTTTTCGCTGCACCAAACGCACCCTTTTGCTGGCTGTGACGCAGCAGCTAAACACCCTTTTGGGTGGCTGGAAATAAGCGAAACAAACACCCCGTTGGGGCTGAAAAGACCAGGTTTTCAAATCTCATGTAGACAACAATTTACATGTTTGGTTTTTCAGCAACTTTTATTACTTGCGCTAAGAAGTGTGGTAACAAAATGAGCCATTTTTTTTAAATACCTACTGCGACCCAAAACAAGCTTTAATACTATACCTACTTGACCACTTAGTTTCAAGGTTAAGGTTTCGCCAAAGTTTAGACCGAACACTAGTACTAATAGTCGAAGCGACCCAAGAAGTTGTCGTGCCAGTGAATACTAATGCGCCTAAATAGTTTTGACAAACTAACGACGCGCTCCTATTGTGGTGACAAGGACAAAAGGAAATCGAATACCATTCCGACCACAAAACTCAAACATGACATACCCTCTCATCAAGACCTTTAACCCATTTAACTCCAAAACATAATAGTTTGACATCTTGTTTTTAAACGTTATATTAGACTCTCATCAACCGATGTCTCGGCAAAGCAGTCAAAGGAAAAGAGCAAGGGTGACATTTATCCAACCTATCAAAATCAAGAAGGCGAACCAACGTGGTTCTACCACGATGGGTTTTCACCCATAATATCACTCGACTTAAGCCAATTAATCACCTTCACTACACAAGCCAAAGATTAAACCATACAAGTGTTTATATCTTTTTTTTACACAATATCAAGATTAAACCCAACTCAATATTACAACAAGAATTAACATTAAAATTAAAGTAAGGAAAACATTGAAACCAAGAAAACCTTACAAGAATGAGAGCCGATTGTTACGAAAGAAAACCACAACTAAAGAAAAACCCACCAAGCCGAATCCACAGGAGCCACTTAATACCTCAAGCACTCTTTTCGCTTTTTGATTTTGTTATGAGTTGTGGTATCAACGTGGATTCGACGAGGTATTTAAAGGAGCAAGGATGGGTTACTTGACTAGTATATCCGAAGGTGGGGTTGAGGTAAGGCCTTCTTTGAGTAACGACCCCAGGTCTTCACGTGGTCTGCCTTTGTCTTCGTCTTCAGCGGTGGTCCAAGGAGGCCTTGGTTTGTCGATTAGTTTTTCCACATAACAGGGGAGCGCCTGTTTTGCTTGTTATTCTGAGGGTGTCGGTTATCTCTACTCGAAAGTGGTAGTAAGACTTTTGAAGGTGGAGAGGTGTGGTTGGAGTTTTGTCAAAAGAAGAGGATGAAGGAGAGAGAGAGGCGCAGATTTATTGGGGAAGGTGGTTATGATCACGTGGGTGTGTGTTTGTAATCCTATTGTTGTCATTTACAAAGTGGTTCACTTAATAAATGGAAGTATTATATCTTTGTTCATCTTTATATAGTGATATATCCAAAAGTAGCTAGCATGTATACTAAATCAATGTAACCATTGTACGCATATTAGATACAAAGGTTGGGTAACATTTCTTTTTCTTTTTACAAATGTATATTAGTTAATAAATATTGTATGTATTTAATTTGTGTAAAGATTTTTATGTACGTGATTTATTCCCCACTCCGTTGTATGGCTTGCAACATATATTGCTTAGCGTAAGAATTATATTACTTATATTTTCGGACACGTCATGAATAAGCGACACGATGATGTAGTATTAGATTTTTATTAGTTCGTTTTTATTTTCGCGTTTTCTTTTATTTTATTTTGGTACGCGTATGACTCATAAGACAAGAAAATCTTTCTTGTGAGACCGATTTAAAAATCAAGAAAGATCGTGCATAATTAAATAAGACTACTCGGATAGGCATAAATTTTATGCAATAAAAGATGAAATGTACATGCTAAAATGCTCAATTTAGATCAAATAAATTTGATAAACAGTCTAGTTCATAAATATGAAGATTTAAAATAGCGAAATTTTCCAGGTGACTACATAATGAAAAAAAAGAGAATGATTTGCTGCGTGTTGTTGACCCTTAACACCAAAATATTAACAGCATCAAACATAAACATAATCGAACCATCATTCAAATCACAAACATCATGAACACAGGCATCTGCAAACATCAATCAAAAACCGTTGTCTACCAATAGTTTCTACAAACAAGAACATCAACAAAGAACTTTTAAGATATATCGACAACATCTAAGATCATTCTACAACATCTACAACCGCTACAACATCAACAAACATCATCAACAAACCATTAAACTATCCTAAATCACTACATCATCCAACGACATCACTGCATCAAGTCTTGAATCAAAAGGTAAATCGAAATGAAATTAAAAGATATGTATTCGATCTCAGCTCGGTTCCTTTTGTGTGTGGTTCTACATAACACATAAATCTCATACGATCTATACACTAAGGAACGAATACCTCATTGATCTATTTTCGAAGGATACACCTCATGTTAAATATTTGAATCTAAACAAGTAATGATGTATAACAAGAATGTTATAATCATTTCCCTAGTTCGTTTAAACATGTCTCACCAAACTCTAAAGATCTCAGATTTTTGTGTGTGCTTATCATCGAATATCCGACCATAAAAGATCTCTCACACAAATTAATCCATCGTCGATCCATGATTAATGATAATATCCAAAAAAAACTGAAGTTGGATAAAACCTATGATGGTTTCATTCGTCTTCTTATTTGGTCAAAAAGGGGAAATAGAAAATCAAAAACATTAGATAAACCTACCCGTGTTCATTTAGGTTTGATCTCGTGGCCATCACAAAACTGAAACCATCCCTATGGCATTAATGTCGTGCTCAAGCCAACCCTATGGCGAGCAAGAAGGTGCTTCGTTCGGAATGGTAGGGTTTGATTTGTTTGTCTCCTTGGTATGGCGTCTGAATTTTGGTGAGAAATATTAGGATATGTGAATATTGAATCTGAGATTTGGGAAGAGATATCATCATTGAGGCAGACAAAGAGAGAAATTAGGGCTGATAAGATTATCTTTAGGGTTAGTGTGTGATGTGTGATGTGTGATTGTGTGATTTATACCCTAATTATTAGGGCAACTGGAAGTTGGATACAAAATTGGAACGGGTTAGAATGGGCCTAAAAAATTGGAATGGGCTAATATTGGATCGGGTAGGGGGAGTGTTTTGATGGGCCGTACAGATATGACTGAGGTGGGATTCGTCTTGTCACTTGTAGGTGAGATGAGTTATAGCATTTTTGATCAATTTTTTGTGTTAACCGAATTTGTACAATAAGTTTGTACAATGAGTTTGTTGAGTGAGAATTTGAAATTATTTGTATAATGAGTTAGTTCTTACATGTGTTAACCGGATTTGGATTTAAGCTATTGAGGTTGGGACTTATTTAAATTACTTTGGTGGGACGATTTTCAAGGTGGTCACCTAATTTGGAGTAGGCTAGGCGAGATTTGCGAAGATGAGTAAGGACTATTTGCATTTAGTGTTTATGTGAGATTGGAATGGATCCAGATTATTGTGACCATGTGTTGGACCATATGTGATTTTATTTGGATCATATGTTGTATTTGTGATAGAATGGACTTGAATTTTAAGAATGGATTAAACCGGAATTCATGGATTTTAGATCGGATGATTATTGATGACAATGAGATTTATCGATGAGATGTGTGATAATGAAATTTGATGATGAGTTTTGAATATTCAAAGAGACTTGATGCGAGTTGATGATGAAAGTTGTTGTGTTATACGGATTGATACTTTGGTATATACATTTTCACGGATAAAATTATGTCGCGGTTTGCATTGTTATTGGAACTTGGTTGACTACAGGGTTGTTTGTACGATATTTCTCATTTGGATTTGAAGTGAGGTTTTTTCGGGCACGTTTACTTATTTCGTCTTCTTTCTTTCTATCCTTCTGCGAAGATGACTTGTTTGGGCATTTATTGAGTGTGATAAAGACTTGGCTATTTAGTTACGCTTTTGATTCTTTCTCGCTTAACCCACAACGTAACTATCATTTCGGTGTCTCACGCAGTTGAGGATATGTCAAGAGGTTTTGTACATTGGGTACACCATTTCTTTTTTTTCACGAGGAATAGTACAAGCTTAAGTAGCAAATCTAGGGAATTCTTTTTCATGTTCAAGTTTGGTATATCGGGTTTACTTCACCAAATGGTCACAACAATAGCCGACAGAATATGTGGAAGATGTGTTTACTAAAGTAGTTAAAGGATGATATGTGATCGGCAATTCTCATGGAATATTCGTCGACACAGAATGTCAATGATACTTCACAGTCTAAGCAAAATCTTTCACAAATATTCAGCGTCAGTCATGATTTTTCAAGATGTTTGCTTATGACAAGAACTTCTCTTGCAAATGGTCGTACACGTTATGATGCTTCCGAAAGTTCGAAACCATCATGGGGGAGAAACGTGTACTTTGATGTTTTACGGTCAACCTCCAAGGGAAAGTAGTGTATACTACTCTACTTAGTATGGTTTGTGAAGTATTCTACATATGGGGATAAGAATTGTTGATGATGGAGTAGAATCGTTGATGAACCGCTGCATGTTCCCATAAAACAGATATTCACCAAAATCAAAGTTGTCATATCACATTCAAGTTGACATTTTTTACGGTTTAGTCTTGATTTTGTAAAATCCCGCGAAAGAATCTATTTCTCGGTTTAAATCATAGATTTATAAAATTCCGTGACAATGGAAACATCCTGGTGAAAGAAAAGTGCATTTCCGGATTTATCTCTCGGTTTATTCTTGGTTTTGTAAAATCTCGCGAAAGAAACTATTTCTCTGTTTAAACCATAGAATTGTAAAATCCCGTGATGATGGAACCATCCTGGAGAAAGGAAAGTGTATTTCTGGATCTTATCTGTTTCTGCTTCGAAGAAGGGATAAAGGGTGTACTTCATGAAATTGGGTGATTGTTTGGATGTTCTTCATGGCAGATTGGTTATTACATTGTTTTATGGGGTTATGTGCTTTTGACAAAGGTCAGGATGAAACCATTATCAAAGTTCATTTAAAACGTCAAAGGAGGCTAGAGTTGAGCTTTTAAACCATAATATGTGACAACGGCGTTAATTCAGTATTATTTATTTGAGGTTGAAGTGAAATTTCACGGGCGCGTGTACTTAGTATCTGAAGGTATCGGGGATGGTTGGATGTAGATTCTTCGAGATCCTTGTTCGAGATTTTAACATTTTCAAAGACGAAGAATTGGACATCTAGTTATTTTTAGGTGATTTCTCTTTTTACCACCATAAAATAACTATCACTTTAAGGAGTTACGTTGTAGTGCTCAGTGTCACATTGAATTGCGGATTTTCAAGAGGTGATGTACGTCTAATACTTGATGGTTGGTTAGTTGAAGAGTATAGAGTACTTAGAGATTCAAAGGAGCATAAGTTCTCGGCACCGCTCTTAGTCACATTGGTGCAAGTTTAGGTCACAAGTTCGGGTTATTTTACTTCAGGGTCAAATCCAGCATATTGGGTTTTCTCCATCAGCTGTCACGGCAAATAGCCTACTGAATGATAATGGGGTTGATTACAAGTTTGCCAAGAGATGTAGTAAAAAGAGAGATTATGACGTTTGAACACAACAGTTCAAGCCTCGTTCTCTAAAGAAAAGAAAAGTGTACGTTTCAGTGCGATTTATCTTCAAAAGAAGAGAAATCTTCTTATGACGTTTGAACAAAACAGTTCAAGCCTCGTTCCTCAAAGAAAAGAAAAGTGTACGATTCAGTGCACTTTATCTTCAGAAGCAGAGAAATCTTCTCGCTTGTGACCATTCTCATCAACACGCTTCATGCTTTTTCCATGCGCGCTAAATTATCAAGTGAACCGAACTACGGTTGCTAGTACTCTTATTCCACTCGCTCAATTAAATGGCAATGGTGACATCATATGCAATTTTTGCGGGGGAGAAGTGTGAATAGACTACATTCTGAAGATATTCACTTGTTTAATCAAGAATGGCATCTCCGTATGCAATTCTTGAGGGGGAGAAGAAGTGTGATAATTCTGCATGTTGAGTTATATCTGAGAATATATGGTCACACGGCTCCTAACTCATGTAAGAACCGAGCTTCTTCTTATCGGGTCATCTTCACATGGAATTTATTCTAAGAGCCGTTGGTTGACATCTTCTCACGGGCTGATATCAATAATGACAAAGTGCTTCCAGTTGCGGAGCTGATTTCCTTGATGAACATATTTCTGTTCTTGTTTGTTTGGAATGGATTTGAGTTAAGGGGATTTGCTATATATAAGTTAACAGGAATGCATTTGGTGAGAAAAAGATGTTAACGTTCTATTCCCCAAACGGACAATCTTGAAGAAGGTCGAGTCTACAGTCTGTTCTACATTTTCTGCTGCATGTTAGAAGACTAAAGACGAGTTTCATTTGATTATCTAAAGACTTCTTCTTATCCCGGGCATTTATCAAAAATATTATCAGTTTAGGGGAGAGCACTAATTGGGGGAGAGTGAAAAGTCAGATTCAATCCCTAAATAGATTTGCTCACAATATTCTTTAGCAAGTTGATTCTCACAAGATTTCAAATGGTCTTCTCAAAAGATTTCAAGTATCTGGGCTTATAATGTGTTGCTGATTCTGAAGTATCAAAACCAGCAAGGGGGAAGGAGACACGCATCTAAACGCAAAACGAGTAAACTTGATGAACTTAATACTTCTAAGTGATTGAAGAAATCCAAAGAAGACAAAGTCATGACCGCAGAGAAACTCAAGGTTTGACTCAAGGCGTTTAGTTTTCTTATTCCAACTATGTGGAGGAAGAGATGGAAGAGTTAGTTTCTGGTGATAAAAGAGGTACACAAGTGTGTGATGATTTCAATGTTATCGCAATCATCAGGGGAGAGAGAGATTGTGTACATTAGGGACGCTCAACTGTTTCACTTGAGAGCTTAATGAGTGGTTCAGTGATAATCCCTTGTTATGGAGTTGACATCCGCAGAGATAATCAGTGATTCAGCCTGCTACTTCAAGGTTATCGGTTATTCTCTCTTTGGGCATTCGGGTACTTCAGGGTTCTTGAGCTTCATATACTATCATCAGGGGAGAGAAAAGTATACATCGGGGTTATTCTTTGGATATCGGACTTAATCTGCTAGTTCGATGTTATCGGTTACTCTTTCTTTAGGTATATGTGTATTCGGGTTATTGAGCTCTATTCTAACAGACTGGCTGCATCAATTCAACTACTTGGGGGAATTGGTCTCTTGACACCTTTTGGTATAGATCGCTTCAGACTTCAGTGGAAAAGAAATATGAGAAGATTCATTCAAGAGTGGGATGATAGTTGCTGTTCTAATTGATGATATAACCCCGAACGGAGAATCACGATGATCATTCTTAAAAGGAGCAGCAATGTCGATGATAATGGTGTGCTGCTCTGTGCACCTGGCTAAGTGATATGCTTACACAGCGCGTTAGGGGTCAAAGGAACTTCCTTTTCATCGAGCAAGTTTTTCAACACCCTAGGCAGTGAACCTAATCGTTGTAGTGTAGTATTAGGGTAAGCCATGGGAATTGATATCATTTTCTAGAGGAATAGGAATGCTAGTGAGAAGTTACTACGCTAAGGTTGGGGTTGAGGAAGATTATTTTTTATCTTTTTTTATTGTTTTTTTAGGAAATGGAAAGGTACGAATCTCGGGGTTTGAATTTGGGGTTGGTATTTCTACCGATTACTTCTACTTATCTAATTATCTAAACTAAGGTAAGGGTAGTCTATGTCTATTCTCGTGTGCTCGTATGATTGTTAAAAATGTATTTGCTTAGGCTTTATTACTCCCTAGTTATCTCCTATTGATGGTTGAATTGTCATGTCCTTATTCTTAATCGCGTTGTGTTTCTAAGGTCGTAGGGTATGCGTTTATCCCTAACTCTTTGAAGCTACCAAAGGTTAATGACTACAAAATCTCTAGGATTTATAAACTTAACTCTAAGGTATTCTTTGGATGTATAGCCTACAATTACTCTAGGTGATTATAAACTAAGGTTCAACAAAGATTAATCAAGCATTATTAGCACAACGAATGACCTATCGCAATAATAGGTCAATCACAATTAAGATAAGAGACAACCAATCAATATTCAATAACCGAGTTTCATATTACTGTGGAAAACTAGAAGGGGGTTGAATAGTTTTACCAATTTAAAACTTCCTTTTAAATATTTAGATCGACTTATGTCAATCTATTTGGTTGTTTATGTTGGACGTTGATAGATAGATATATAAATGTGTAATGAAACATAAAGAGTAAGAAGCACATCACCACGACACAAGTTATTTATAGTGGTTCGGCTACAAGGACACCTTCCTTGCCCTACTCCACTCCCCGAGTCACCTACTCGAGAGTTCGTAAGCACTACACCAACTCCTTATGGCGGAGAAGCCTTCACAACGCTGCTTAACCTTTTTCCGGTACAAAGCTAAATACCGAGTTCCTTCACACCAAGGCGAACCACACCTAACACAACGTCGCCTACCCTTTATACGGTGCTAGGCTAACCACCGAGTTCTTTCACACCTTAGGAGAACTAATCCTATCACAACGTCGCCTACCCTTTATTAGGTACTAGGCTAAGCACCTAGTTCCATTACTATGGAGGAACTACTACCCTTCACGACACAACACCTAATCTCAAGGAGATCTACTCCTTGTTACAACACCATCAAGGATATCACCATCCTTGTAAATAAACAAATACTTATATGTATAACGATGCACCTCATCGATTATACGACCTAGGCATTCTTTCCAAATGCTACTTGATTTGATTCTTCGGCATCCTTCACTAATGCCTTTGACACAACGCTTGGCACCCTTCACTAATGCCTTCGTCTTGACACCTATAGCATTCTTCACTAATGCTCTTGACACGAACGATAAGCACCTTTCACTAATGCTTTCGTCTTGACACTTTTGGCATCCTTCACTAATGCCTTTAACCCAATATCTATGGAGAAAGGAAGAACTTATCAACAAGAGAACCTTCATTGTCTTGATGATGACGAAGCATGACAACTCATGGACTTGAGCTTGCACGTCTTCAAGAAGTGGTGATCTTTCCTTTAAGAGGAACCTAGAAGATCACACAAAACAAAAGACAAACTACATAGATCACTTGGATCTGAGGTTAGAGGTTAGAATACTTGGGGAAAGTATGTGTGTAAAAAGATGAATAGAAAGGAAGAAATGGCTCTCTATTTATAGAAAAATTCTCTATTGTTTCCCGGATCCCACGGATCCCTTCCACTTGGGATCCGGCTAGCACAAAGCCGGGATCCGTGGAACGCCCTCTTTGCCCATGGGTATTTTTGGTTATGGGTCATGGGTCATGGGTTATGGGTTGATCCATGGTTTTCTTTCTAGATACAATGTATCTTAAGGATACAATGAACTTGGTTAAGTGGTATAAATAAAACCATGGGTTATGGGTCAAAACCATTTGCTAGTTTTACCTATTTAGTATATACTTGTTTTACCCATTTTAGTATATACTTGTTTTACCCATTTTAGTGTATACTTAGTTAAGTATATGTTATCCCAATATGTAAACACTAGTTGTTGTACATATGTATATCTAAAGCATAAAATCACTTATACTAGTTTTAGTGTTTTATGTGAAAGCGTAAGTGTGTTAGAAAACTATTAGTTCAAACCATTTACGTATTTTATTTGTTTCGTTAAAATGATCTTAATTTTGTTATCGACAAAACATTAGAAGATCGTAAAATATAAATAAACGTTTTACGGCTTATTTGTATTAACAATCTCCCTTTTGTTGATGACAAAACATAAGATTATTTTAAGGAAAAGCTAAAATTGTAAGAGTTTGAATTTGTAGTTTTTACTTTCTTCTCCCCCTTTTTGTCGAAACAAAAAGAGCTAAAAGAAACTAACACAATTTTTACAAGAAAGTTATGCAAAAATGTAAAGAGAATAAGTGACGGGAATGGTACTCGTCTTAACTCCCCCTTGACGAGTCCATCCCTTTGAAAGGGCGTCAAGGACATGACGTAAAATAAACTAATTGTGTTTGCAATTAAGTTTGCAAATGGTTCGTCTAAGTGACGAAAAGCGTGCTCCCCCTTGAATATTGCAAAGATGCAATGGGGTATCATGAAGTATAATCCAAAAATGGATTAATGTTGCAAATGTTTTGCAAATATCGTTTGACACAAAGCTCCCCCTAGCTTTATGGTGTCAAAATCTTCATGTGTTATTTTGAAAATCTACAAAGTAAAGGTTAGAAAACAAGAGTATAGTGCATAATTTCCTGCAAATAAAACTCAAGTTAGTAGAAATTTGTGCTTCTGATCCACGGATCCCACGGTTCCCTTCTTGAAGGGATCCGTCTAGGCATTATGGAGGGATCCGGCTGTCTGTAGACAGTTTCTTCAACAATAAGAGTGTTTCAATCAATGCAAGTGTGGAGACAATATATGTGTGCAATAAAGAGCACAACGCACAGAATAATCAAAACATATAAATGTTCATTCAATAAAACAAGAGATAACCAACCAAATCTCTAAAACTAAGAGAATGAACTAGCTAAACAAGTGCTACTAATGCTAATGGGCTACCCCAAACTTTAGATTCAACTAAAACTTAATGATGATCAAGGATGAGAAAGGTTTCCTAAACGTTCTAAGTTTGAGCTTTTGACTATGATGCTCATTGTAGTTTAGGCTTGTTAACCTCTTCAAAACGTTCGAGGAGGTGATAAAACATGAAACGTTGCTCTTCACGTAGTTCATGTATCAACCTTTCAACATGTTTACAATGATAGCAATCCTTGTCATGGTTTTGAATTTCTTGTAGTGGAAGTTCAAGTAAAGTGGGTTGAGTATCTTCAAATGAAGGAGGAATTGGTGGAGGCTTATTAAGTGATGGCTCTACAATGTTTGAGGGTGAAGGTAAAGAAGCATCAACTTCCATATGGTCGGGTGGTTGCCTTTGATGTCTTCTCATAATCCAAAATGGACTATTGGGAGGAATGATAGAGTTTACTTTTGGAGCAAGTGTTGATTCAATAATTTGATTTTGTTGCTCAATCTTTTCAAGTGAATTTGTTGGTAATGGTGAAAGATGAGATGGCCAAGAAGGTAACTCTTCTACATTGTGAGAGTGTGGAGATGATTGTGAGGTGGCTCTAGGCACTAATGATGTTGGTTGAGTTGTGGAGGTTATGTTTGGTATAGTAGAATTTGGTGATGAAATCCTAGTGGGAACAATCTTCTTGGGGATTAGTTTGATTGGTTTCCTTGGTGTAGGGGAAATCCTAGCATTGGTAGACTTAATCGGAGATGATTCGGTTGAGGAAACTTCGTGTATGATTCTAGCAAGTTTCTTGGGTGGTTCTTGAGTGGATGAGTTAGCACTAGGAGCCTTTCTCATGATGAAATGACTTAAGAAGGATGGTTGTAATTGCTGATGGTTTGTGTTTGTGTTTGATGACTAAGGTGTTCTTAGCAATATGGCTTATAAAGGGAAGAGCTTGGTAGTTGCCTTTAAGACTTAATCCACTAATGTTCTTGGAAATGTGATGATTAACATGCACAAAGTTTATGTTCAGAGTTTCACTAATCTAGGGACTCATTTAAGATGAGATGGAGTGTTTGAGTTAGGAAGATGAGTTGAAATGATTGTTCAAGCAATGATTTTCATAAACTGTCACCCGGATCCCACGGTTCCCTCCTTGAGGATCCGCTAGGCTAATCCTAGGGATCCGGCTCTCAGCAGTTATGACAGGTTTGAAATGAGGTTTCTAGGAGCTAAAGCCTATCTTATTTTGAATATTTCAGTTCTCCTAAGTGTTTGAGATGAAAGGATACTTGAATGATCAAAGGTAATAAGTGTTATAGCAAATGATTGCTTCTTATGGAAGGAGGATGGGACAAGATGACTACCAATGGATGTCCAAGGATAACACTAAGAGTTATATAGGTGTCAAGTCATAATAAATGATCCTAGTGATCAGATTTAAGCTTGAGGTGATATTTGGATAAATTCTTAAAAATCATAAGAATTGAAAAACTAATCTTTATCTTTCTTTGAGATAGAAATGACTAGAGGCAATTTTAAAAAATGTTTAATTTGTCCTCTTTAAGTGTTTTGAGAGATGAGAAATAGTTTGTGAGTAGTTGAAGCGGAAATATGGTGAGTTTTGATGTGTTGATAAATCAAGAGGCATTTTGACTAAGATTTTAAGTAAGCCTTTAGTGAGTCTAAGCCTTTCTCATCCTTGAAATAGTTCTAGTTGGATTCTAAAAACATATGCTTAGCTAATGTGAAGTTTATCTAGAAAGCAGTCTTGATGTAAGGAAAGTTGTATTGCTGATCTGATGACACGGATCCCACGGTTCCCTCAAGGGAGGGATCCGGCTAGGCTAATCCTAGGGATCCGGCATCTGCAGATCAGAACCTACACAGAAATGATGTGCAGATTTTGTACACTATTAAATCTATAAAACAAGCAATAGGAACAAGCAAGTCATCATAAAACACCACTTATAAGATAAAGTAACAATATCCAAAATACCATAAACCAAAAATGCTAAAGAGAAATCATTCAAACATAAAATAAATGAAACTAAGCACATTCCTATTGTCTCTTTCACAATTCTTCCTTTTCCTTTTTGACGGCTTAGTGAGGTTGTAAGCGAGGTTTTGAATCATGCCTCTTATTTGTTTAAATTCCGCGGTCTCGTTTGGAATGGTTGGAAGTTGTTCGTGGTATTCAAGGATTTCCAATTTGATGTTGGATACGGGGTCGATGTCTTCCTCATCTTCTTCTTCTTCTTCTCCGGCCGAGGAGTCCGAGAGAGCTTCGGGTTTCTCTCCATTGACCATGAACCGTTTAGAGGGTTGTTTGGTAAGAGGTACCATGACGTGATCGGAAAGGTAATGATCATCGTTGATAGGGGATGGTTGCAATGCACTAACATACTTACAAAGTCGTGTTAGGAGCATACCATATGGGAGTACCATGTTGGAAGCTTTGAATACCCCAGCCATTCTCCTTACCATGTAATAGGCAAGATTAAATGGCCTTTGGTGGGTAAGACAATAGATCATTTGCACAAGACATGCGTTTGGATGATCTTTGTTTCCAACTAGGCTAATGATGTTTTCCTAAGGATTTCTTCCCATTTTCTAAACATGGGATGCATTTGAAAAGTTCCATTTTAAAGGGATCACGGTGAATGAGCTTTTGTTACGATCGTAACGGGATTGGTCGGTCCTAATTTTAAAGATAGTATCACGAATGGTTTCGGGATCGTCGAGAGGAGTGTTATAGAGGCTTAGGATCAAGTGCATGGTTTTGAGAGTTAATTGCCCAATCTTGAGAGTACATACAAATTCCTCACAAGGAATGCGAAGAATTTGAGCAAAGGTGTTGAGAGGAAAAATAAAGTTTTGTTTGTTGATGATGAAGGCGATTGAGATGCTATTGTCGGTGTTTCTAATGATCCTAAAGCTTTTGTAAAATTCAAAGATGAAGACCGGACAAATTTGTTCATCTATGTCAAGGAGACAATCAAAATTGATTGTCGAGAAAACTTGACGAATGTCGGTATCTTCAAGGAAACATTCCTTGACTACACGACCTTCGTGGATAAGTCGTTTACAAGGCTTTTGAATATTTTACGGTCGGTTTTGGTCAATCCCTTTTACGATAGTAGTGAGTAAGGTAATGGACGGTGTCATGGTGATCTTGTTGAGTGGCTTTGGGCATGGTTGGTCCTAAAAATACAAATTTTCAATTAAGATAAATTAGTTGGAATGGGTTTATGGTTTTGATTTGTATTAACAATGTTGTGAACACAAAGTGATTTTGTTAAAATCCCCCTTTTTATGATTAGTTTAAAAAACCCTAATTAAGTTAATTGATTAGATATTAAGAAACCATAAACCCTAGGATGAGGATGATGAAAGTTATAACAAGTTAATGTAATTACTTACAATGGTGTTCTAGGAGGGGATATTTGAAAGTATGGAAGCCAATGAGGATGAATTCTGTAGCTTGGTCGTTTTTGTGTTGTGTGAATAGAGGGAAAAACAATCGGTGGTGAATTTTGAAAGCGTATAGTGAGTTACATTCCACGGTTCCCCGGATCCTTTATGTTTGGGATCCGGTTAGTACAACTAGGGGATCCGCCACGTAGACGAAAAAGGGGTTGTTTGGCATTATTTTTGTAGTAGGCTTATAAATTAGCTTACTAAAAGATAGTTCGGAGGTATTAGATGAAGATTGTTTTTGGATGACGGCTTTTGATGAATCACATATCGAAGGTTCATATGTGATGACGGCGTTAGTTTGACGAATCAAAAGGAGTATTATTCCCGATGATGAAAAAGACGGAAAAGTGACGAAAGAGACTTCTAATGATGTTAGAGATAAATAAACAAAGAGAACTTATGAAAATAAATTGAACTCATGTAACCTATCTAATGAAAAGTAAAACATACCTCTATGCTTCTTGGTTTGGCATAATACCAAAGATACTTCATGAACTTTTAAAGTAATCCTTTGTACTTGGTGTGCGTGAGTTGTGATTACTTTTAGATCCTTCCTTGAATGTTGACTTCATTATTCTTTGAATGAAGATTTTGGAGAGATTCTAGCATGAAGATTTCTTAGGAACAAAAGTTGTTAGAGTCATCTATCAATGTCCAACAAAATGATTTAAAAGAAATATGACCCAAAAAATCCTTCTTTGTAGTTTTCAAACATACACGGATCGTATCAAGTCTTTAAAGTACAACATACTTTAAGAAACTTGGTAACGAAGCTCTGATGCCAATTGTGGAAAACTAGAAGGGGGGGTTGAATAGTTTTACCAATTTAAAACTTCCTTTTAAATATTTAGATCGACTTATGTCAATCTATTTGATTGTTTATGTTGGACGTTGATAGATAGATATATAGATGTGTAATGAAACATAAAGAGTAAGAAGCACATCACCACGACACAAGTTATTTATAGTGGTTCGGCTACAAGGACACCTTCCTTGCCCTACTCCACTCCCGAGTCACCTACTCGAGAGTTCGTAAGCACTACACCAACTCCTTGTGGCGGAGAAGCCTTCACAACGTCGCTTAACCTTTTTCCCAGTACAAAGCTAAATACCGAGTTCTTTCACACCAAGGCGAACCACACCTAACACAACGTCGCCTACCCTTTATACGGTGCTAGGCTAACCACCGAGTTCTTTCACACCTTAGGAGAACTAATCCTATCACAACGTCGCCTACCCTTTATTAGGTACTAGGCTAAGCACCTAGTTCCATTACTATGGAGGAACTACTACCCTTCACGACACAACACCTAATCTCAAGGAGATCTACTCCTTGTTACAACATCATCAAGGATATCACCATCCTTGTAAATAAACAAGTACTTATATGTATAACGATGCACCTCATCGATTATACGACCTAGGCATTCTTCACAAGTGCTACTTGATTTGATTCTTTGGCATCCTTCACTAATGCCTTTGACACAACGCTTGGCACCCTTCACTAATGCCTTCGTCTTGACACCTATAGCATTCTTCACTAATGCTCTTGACACGAACGATAAGCACCTTTCACTAATGCTTTCGTCTTGACACTTTCGGCATCCTTCACTAATGCCTTTAACCCAACATCTATGGAGAAAGGAAGAACTTATCAACAAGAGAACCTTCATTGTCTTGATGATGACGAAGCATGGCAACTCATGGACTTGAGCTTGCACGTCTTCAAGAAGTGGTGATCTTTCCTTTAAGAGGAACCTAGAAGATCACACAAAAACAAAAGACAAAACTACATAGATCACTTGGATCTAAGGTTAGAGGGTTAGAATACTTGGGGAAAGTATGTGTGTAAAAGATGAATAGAAAGGAAGAAATGGCTCTCTATTTATAGAGAAAATTCTCTCTGCTTCCCGGATCCCACGGATCCTTCCACTTGGGATCCGCTAGCACAAAGCCGGGATCCGTGGAACGCCCTCTTTGCCCATGGGTATTTTTGGTTATGGGTCATGGGTCATGGGTTATGGGTTGATCCATGGTTTTCTTTCTAGATACAATGTATCTTAAGGATACAATGAACTTGGTTAAGTGGTATAAATAAAACCATGGGTTATGGGTCAAAACCATTTGCTAGTTTTACCTATTTAGTATATACTTGTTTTACCCATTTTAGTATATACTTGTTTTTACCCATTTTAGTGTATACTTAGTTAAGTATATGTTATCCCAATATGTAAACACTAGTTGTTGTACATATGTATATCTAAAGCATAAAATCACTTATACTAGTTTTAGTGTTTTATGTGAAAGCGTAAGTGTGTTAGAAAACTATTAGTTCAAACCATTTACGTATTTTATTTGTTTCGTTAAAATGATCTTACTTTTGTTATCGACAAAACATTAGAAGATCGTAAAATATAAATAAACGTTTTTACGGCTTATTTGTATTAACATATTTTGTCAAATCTTAAGTCACTCAATCAACGACTACGGTCATCGATCGAGGGGAGAGTGATTTAAAGTAAATATTTTCAAACGATATTTCATCTATCAAGTCCGTTTTACTAAATAAGTGGTAATCTAAAGATTTAATGTTATGTCATGGTATGATTTTCTTTAAAACTCAAAGATCTTTCAAATTGAAATTTTTTCTGTTCTTGTTTGATTGTGAAATTGTTTTATTTTACTAAAAGATCTCTTAAAACTATCATACCTGACACTAACAATCTTTAATGTCTAAAATTGATCTTTATCAGTTATTTCTTAATTAAATCAAGCCACGTCTTTCCCCAAAATTTTATTTCACATGGAACACTTTCTGTAAGATCATTTATAGGCAGTACTTTCCCGACTCTGAGCAACAGTGGTATGCTAAATGATTTAAATCAATTGGGATCACAAATCTCAAAGGATTTGAAATTTTTGATCGGGGGAGAGATCATGATTTAAATCTCTAATCTGTTTAAATGGTAATTTTTTTAGTCCTATAAAAGGCACTCCTTCCTCCTTGTGCCAAAGACAATATATGATGCACATGATTGAGGAAGAGCATTTATTCAAAAACAATATGAGAATTTAAACCTGGCCACATTTTCTCCCATGTTTTCTAAACCTTATTAAATCACTTGGGATCCAAAATCTCAAAGGGTTTGATATTTTTGATCGGGGGAGAATTTGTAATTTAATATGAAGTCTGATAAAAGGTGATCGTTATAATTCAATTGTGCAGGTTGCTCTCCCATATGTGCTAAACGCTTTCGAATCTCGAAGCACATATTGAGGGGGAGCATTTCAAAAGAAAATAAACTTTCAAGGTACAAAGATTTCTATGTTTCAACATAAGTACCTTGATTGATTTTCTAATGGTTTTCCTTGAGGCTGTGTGATCATGAAAGTTCTTCAAAGAACTCTTTCCTCTATGTGCTAAGTGATTACAGACAACCAACGTACATTTTGAGGGGGATAATTTACCAAGAAAATCAAATGGCTTTTTCTATGGAAATTGTGATCAAGAATATATTTCAAAGACCTCTTGCCTCCATGTGCTAAACAGTTTCAAAATCATAAAGCACATGTTGAGGGAGAGAATTTCTAAATAATCAAAAACAATTAAGGTACAAAATGTTTTGATATTATATCACAAGTACCTTGATTGATTTTCCAAAATGATTTTTCAATTGGTTCGAGAAGGAATGAACTATACCAAAAGACCGACCATCTTACTTTATGTATTGGAGCTATAAGGATGATTAGGTTAGGTATTAGTTCCTACGATCCAGCCAGAGCCGGAAGGATCTACCCATGGACAATCCACTAGATAGTGTAGAGTCCTTAGGTATGATGAAAAAAGGAGAAAAATGAGAATATGGGAAGAGTACTGACTGAGATAGAGCTAGAACTGGAATAAACCCAACAAGGTTCTAGTAATGAAGTCTCGGTTAATCAAGGGGTTGAAGAATGAAAAGAAATGAATGTGAAAGGGTGAAAAGAAATGGCCCTCCAATAATTCAACCTTAGGCGTGAATCGGTGCAATACATATGCTCTTGTGTTTACTAAGGTAACACTAGTATTGAAGACAAGACGTCATGGACCCAATGACGCACTGCACCTAACTTCCCAAACTACTCAAGTTCTCTTAAAAGGACTTGTTTCATTCTCACGGGGAACCTACATAATCTATCGACTTTCTCTTAGAGATTGTTGATTTGAAGAATGAGACCCCCTCCCTAGTCTCCGAAATAGGAAACCAAATATGCACTATTGAGTCTAGAGCCAAGAGATCATCCACAATATCTCATTAGTACACAAAATTAATAAAGACTTGCTGTTTCACATAATGTGGAAAGTAATAATATATTAAGAGTCCTACGCATTATCCTTGTGGCATTGCCAGAACATCCGAGTGATATGTAAAAATATTCGCGATGAAGATGGAAATCCTTCTAGAGCCAACATCAAACAAGCTCTTGGTGTGTGACATGTTAGATCTTTTCAAAAGATCAAGCTTGTGACAACTGGACAGAAACGATGGGGCGATTCACTTGTGAATCAACCTTGGTCCAGGATATGAATTGACGAATACTTTTGAAATACCCTTCGATGTGCAAATCTTCTTTTCTCTAGCACATCGAGTGTGTATTCATGTTTCAAATATAAAAAGTATTTCTGATTGAAAATTGATTTCTTCTTCTAAACCTTCGTCGTATTGCAATATTCTTTCTCTTAAGCAATACACGATTGTTTTCAAATCATTTTTAATCAATCAGTGAATCTCAATTTGTCGGTTCACTCGCTCCGTGTTGTCTACTTTGGGACGCTCCGGTTTGAGAATGTCTAGAACAGCTACGAAACCCTGTCAAGGAGATTCTTCGGAACTCTACCTGATCACAGGAAATATTTATATTGATCAACGGGGAACCGTGGTTCTTGCAACTATATTCAACGAAAGTGAACAAAGACATTTTCGTGTGTTTTAGTACTAACTGTTGTTTGCAGGAACATTGGAAGGTTGCAGCTCATCGATATTGAGAAGTCAATTCACAACCGCAAGCTCACAAGGACACAATTATAATTGAAGAAAATCATGAACATCAAAGACATACAACGATGCTTTCGCTACTCGGATGAAAAGATTTCATGATCCAGAAAGTGTGAGCATGTCGTTCCAAAAGTCACAAATTCACATGATGGCAACACAACAAAGGGTGATCCAGAGATTTACTGTGGCAGATGATCTCAAGGAAAGCTCAAAGATCATCAAGATGTGGATCAGTTCAAAGACCTCCACTGAAAGTACAAAGTAGTCGGACTTTTTGAAGAATCACTACTCAAGCACAAAGAATGCGAAAGTTGAAGAATTGAAGTCTACGAGCTCAGAACAGAAGACAAAGGTAGAATGCTAGGATACAAAATGTATTTCATGGGGTGACCTCCCTTAGGCGGAGATTGTTAGGAATTGGAAATTCCATAATGAAGTGTCGGTCACCCCAAATATTGTCTAGCATATGTTAGCTCATAGACATATCATTATTTACTAGTTTATTAGTTAGTTATTAGCTTAGTTTAGCTTAGAGTAACACCGTGGAGGAAGGACGGTCTTTACCAACTGTATGCCTGATCCACAGTCCTACAGGAGGACATTTAGGTTGTAACTATAAATACCCCTTCCATCCTTGGAAGGGGTGGTGTTTCTCATTCAATCTAACCTTTCTTTCTTTTTGTTTACTTTCTCTCTCAAAAACACCCTCTCTACTCTTTATCTCTCTAATGGCTAACATGTATTTCCACTATCCTAGACCACCCGAATCATCAAACAACATAATATGTATGATCTAACATTTTAGTGCGAAGCGTCCACGGGTCCATGACATCTTGTCTTCAATACAGTGTTACCTTAGTAACCACCACCAAGATATGTATTGAACCCGGTTTACGCCTAAGGTTGAATTATTAGAGGCTATTTCTTTTCACCCTTTTCACATTCAATTCTTTTCATTCTTCAACCCTTCGAGCTTCATCGAGACTTCATTACTAGAACCTTGTTGGGTTTATTCTAGTTCTAGCTCTATCTCAGTCGGCACTCTTCCCATATTCTCACTTTTCTCCTTTTTTTTCATCATACCTAAGGACTTCTACACTATCTAGTAAATTATCCCTGGGTAGATCCCTTCGGTTCTGGCGGGGTTGTGGGAACGAATACCTAACCTTACCATCCTTATAACTCCAATGCATAAAGTAAAATGGTTGGTCTTGTGGTATAGTTCTTTCCTCCTTGAAACCAATTGAAAAATTATTTGGAAAATCAATCAAGGTACTTGTGATATAATATCAAAGCATTTTATACCTTAATTGTTTTTGATCATTTAGAAATTCTCCCCTTCAACATGTACACATGGTTTTGAATTTGTTTAGCACATCGAGGCAAAAGGACTTTGAAATATTTTCTTGACCACAATTTCCATGGAAAAAGCCTTTTGATTTTCTTGGTAAATTCTCCCCCTCAATATGTGCGTTGGTTATTTGAAATCATTTAGCACATAGAGGAAAGAGTTCTTTGACGTACTTTCACGACCACACTACCATAAAGAAAACCATTAGAAAATAGGTACTTATGTTAAAACATAGAAGCTTTTGTACCTTGAGAGTTTATTTTCTTTTGAAATTCTCCCCCTCAATATGTGCATCAATTAATGAAAACGTTTAGCACATATGGGAGAGCAACCTGCACTTTTGAATCAAAACGATCACCTTTCATCAGATTTTATATTTAAATCACATTTTCTCTCCAGATCAAAAATATCAAACCCTTTGAGATTTTGGATCCCAAGTGATTTAAATAGTTTTAGAAAACATGGGAGAAAAATGTGGTCAGATTAATTTCATGAACTGATAAGGACCAAGTTTTGTCATTAAAGATTGTTAGTGTCAAGTATGATAAATTTAAGAGATCTTTAGGTAAAAGAAAAAATTTCACATCAAACAAGAACATAAAAAATTTCATTTTGAAAGATCTTTGAGTTTAACGAAAAAGAATCATACCCTGACATAACATTAAATCTTTAGATCACCACTTCATAACATACAAACGGACTTGTTAGATCAAATATTGTTTGAAAATATTTAATTTGAAATCACTTAAGATTTGACAAAATAAAGTCCGGTTGATTTTCAAAACTTTGAGTCCGATTTATTTTCAAACAATATTTTTCCATTTTGAGAAGTTCAAAACTGGTATCATCCACTACTTTTCCTGCACAAAGATACGTTAGGTGGTTAAGCTGTTTTTGTTGTTGCTGTTTAGAGTGAAAGAAAACCATCTGCTGAAGCAGTGAGACCTCTGAAGTTGTATACCATGCCAACTATCCATAGAGATCCAATTAAGTTCCTTTTCTTCTTTTGTCGACCCAAGATATAGTTGCCCTTTCCAATCGGCATCTAATCATCAACTTTTGTGGGATTCATAGCGGGAACATTCTTATATACCATGTTATCTACATACGTTAGTGGACATACATACAGATATATGGTGGTCGAAAACTGATAAGGATTTAAAACGTACACTTTTAAGGGGTCATTTAAACCCTTAATCGCCCACTTTTATATCCGTTACTGCTTAATTTCGTTCCTTTTCACTTTTTAGGTCTCTTGGAAGCAAAATGCTAGAATGATGCATATTTGTATGAAAAAGAGTGAATATATGAAGAAAATGGCTAAGTCAAGATCAAAGACACTGAAGCTGCCGAATTTGAAGCTGACGGCATCACAATCCAAGGGCGACGCCGTCCCTCTATGCGTAATTAAATTTGTGACGGCTCAGTATACTTTTTGCTAAATTACACCTGACGGCATCAGGCTTTCAAGAGGAAGGACTTCACGAAGACTTTTCATCTCAGACGGCCTAGATCCGTAATCGGGGACGATCGCCACTACGTTGAAGCCCGACGGCGTCACAACTACAACGTGACGCCGTCCCAACTATCACTTGTCCAAGACGAAACCATAATGAAGGTGATCTGACGGCGTCCCACCTATAAGTCGACGCCATCGCGAATGTAAAATTATATATAGAAATCGAATTTTCAGAATTTTAGGGAGGTATACTTGTGGAGTAAAAACCTAAAACGATTGTAGTCCGGTTTGGACAGTATCTTAGGGTTCTCATACCCTATTTTACATCAAACTAAGTGTTTTACTTCATTGATTTCATTATGTCTTTGATTATATGTGTGTATGCTTGCGTGTTTAACATGTTCAGCTAAATTTCTTGTGTGTTTGCTTAGATCTATGAAACCTAGTTATTAATTATTGATTGTTTGTCTCTTATCTTAATTGTAATTGGCTTAGGAGTGCATTAGGCCATCATTGTGTTTGAATTCTTGAGTAATCTTTGTGAACCTTAGCTTATGAATCATGTAGCGGAATTGTAGGTTAAACATCCAAAGATAACCTTAGAGTTAGTTTATGAAACCTAGAGATTTCGTAGGCAATAACCTTAAGGTAGTCTCAAAAAGTTAGGGAGAAAAGCATACCCTACGACCTTAGAAAACACAAAACGTTAAGAATAAGGACGTGACAATTCAACCACCAATAAAATATAACTAGGGAGTAATAGTATCTAGGTAGACACATTTTTAATCATCATACGAGCACACATCAATAGACATAAGACTACCCATAATTTAGATAATTAGATAGTAGAGTAATCGGTAGAAGTACCAAACCCCCGAATCCAAACCCCGAGATTTTACCCTTAGCTTTCTAAAAGATATAAAAAGATAAAAAAAAATAATCTTCCTCAACCTCAACCTTAGCATAGTACACTTCTTACTAGCATTCCTATTCCCCTAGATAACGATATCAATACCCGAGGCTTACCCAATACTACACTAGAATGATTAGGTTCACTGCCTAGGGTGTTGAAAAACTTGATTGACGAAAAGGAAGTTCCTTTGACCCCGAACGCATTATACGCGCATCAAATTTTTGGCGCCGCTACCAGGGAATAGAATAGCTAGTTAGCTTTCTATCTCGTTTAGTTTCCCTTGCTTGATTCCTATCAAGTAATATTTTTTCTCATTTTTAGATTCCTCGTAGTCTATCCCCCTTCTTCGTGACTTTGTTAGTAATCTCATCACTTTTCATCATGGAAGGTGATAACCCACCACCAAACTAGCCATTTCCCCCTGCCAACTCCCTTAGACCGCTTAGAACCCGTAGTTCCACCAAAACCCTTGATAGAGAGCTGTATAAGCGAAGAAGAGCTCTCCATGAGTCGGAACCACAAGGCACCCCCATCGATTTTGATGAAGCCGTGACTGACGAAGAGTCCACACATTCCCCCAAGTCTCTTGAAACCATCAACAATGACAATCTGAGCCAACATAGCGAGGAAATCCCCGCTACTCCTATCAATGAACCCGTCAATGAACCAAAGGAAAAAGTCCTTAGAGAGTACTCCTCTCCTACCTCATATGGATTTACCAGCGCCATTGTCTACCCTTCCGAACAGATCAATGAGGTGTTGCATGCCACCGACATTTGGCTTATCCAGAATGCATGTCAATTTCATGGATCCCACAGCGAAAACCCAATTCATCACATTAAACAATTTTTAAAAATTTTGCATACTATCTATGCTGACGGAGCATCCAAGGAGACTTCTAGACTCCGGTTTTTCCCATTTTCTCTTCAAGGAAAGGCTAAAGAGTAGCTCGATAAGCTACCTCCGAGGTCCATCTTCACTTGGGAACAACTCACCACCAAGTTTACAAAAAAGTTCTTTCCTCCAGGGAGAACTGCAACCATTAGGAGCGAAATTCTTCACTTCCATCAAACTGATGGAGAATCTATCGTTAACTCCTGGACTCGTTTTAAAGACCTCATTCAACAAGCCCCACACCATGGTATTAACCTTTGGTTGCTCGTCCAAATCTTTTACGACAATGTCTCCCGCGATGATCAAAAAGGGATTGACTTCTCGACTGGCCGAAAACTCTCCAATCTCAGTGCAGAAGAAGGATGGGACTGCATTAAGGAGTATGTCCATGACCAAGATAATACTTGGAACGAGCCAGTGATTGTGATGAGTATCTTTGCTACCTCGAATAATAGCCTATTATCTCTAGACGATCGAATGAAGAGGGCACAAGAGAAGCTCGCGTACCTCATAAAGTCGCAAGAGCCTAAGAGGTTGTTTAACCCATACCTTATATGCGACATCTGTGGAGGGTCCCACGAGAGCGATGAGTGTGACGATACACACCATGAGCAAGCTCTCCTTTCCAACCATGATATCTTTGAGGACCCTTCCATTCTTATATTTTATCAGAATAATGATTACACTCTTTGGGGTAATCTAAAATGGAAGCATGAGGGGGAAGAGGGTTCCGAATACACCATCCATGATTCCTTTGAAGAAGAAATCGGTCAATTTGTCATGGAAAAGGGGATGCTTTTAAAGGGTCTTGAAGGATTCATTCAAGAGCAACAAGCTGAATTAAAAAACCAGTTCGCCGAACTCCGTAAAAGAATACGCGAACCTGGTCCAATCCAGCATGATCCAACTTGTGCTATTACTACTCAATCTAGAACCACTACCAAGGATCCACCATACCGGTTCAAGGTCCTACTACCAATGAGCATGAGTTGGATAAGGAGGAGTACCGAACCCTCCGACCTCTCACGACCCCCTCAGAAGCACCAACACCCGCCCAACGCTCGACTCTCACGGGTTCCTTATCCTCGCTTTTAAAGAATCAAAAGGTCAAGAAGACAATGAGAGGTTGTTGTCTTACTTAAAAAGACCGTCGTTAACATCCCGCTTCTCGATGTATTTTATCATATCCCTAAACATAGAACATATTTCAAGAGATTACTCTCGAATCGAAAGAAACTTGAAGGGTTGATATCATTAGGAGAAGAATGTTCGGCTATCATCCAAAAAAGCCTACCCAAGAAGAAAGAAGATCCGGGTAGTTTCACCATTCCTTGCTTTATAGGGGCACTCTCTATGAAAAACTCCTTGGCAGATCTTGCGGCAAGCATCAACTTAATGCCTCATTCCTTATTTCTCAAACTCGGATATTCAAGGCTGAAACCAACCAGAATGAGTATTGACTAATGACCGCTCAATAAAATATCCCATTGGAGTTTGTGAAAATGTTCTAGTGAGGGTAGGGGAGTTCAAGTTTCTGGCTGATTTCGTGATTTTAGATATGGAGGAAGATAACTCAGTTCCAATAATCCTTGGGAGACCATTCTTGGCTACAGCTCACGCCATTATCGATGTTCATGATGGTAAGATCACTTTACGAGTGGGGTCCGATAGATTAACCTTTGACATCAAGGATTCTATGAGTCGTCCTTCCTCTTACGATCATCACATTTATTTGTTGAAGAAGTTGATGAGTTTGTTGATGATATAGATAGTTGTATTGATGAGTATCTGATAAATGAATTCATGAATGATGACAACAGCATGATATATGATGATGAAGAGACTGAGATGGTTGGAGCTGTTTCCTTTTACCCACGAAGGGCCGAGATTGAACCTCTTGACCTCCAAAAGATGGAAAATAAGCTAAAACCATCAATCAAGGAACCTCCTACCCTAGAATTAAAAGATCTCCCAAGCCATTTAGAATATGCCTTTCTTTAGGGGATAGATCAACTCCCTGTTATCATAAGCTCATCCCTAACCATTGAACAAAAAGGGAAGCTCTTAGAAGTTCTAAAAGAGTGCAAGGAAGTTATCGCATGGAGTGTTGCTGACATTAGGGGAATTGACTCTACTTTTTGCACTCATTAAATTCTTATGGAGGAGGATTACAAACCCACCATTTAACCTCAAAGAAGAGTTAACCCCAATATCAAAGAGGTGGTGAAGAAGGAGGTCGTCAAGCTTTTCGATGCTGGCTTAATTTACCTAATTTCAGACAGCCCCTGGGTCAGCCCAGTCCAAGTAGTCCCAAAAAAAAGGAGGAATGACTGTTGTGAAGATTAAGAAAGGCAATTTAGTGCCTCAAAGAATGGTCACTGGCTGGCGTGTTTGTATCGACTATAGAAAATTGAATGATGCCACACTAAAAGATCATTTCCCTTTACCATTCATCGATCAAATGCTCGAAAGGTTGGTCGGGCATGAGTACTACTGTTTTCTTGACAATTTCTCAAGATACTTCCAAATCCCCATTGCTCCTGAAGATCAAGAAAAAACTACTTTCACATGCCCCTACAGGACTTTTGCATACAAGCGAATGCCCTTCGGATTATTCAACGCCCTCGCTACCTTTCAATGATGTATGATGGCCATATTGCATGAATTGATTGAAGATAGCATGGAAGTCTTGATGGATGATTTTTTGGTGTTTGGAAATTCCTTCGACCTTTTCTTATCCAACCTTAGGAAGATGCTAAAGCGGTGTGAAGAAACCAACTTAGACCTAAATTGGGAAAAATGCCATTTCATGGTAAGAGAAGGTATTGTCTTGGGACATAAAGTCTCTGAAAATGGGATCGAAGTCGATAGGGCCAAAATAGAAGCGATATCTAAACTACCATATCCTACTACCGTTAAGGCCATTCGAAGCTTTCTTGGTCATGCGGGATTTTATAGGAGGTTTATAAAGGACTTCTCAAAAATTTCCCGACCAATGACACAACTTCTTATCAAGGGTGCTCCTTTCGACTTTTCAGAAGAATGCAAGGAAGCGTTCAATCGCCTAAAGAAGGATCTTACCCAAGCTCCTATAATGGTTACTCCTGATTGGTCACAACCATTCAAAATCATGTGCGATGCTAGTGATTATGTTGTAGGCGCCGTTTTGGGCAAAAGAAAAGAGAAGCATTTTCAACAAATTTACTATGATAGAAAGACCATGAATGTGGCATAAGAGAATTACACAACCACCGAAAAAGAGCTTCTGGATGTAGTCTTTGCGTTCATTAAATTCAGGCAATATCTCGTTCTTTCCAAAACTGTCGTCTTCACCGATCATTTCGCCTTACGATACTTGTTCTCAAAACAAGATTCAAAACCCCGACTTATTAGGTGGATCCTATTGCTTCAAGAATTCGACATTGAGATTCGGGATAAAAAGGGGGCTGAAAATCTTGCTGCTGATCATCTATCGCGATTGGAAAACTCATACTTAAATAATTAGACCATGACGAGATTCGTGACTCTTTTCCTGAGGAACGGCTAATGGCCATTAAGGATATTGAGCCATGGTATGCGAATTATGCTAACTATCTATCCAGTAGGGTCTTTCCAAATTACATGACTAGGCAAGATAAAAAGAAATTCTTCACCTCGCTGAAATACTATTTTTGGGATGAGCCCTACCTATTCCTTATATGCCCCGATCAGATCATTCGACGTTGTGTTGTTGGAAGAGAGATTGATTGGATTATGAGAGAGTGTCATGCAGGACCATCTGGGGCGCATCACGGTATAAATGTCATGGCACGAAAAGTTTTTGATGCCGGATTCTACTGGCCTACTATCTTCCGCAACGTTAAGAGGTTAGTTCAAACGTGCGATGCATGCTAACGAGCGGGAAACATCTCGAGGAGGGATGAAGCACCTCAAAACTGTATCCAAATCTGCGAAATTTTGGGGTATCGATTTCATGGGACCTTTTCCATCATCTGGAGGAAATGAATACATTCTCGTTGCCATTGATTATGTGTCCAAATAGGTGGAGGCACAAGCCCTTAGAACTAATGATGCAAGGGTAGTCATTCATTTTCTTAAGAATCTCTTCGCACGATTTGGGATTCCCAAGGCATTGATTAGTGATAGAGGAAACCATTTTTGCAATGCTCAAATGGAAAAGATAATGAGGAAGTATGGTGTTCCGCACTGGTTCTCTACGACATATCACCCCCAAACTAATGGGCAAGTAGAGAACACAAATAGAGCATTAAAGCGAATACTTGAAAAAACGGTTCACCAAAATAGAAAAGATTTGGCATTCAAACTAGATGAGGCACTCTGGGCATTCAGAACGGCTTATAAAACGCCCATTGAAACAACCCCTTTTCGCTTAGTGTACAGGAAAGCATGCCATCTCCCTATTGAGCTTGAGCAAAAGGCCTACTGGGCACTTAAGGCTTGTAATATGGATTATTCTGGGGCCGGGTCAAATAGGTTCTTACAGCTTCAAGAGCTGGATGAACTAAGACTTGAAGCTTATGAATCATTGATCACATATAAAGAGAGGGCGAAAAGATGGCATGATCAACGAATAAAGAATCATAAAGAGTTTGTGGAAGGAGATAAGGTGCTCTTGTATAATTGAAGG
>CM040245.1:163281462-163615159 GCA_022545495.1 Chrysanthemum lavandulifolium | reverse complement strand
GAGATTATTTTCAGGAAAACTCAAATCAAGATGGTATGGGCCCTTTTCAGTAAAGAGGAAAATTAGCAATGGAGCCGTGGTATTATTAGACAATGATGGAAAATAATTTACCGTGAATGGATAACGTGTGAAACATTATCAGTTGGACAATAACGAACTAATCAGTGATGAAGATATTGTTTTGGAAGAAGGTGATGGAAATGAAGTCACGTAGGAGCACGACTTCGAGTCTAGCTACAAGACTCATAAATAAAGAAAGACGCTTCGTGGGAGGCAACCCATGCTTAATTGTTTGCTTGTTTGTGTGTCATATATCTTTTTATTATTGTATGTTCTCATGTTTGAATTTGTGAAAATGTTTTATTTTGCATTTAACCTCGTCTTAATTACATATAAAGGTATTTTACAAAAAGGATAAGTGTAGGGAAGATTACATACGTTTTCAAAAGAACATGAACATGAGAACTACGATTATTGAAAATGATATATATGTGTGTTTGTTAGAGTCAAATGCTTGTAAAGAGTCATAATGGATGTTTTGCGAAATTTTCTAGATTTTAAAGGTGTAACTTTTCGAATTTTTCCAAAAAAGCAGCAGACCGGTTTCTATCAGATAACTGGCGTCAGATTACAACCCCGACGACGTCGGGAGGAGCGTAAATGACTTATAAAATTTCTCTCATTTTACGTGCTAATTATAAATTTTGGAAATTCTCGTGTCTTAATTTTCTAGAAAATCGCAAACATCCATTCCACAAGCATTATATCCTAGTTTAGTTGAGTCATATATGGTTTCTGATGACTTTACGCCGAAGGTTTCGCCTATTTTCTAAAAGTGTGCGTGTTTTATTTATCAAGAAGAAGAAACATAATATTGGATGAAGCTTATCACGCGATACATTCTTCTTGGAAAGAATTTAACCACTACTTCCCCGGATCCTACCAAGCTAATCGTGGAGTACTAGTTTCTTTCTTTAATTACCTTCGTTATCATAACTTTGATATTTTCGGGAACATTGGGGACAATGTTCGCTTTAAGTGTGAGAGGGAGAATAAAGCGGAACTTTGAAACTATGCTTATCCTTGAATATTTTTCTTGTCCTATTTCATTTGTGTAATAAACCGTGAGAAATATTTGTTAAGGCAATTTTAGCACGAAATTTAAAAATTTTCATGACATGTACGGGTGGGACTTAGTCTTAATAAAGCGTCTCATGGATAGGAGTTATATGACTAGCACAAAAACCTTTTACCACTCAAATTCCACCCCAAAAATGTGAGGTTCGCCCCTAGATCTATAGGAATTAAAGCATTCACCTTTAGTGCTTCGAGAGTGTACCGGTAGTATAATAGATTCTAGAACTTGTTTTGCGATGCATTCCGAGATCGCTAGTGAGACTACACTTGTGTAGTTAGGAATAACTAAATGATAAGAGGCATTAGGATAACCTTGTTTGATACCAGATACAATTACTTCTTCCACATCGGTCGAGAAATTACCCCACACCCTTGCGATGTACTCATCTTTAGTACACGATACCCCCGCTAACCCCTCGAGCCTATCCTTTTCGCGGTTCTTGATGTTTTGGTTTTCCGAATATCAATGAAGAGCATTGTTTACAATCCACCCTGAAATGTACACCCAAATCGCTTTAGCCTACCTTGTATGCTCTCAACTTTAGTGCATTATTGTTATCAAACTAAACCCTTAGTACTAAACCCTTAGTTCAATTATCTAGTTACTTGCATGGTTGATAAGTCGAGGCATATCTTTTGTACACGCTTTGGGACGATTGGGACTCATGGGTAAAGTAAAATTTTATGGAGTGACGGGAAAGAACGTCAAATTCAAATTCCCTTTATTTACGTAATAAAGTACTCCAAGTGTTTGACCTTTTCAATTCGGGTCAAATTAGTGTTAAGAGTAATAAAACTCAAGTGTAGGATGCTCCTATAAATCTTTATATAGTGCTTTTACTTGTTGTGAATTATGTTAAACCAATGCTTAATGCCCCATAACTTATAAATTGATTGGTTAAAGCACATTTGCTTGAGGACAAGCAAATACCAAGTGTAGGGATATTTGATAATGATTTAAAACGTACACTTTTAAGGGTCATTTAAGCCTTTAATCGCCCACTTTTATATCTCATATCGCTTAATTTCGCTCCTTTTCACTTTTAGGTCTCTTGGAAGCAAAATGGAATGATGCATATTTGGATGGAAAGGAGGAATATATGAAGAAATGGCTAAGTCAAGATCGAAGACACTCAAGTCGCCGAATTTGAAGGTGACGGCGTCACAATCCAAGCGACGCCATTGTCCTCTATGAGTAATTAAATTTGTGACTACTCGGAAACTTTTGCTAATTACACATTGATCGTCATGCTTTGAAGAGGAAGGCGTCACGAAGACGCTTCATCTCGACGGCCTAGATCCGAAATCATACGACGCCACCGCCAAGCCCAAGGCGTCACAACTACAATGTGATGTCGTCCCAACTATTACTTGGCCAAGATGAAACCCTAATGACGGCGATATGATGGGGTCCCACCTATAAGGCGACGCCGTCGCAAATGTAAAATTATATATAGAAATCGAATTTTCAGAATTTTAGGGAGGTAGACTTGTAGAGTAAAAAAACCTAAAATGATTGTAGTCCGGTTTGGACAGTATCTTAGGGTTCTCATACCCTATTTTACATCAATATAAGTGTTTTACTTCATTTATTTTAATATGTCTTCGATTGTATTTGTGTATGCTTGCGTGTTTAACATGTAATCGCTAAATTTCTTGTGTGTTTTCTTAGATCTATGAAACCTAGTTATTAATTATTGATTGGTTGTCTCTTATCTTAATTGTAATTGGCTTAGAGTGCATTAGGCCATCGTTGTGTTTGAATGCTTGAGTAATCTTTGTGAAACTTAGCTTATGAATCACGAAAGGTAATTGTAGGTTAAACATCCAAAGATAACCTTAGAGTTAGTTTATGAAACCTAGAGATTTCAGAGGCAATAACCTTAAGGTAGTCTCAAAGAGTTGGGGAGAAAAGCATACCTACGACCTTAGAAAACACAACGCATTAAGAATAAGGACGTGACAATTCAACCACCAATAAAAGATAACTAGGGAGTAATAGTATCTAGGTAGACACATTTTAATCATCATACGAGCACACATCAATAGACATAAGACTACCTATAGTTTAGATAATTAGATAGTAGAGTAATCGGTAGAAATACCAAACACCCAAATCCAAACCCCGAGATTTTACCCTTAGCTTTCTAAAAAATATAAAAAGATAAAAAAAAAATAATCTTCCTCAACCTCAACCTTAACGTAATACACTTCTTACTAGCATTCCTATTCCCCTAGAGAACGATATCAATACCCGAGGCTTACCCAATACTACACTACAACGATTAGGTTCACTGCCTAGGGTGTTGAAAAACTTGCTCGACGAAAAAGAAGTTCCTTTGACCCCGAACGCGTTACACGCGCATCAACAACACCTAAATAACAATAGACTAATAAAAGTCAATCCAACATATCAATCAGATCATATAACGGCATGGGAATTATGTGTTCATCAAACTCTAATCATCTAATCCTAATAATCATATCCTAGGCTCCTAGTCCTTCAACGTAGGCAAACATCTTTTTCTGTTAAGTGTGTAGGATGATTAAATAAGCCCGTTAGATGATATAGAAATGAAAACATTCTCCCCCTTAATCAATGACTCATTTTATGAAAATTTTAAAAACACTGTAGTCATTGATTAAGTTTGAAAATTTATGAAAACTTCAAGCCTGATTGATTTTCAAGCAACTCATTTTCCACCATTTTGACAAACAAATATTTTTCTGAAGAATTTTGAGAAAGAAAAAAATTTGTGTAGGAACAACAGTCTATTTGACGACATGCTTTCCTCATTTTGTATTAGGATAAGTGCAAGAATTTATGAAAATTGTTTTAGCACAATACTTTCCTTCTTGAAGAGTGGGTTGCATATCTGAAATAATAGCAAACCATTTTTTAAGCACGGGGTTACAGTCTAAAGTAACTGCAAGCCATATTTTTTGACATGTTTTAAAAAAAAATATTTACACCTCCTGCTCGAACTTCATCTGAAGTCCCGTGCTATTCTTGAATGACATTTCTAAGACCGTAGATGTTATTGATACCAGAAGACATGTCTTGAGAAAAACAATATTTTTGGTATTTTTCAAATTTTCTTATTTTTAGGGATTTTTGTTGGTTTTATAATTTTCTATTTTCTTTTTGTTGGTTTTATATTTTTGTATTTTGCTTTTCGAAAAATATTTACAAAGAAGATGATATAGTTTAAGAAGATGATGATAGGAGTACCGAGATAAGGATATCGTCTAGCACGTTGTAGAAGATAGAAATCAACATCTCTTAAACTTTCACCACCAAAGCTTTTGAGGCTCTTGAATCGTTGTTAGAACTTGAACCTTCTAAAAGTGAGACTTTGGTAGCTTCCCCCCCAAACCGAAAACCTTCAGCCAGGTTCAAAGAGGATCACACCATTATCATAAATCTTGCTGCTCCTTTTAAGAATGATCATCGATTCTCCGTTCGGGGTATCAGCAACAAGAACAACAATGTATCATCACACACATGAATAAGTCTTCTCATTTTTCTTTCCACTGAATTTTGAAGTGATGCATACCAAAAGGTGTCAAGAGACCACTTCCCCTAGTAGTTGAAGTGATGTAGTCGGTCTCTTTGAATAGAGCTCACGAACCCGGTACACATATGCCA
Source organism: Chrysanthemum lavandulifolium (assembly GCA_022545495.1). Classification (NCBI taxonomy): domain Eukaryota; kingdom Viridiplantae; phylum Streptophyta; class Magnoliopsida; order Asterales; family Asteraceae; genus Chrysanthemum; species Chrysanthemum lavandulifolium. The sequence goes on along the minus strand of CM040245.1, from coordinate 163,610,373 downwards.
AGAGAGAATAGCGAATAGCAATCAAGTAGCATATCGAATCACGATCATCTCTATGGATATCAACTCCGAAATAAAAAATTAAGTCCGATCACGTAAATCTGTTGAACATCCCTGAAGTACATTTCTCTCCCCTGATGATAGTGTATGAAGCTCAAGAACCCGAAGTACCCAAAATGCCCAAAGAAAGAATAACCGGTAACATTGTGAATCACTGGTCATCTCTGCGGATGTCAACTCCTGAAAAGGTGATTAAGCTCTCAAGTGAAACAGCCTTGCGTCTCCAACGTACACATTCTCTCTCCCCTGATTATTGCGATAACATCGACATCATCGCACACTTGTGTACCTCTTTTATCATCAGAAACTAACTCTTCATCTTTTCCCCCACATAGTTGGAATAAGAACACTAAAAGCCATGAGTTAAATATTGAGTTTCTCTACGGTCATGACATTTGTCTTCCCGGGATATCTTTAATCACTTAGAAGTATTAAGTTCATCAAGTTTACTAACTTTGCATTTAGATGCGTGTCTCCCCCTTGCTGGTTTTGATACTTCAGAATCAGCAACACATTGTAAGCCCGTATTCTAGAAATCTTTTGAGAAGAACACTTGAAATCTTTTGAGAATCAACTTGCTGAAAAACAATGTGAGCAAGTCTAATTAGGGATTAAATCTAACATTTCACTCTCCCCCAATTTGTGCTCTCCCCTAAACTGACAATCTTTCTGATAAATGTCCAGAATAAGAAGAAGTCTTTAGATTGTTAAATGCAACTCGTCTTTATTCTTCTATCATGCAACATAAAATGTAGAACAGACTGTAGACTAGACCTTTTTCAAGATGGTCCGTTCGGGGAATAGAAAGTCAACATCTTCATCTCACCAAATGCATTCCAATTAACTTACATGTAGCAAATCCCCTTAACTAAAATCCCTCCCAATCAAACAAGAACATAAAGATGTTCATCAAGGAAATCAGCCCCACAACTGGAAGCACTTTGTCATTAATCATATTAGCCCGTGAGAAGATGTCAACCAGTGGCTCTTAGAAGAAACTCCATGCTAAGATAACCCGATAAGAAAAAGCTCGGTTCTTACATGAGTTTGGAGCCGTATGACCATTTATTCTTCGATGTAAATAAACATGCAGTAAATTCACACTTCTTCTCCCCCTCAAGAATTGCATACGAAGTTGCCATTCTTGACTAAACAAGTGAGTATCATCCAAATATAGACTATTCACACTTCTCCCCAGCAAAAATTGTAAATGATGTCGCCATTGCCATTTTTTATTGAGCCAAAGAGATAAGAATACAATCATCGGTAGTTCGGTTCACTTGAAGACTGAGCGTGCATGGAAGAAGCATGAAGCTTGTTGATGAGAATGGTCATAAACGAGAAGATTTCTCTTCTCCGAAGATAAAGCGCACTAAAGCGTATACTTTTCTTTTCTTTAGGAACGAGGTTTGAATTGAAGTATTCAAACGTCATAATGTCTCTCTTTTCTACTACTCTCGGCTAACTTATTATCAACCCCATTATCATTCAAGAGGCTCTTTGTCGTGGAAACCGATGGAGAAAACCCAATATGATGAATTTGACATTGAAGTAGAATAGCCCGAACTTGTGACTTAAACTTGCGCTAGTGTGTAACAAAGAGAGGTGCAGAGAGTTCATGCTAATTTGAATCCCTAAGTACTCTATACTCTTCACCCAACCAACCATCAAGTATAAGACGTACATCACCACTTGAAAATCCATAATTTAATGTGACACTGAGCACAACAACGTAACTCCTTAAAGTGATAGTTAACCAAGTCTTCATCCATCCATCCCGACTGCTGATAACTAGATTTCCATGTCTTTGTCATTGTAAATGTTAGAGGCTCAAACAAGGATCTTGAAGAATATTCATCCAACCATCCTTGATAATTTCGTATACTAAGTACACTCATGTGAAATTTCACTTCAACCTCAAATAAATAAATTTGAATTAACGCTTGTCACATCTTGTGGTTAAAAGCCCAGATCTAGCCTTTGTTGACATTTTAAATGAACTTTGATAATGGTTTCATCCCGACCTTGGTCGAACGCACATAACCCCGTAAAACCATGTAATAAACTAATAACCAAACTGCCATGAAGAATATCCAAACAATCATCCAATTCATGAATTACACCCTTTTTCCCTTCTTCGAAGTAGAAACCGTAGCACCAACATCAGATAAGATCTAGAAATACACTTTATTTTCTCCAGGATGGTTCTATCATCACAGGATTTTACAATTCTATTGTTTAAACCGAGAAAGTTTCTTTCACGAGATTTTACAAAACCAAGAATAAACCAAGAGATAGATCCGAAATGCACTTTACTTTTGCCGTGATGTTTCCATTGTCGATTTTAAAATCTATGATTTAAACCGAGAAATAGATTCTTTCATGGATTTTACAAAATCAAGATTAAATCGTAAACAATGCCGACTTGAATGTGTTATGACAAATTTGGTTTCTTGAAAATCGCTTTTAGGGAACATGCAATACCATCAACAATTCTTCTCCATCATTAAAATTCTTCTTCCATATGTAGAATAATTCACAAACCATACTAAGTAAAGTAGTATAAACTACTTCCCCCTGGAGGTTGATTGTAAGACATCAAAGTACATGTTTCTCCCCCATGATGGTTTCGAACTTTCGGAAGCATCATAACGTGTACGACCATTTGCACGAGAAGTTCTTGTCATAAGAAAACATCTTGAGAAATCATGAATGACGTTGAAGATTCTTGAAATATTTTGCTTAGACTGTGAAATATCATTGACATTATGTGGCGACGAATATCCCATGAGAATTGCCGATCACATCCCAACCTTTGGGCTCTTTGGTAAACATATCATTCACGATTCGTCGGCTATAGCAATGACCACTTGGAGAAGTAAACCCGATATGCCAAACTTGAACATGACGAAACCCCGGATTTGTTTCTTAAGCTTGTACTAATCCTGTGAAAATAAACTGTACCCAATGTATAAACCTCTTGACAAATCCTCAACAACATGAGACACCAAGTGATAGCTATGTTGTGGGTTAAGTGATAAAGAATCACAAAAGTAACTAGATAACCAAGTCTTTATCACATTCAATAAATGCCCAAACAAGTCATCTTCGCGAAATGGTAGAAAGAAAGAAGACGAAATAAGTAAATGCGCCCGGAAAACCTCAATTCAAGTCCAATTAAGAAATACCGTACAAAAACCCTGTAGTCAACTTTGTTCAATCATCAATTCAAGCTGTGAAATAGCATCCTCCGTGAAAATGTATACACCAGAGTATCAAACCGCACAGCGAATCTAATCATCACACCAAATCTCATCATCAAATCGCATTATCACAAATCTCATCGTCATATATCTTCAATCAAATCTCTTCAAATGGCATTATCAAATCTCTTTTCACATTATCCAAATTTCATCAAATCTCATATTGTCAAATCTCTTCAACAAAACTCATCATCAAATCGCACGAAGCCTATCTTTTGTTACATAAACTCCAAAGGTCATATAATCAATACAAGAACCTCGTAAGCAATACCCGTACAAAACCCCGTAGCCATCTTTATCTCAAATTTAAGCTCTAGCCATGAATACGTAGTATCCTTCGTGAAAATTAATTGACCAAAATATCATTCATAGTCCAAAATTTATTCAAACACCATGATGTAAATAAAGTTCGGATTATGCTAAAAAATACAAACCCCGTTCAAATAGTTCAGTTCTTGTCAATTTAACCTAACCATCAGCCCACAACCGTAATTTATCAACAACCCAAGTCCATATGTTTGTCCATTAACGAATCACAAGACCCAAATTGAAGGAATAACACCCGATCCATAATATACTTTATATATTATTGGATCACAAAATTCACTTATCAGCCCAATTCCCATTAGAAACTCGTTCGGCCTATTTCCATTCCGAGAAGCCCATGAGATATAACATCCGATCCACATCTATCAAACCCTAAATAACCGGGTATTAATACTCACATAAACAACACTTTTCAAAAACCCTCAAGTTTCTCATCTTAAACAAACTGCCCCCATCTATGCTTCGCATCTCACAGATCTCATCTCATATAATAACCGATAAAATCTCACTTCCATCTGTTCATTACCTTTCACCAAAACGCATAAACAATATCTAATTATCAACAACCTTACCAACACTTGAGAACCGTGAGAACCTTCACTGTTTGCTACTCAACTTTACCTCGCCACAAGGATGGCTTGAGGTATGAAATAGGCTTCAAGGTAGGTTTAATTTTTCAACATATGATTATGTTATAGTTTAAACAATTCATGAAAAGAGATAACATAGTAGTTAGATTCTATTCATTTCGCCTTTGGATAGAGATTCCTTTTCGATATGAGATTTTGATTGAACCTGAGGAAAGAAACTATCATAGATGATTTGTTTATATTTCTTTAATTATTCGTATATGCATTGATTTATGAGTCTTGTTGATGTTCCATGATGATGAGCTCTTTTTTATTATAACTATGCTCGAATGTTTGAAACCCAAAAGAGACATCTGAGAACAGTTCTTGTTTGCTTTTCTTCATGTAATACCCGAATGGAAAGAGAGTTTGATATAAATATCTTGAACTTTCTTTCAAAAATTCAATAAATAATAAAGGCTTTAGTCTTCAAAATTGGATTGATGATGGAATGTTAATAATTTGTGTTTGTTAAGCTTTAACAAGTCTTGATTCACTTGTAAAATACAAGAAACATATATGAGATCTTGATGTTTGATAATTTTGTTCTTGAGTGTGCATTTAGATTCGAGATGATGAACTTTGATTGTTGTATGATTGACATGGTTGAGACAATGATGGTACTTCATGTTTCGATGTTAGTGATGATAGTATTGGTTGATTTGACATGATGTTTTGTATTGTTTATGATTGAAAATTTTGAGTTAGTTGATTTCTTGATTTGTTTGTAAATGTTGTATTGGTTGAGTCCGAATTGGTTGTGATGTAATTTGGTCCTTGAATCAATCTATATACGTCAAAACTCTTTAGCCCTTCATCGCCTCTTATCAAAACGCACTACAAGCTTCTCCTTTTCTTCCTTTTTCCTTTACAAACTTTTCTTCAAATCGCAACCTTACTTTTTCAAACCGCACAAATATTTGAGTCAAATCGCATATGAGTTTTGACAAAAGCAACAAAGTTGAGTCAAATCGCATTGTGTTTATACCAAACCGCATACTCATTTTAACAAACCTCATACCCTTCTTTACAACCCGCATCCATCTTTTCAAACCGCAACAACTCGTTAAACCTCATCGTCTGTCAAACCGTGACATCATTTAACAAACCGCAGTTAACTGTTTGGTCAAGTCACATTAACAACAAATCTCTTTTAACGCATAAACAAAGATCTAACAAATCGCATCAAACATTGTATATAGACAAATTCAATCACAAACCGCACAAGAGAAGTTTTCTTCAAACCGCGAGTAGAACCTTCGCCTTTAACACAAACCGCATCGAAGAACAAGTTGTAAACCGCTTAAAACCAAATTAATAATATAACCACCAAAGCAGATTCACAATTAAAACAAATTAGAACGACTTCAAAAGCACCAACAGCTTTAAAACCAACTCAACACTCAGATTCGACACAACTTAAAAACTACTTAAAAACAAGTTCAATCTGCTTGAAAAAACTGCTTAACGGCCAAAGATAGACAAACATCAACAAACTGCATCAAACACTCATCACAACACATAGACCAAATTCGTGAGTCAAACCTCATACAAACCGTACCCAAGATAACCGCACAAATCGCAACACAAAAGGTACAAAACCGTGAAACAAATGACCCAAATCAACACAAACAACATAACCTTGGCTCTGATACCATTTGTAGGATCATTCTTTATGTTGTTTGATGATTTGGGTGGTCTAGGATGATGATAGATCAAGTATGCCATCTTAGAGAGAGAAAGTAAAGAGAGGTTGTTTTCTAGAAAGAGAGAGAGTAAAACAAAAGAAGAGGTTTGATTAAATGAAAATCACCACCTCTTCCCAAGTGGGAAGAGGCTTTTATACTACAAACTACACGCCCTCCTGTCGGGTTGTGGATCAGGCATACAGTGGGTAAAGACCCGTCTGTCCTCCACGGTGTTGCTCTAAACTAATAACTAACTAATAAACTAGTAAATAACGTAATGTCTACGAGCTAAGATATGCTAAAATATAATTGGGGTGACCGACTCTTCAACTTGGATTTTCCATATCCCAACATTGTACATTTCAAGTGGGGAAACGGGAGTATGATTATCTCTTTAACTTTATTACGCCCTCGTTTTTCTACTTTATTTTGAAAAATTATGCCATTTTTAAAATTTTTACATGTTTTTCTAAACCTATCTAGAGTAGACCTTAGCCAAGCACATTATAACCCTTGATATTATATGGTGAGATTAGCCTTATCTGTTTCCAAATATTTACCCAAATCCACCAAATTATGAGTGTGTCGGTAGCTTGTAAACTTTAGAACTTGGCCTTTGCTTCATTCCGAGACCATGGACGAGGTATGTTGAGTTAGCTTAATATATTTGAATATTCATTTAAGAAGGCAATATTATAGGATTATCACCCAAATAGCCTATCGTTGTGTGTCTATCGATTAGTCACCCGACTTTTCGAACCCCATGTTAAACCCTTTTGTTGCACTCCACCTTTAGTGCAAGATACCCCTAGATACAACCGTTCGAGCCATTGATGAGTGTGTAAATACTCATCATTTTTGGTTAACTGAATCGCAAACGCTTAAAAATGCTCGAATGCATCAAAATACCGAAATATCTCAAAATTGCATTTATATGTTTCAGATGCAAAATGTTTAAAATCGATGAAAATGAGCTAAGTTCGCATAATTGGCGCTTCAGTCCCCAAGTTTCAAAATTGTCAAAATAGTCCCCTGAGCACTTAATTTCAAATAAAAATCACCAAAGGTCCTTTTAAAATCATAAGTTTTCAAAATTAGTCCTTTGGTGAAAAATATCAAAAGTTTTGAGAAATTACAAGTTTGCTCCTCCAAGTTTAAAATTGGCAAAATGGTCCTTGAAATTTGGAAATGTCAAGTTTGGTCCTTATACTATCGAGCTTGTCACTTTTAGTCCCTTGGAGCAACTTTGCATTTGGCGCTTTTGTCCCTTGATTTTCGTAAATTACATAATAGGTCCTTGGTTAAACCTTTGCACCCTTTGGTCCCTTGTCAAAACCATTTGTGACCCCGCCTATCCATTGGACCCTCCTTCATTTTGACCCCTTTTTATATTAAAACACCGTCAACCCTCCGTTAAACAACACCTACGCGCCATTTTTTCTTCTTCCCCACTTGTTTCTTCCAGAAACCCGGACACTACCCATCCTCCAAACCACCTTATCTCCTCTATTATCACCCACCTCAACTACCTTCCAAAAGGCATTAAATGCACCTTCAACCCCTCACTCAACCCCAATCTCAAAAGACCTTTTCTCGCCAAAACCGATCCAATGGCTCAAATACACTCCTCTCGATCCTATGGTCCCGGAAACAAGTGGGACCGTTTCGGTTGGAGAGAGAAACATGATGGTGTATAAAAGGAAGCAAAGAGAGAAGGAAAGGGAGTAGTTAGTTTTATTTTGATATGCATGTCGCTTTTATAGAAATATCTTAGTTTAAATCTTAAAATGTAATTTTTCGCTTTCTATGTATCAAATTTAAGTTAACTCGGTGTTTGTAATCAAGTCTAAGTCCTAATTCAAAGTTTTACTTAAGTTTCAAATCTTCATGTTCACTGTTGGAAAATCCATTTTCAAACTCTTATATTCAAAGCATTACTAGCTTATTTTTAAGATGAGATAAGTTCATTTAAGCTCTTTATAGCTTTTAATAAGCTTATGAAACAAATTTAAGTAATATTGGTTCCTGGTCAACAAAAGTCAAACTTGGTGAAATTTTGGTTCAAGCAGTTTGGAAATGGAATGGGTTGATGCAGAGTTGATATTGGGTTGGATTTGAATAGCATAGTGTAGTTTTGGTTTTGGTTTTAGCCTGCAAACAAGCTGGGTCCTTGTGAGTATTATTCTCATTTCCATTTTAATTCAAGATTGCATTTTGTGCTTATACTTGAATTTGTGATCATTAGTAGTTCAAATCGCTTATTTAGTTCTAATTAGGGTAACTAGACTTGGTATAAGTGGTAGAATATGCTAGTTCGTTGATTAGCTCAATTAAAGTTCAAAACATTAGTTTAAAGTGGTGTTTGGATCTGTCTCTTAGTCTTAGTTAAAGGTTTGTTCAAGAGTGGAAACCTGTTGGTTTATGCTTGAGTAGCTCTATTATACTCATATCTGTCTTTATATTGCATCTCCAACCCACCAAAGTCAACATCACATTTAACTGTCTCAATCTACTTATCTGTTGTGATTTTGTCAAAACAAAATCTTGTTTTGTGTTTAAATAACTTAGAAATAGATTGCAGTAGTTCCATTTCATCATATAACATCAAGATAAGTCCATAAATTGATCTCAAAATTCACAAAAGTCAAACATACAAAACTGCTTTAAAAAGTCAAAAGTGAAAAATCCATTTTGAGGCCAACTGAGTTGATTTTTCTTGGATTCATTTTTAAGCCAAATTAAGTGAAAACTTTGGGTCTTATAATTTCAGTTGGTCTAATTTCTTATTATCATTTTTGAAGATTTTTGTGAATTTTGTATAAGCCTCAAACAGGCTTGCCAAATGGGTTCGTTCCCCTCAGGCACAAGCTCGCTTTTAATCGAGTGTGCATGTTTTGCGAGTTTGCACAGAGCTCTCAAGAGCTTTTCTAGGTCTGAATTTTGGTTTACAAGGTCCCACCAGGTCTAGTTTAAGTTCCAATTGTTGGTTTTCATTCTCAACTTATCTTGAGTGCTTATTTTCGTGCTCAAAGTAGTACTCTCAAACTGTTTTTACTTTGAACTCAAATTCATCAAATCTGTTGCTTGTTAATCGAGGTTAAGACTTGTGAAACTTGTTGCATTTTAGTAGTTTTAGCATTTTATAGCTTCAGAATCGCTTGGTACCCTTTGGTGTTCATTGGCTTATTTTAAGTCTTATTTATAAGCACTTGGCATAGCATTGCATTTTCTTACACATAACCCCTATTTTTATATTTTTCCTAGAATCTTAATATTATTTTAGACTTATCTTGAGTTTTTCAGATTTTTCTAGGTCAGTTTAGTATTTTTCTTGATTTAAATCGCTTTTAAGTCATTTTAATTAGCATTTAATACAATTAATTAAGAAAAGTTTCAAAAATAATTTTCATTTTCTTAAGTTAAGATAAATATAAAAAGTCAAAAAAATATTTTTCTAGATTTTCTTAGTTAAATTTGTATTTTAAGCAATTTAAGTAGTTTTAAATAGTTTTAATTCATAGAAAATAGAAAAATAATCTAAAAATACAAAATAGTTTTGAAAATTCTCTTTGATATTTTAGATTTTTCCAAGTCAAAATTTTATTTTTCTAGCTTTATTTCCTATTTTCTTGTATTTTAGGCTATTATTAAATAGTTAAAAGTAGTTTTAATTAATAATAATTAGATAAATAGTTATAAAAATAATTTTCTTTTTCTATAAATTTTCTTTTATCATTAGGATTGTAAAAATGTCATTTTCATATTTTTAGGGTTAATATTGTTTCAGATTTGCATTTTCATTTGTACGTAACGTAGTTTTTAATTAAATTTTATAAAAGAAAAATCAAAAACATCATTTTGCAAATAGTGATAGCGTTTATTTAATATTTTTTATCTTTTTAATTCTCTTTAATTTGCATTTAAGCCCTTGTAATTTAAAAACTTTTTCTGTAGTTATAATAATTCAAATCCCTCTTTTCCGTTCAAATCCTCTCGATCACTATTCGTTTGACTATTCTCACGACAACCGGGACATAACGACCTTGGAAACACTATACTCTCCCGATCTTCATTGCATCTGCTTCCGGACTGTTTTAAGTTTGTTACGGTCGGCCATTCACAAGTGTCCGATTGCGTGAGAAAACTTGACTGGTTTAGCACGAATCAAATTTTGCCACGGGAGCAAATGCTAATAGTCTTACGTTTAGCAAATTAGTGATTTGAATATTCACTCCTTGTTTATACCATCTATATGTATTTATATTTTCTTATAAAATCCAAAAACATCTTAAAAATCAAAACCCAAAAGATTTTCATTCTTTGTTTTTGCAACATGTTTTCAAAAATACAAAAATTTTCCTCTTTACCCTCTTACCCTTTTTGATTCTTTATCCCTTTACCCTCTATCCATTTGATTCTAACTTCTTCTATTCTCATGGAATCTCTCTACTACGACGATTCGGGACGGTTGAAAACTTGGACTTTATCGCAAATGTCAAGAATTGTGTTGTTCGTGATGATCCATTAATTCGCGTAGGAAATGGAACGAGAAACCGGGTGACAAAGGACCGTGTACTTCCTCCGATAATGGAAGTGCTAACACGTCCAACCTACGGTTATCCAAAGATCTAACCCTCAATTGCTCCTAAGCCGCCTAAAATTGATCCTAAACTTTCACGATTTACTGTTAAAAGCAAACATGCACTTTAGACCGATGACTAGCAAGAATGACTTGCCTAATCTTCACGCTTCTCAAGAACCGTAACCAGAGACCATAACGAAGTGGTGGAAATTGCTAGCTCTCGAGCACACCACTTGTCCCACCTCCGGATTTTTCAAAATGTTCTTCAAAACTTGATAGTCATTCGGATCACCATGGGTTTTGTTGATTCTTTGAATGAACCGATTCTTCTCATTACTCTCAAATGAAATCTTTTATTCCTTGTGTCGGTTGTGGTGAGCCTCTTTTGGTTTACCACATCGTTGGTGTACGTGTGTACAATGTGGTAATGATATTCATAACGGAGTTGTTTATTTTGTGGTTCGAGGAATTCATTTGATTATGATCCTAATCCAACTCATTTAACGACCCTCAAACTTTTCCAATTACCCACCACAGCCCGACTTATCTTCATATAATCAACATAACTATTGTGAATTTTGTGGAGGTCCTCACCAGGATTTGAGTGTCAATCCGAAACACGCTTGTCTATGGATGTTGTTCCAGAATGCTCGTAACTTTGGGTATGACCAATATCCATATAATTCACCGGCCCGCACTCAGCAGCTTTCTCATTGAGAGTAATCGTGAGGTCCCCACTTGACTCCGATTGTCAAATAGGAACCCATTTCCTTGTAACAATCATGACTCTCACATGTCTCGACAATTTCCAACCTCCACAGACCATACGGTTCAAACTCCACCGAACCGTTATCTCAAGAAATCTCCCAAAATTTTGAAATCGCAATGAAAACACTTGATTATATGATTAGTAACTTTAAGAATCAAGTGAGTGGTGAAAAGACCATTGGAGAATTGCTTGTCAAGAACGAGAGGCCCGCCAATCTAGGGAAGAATTATTAGTCCTAGAGCAAGCAAATAAGGCTACCAATTTCTTAAGGCGACTCTATATGATGATGACAAGGAGAGCTTTTATCCTTTTAATACTATTTCAACTCCCGGTCGGTTGATATCCAGCGATTGAGATTCCATCTCAAACAACGCTATCACACCCGATATTCCCACTCACTCTCACGAACACGGGGACGAGCATCTTGACACTGTTCTCGAAAAGGAATCGGACGAATTCATAAAGTCTAGTGTTGAGAACCTTGTCCCAATCCCGAGAGAGTCACAGAACTTCGATCATATGTGTGATTCTCTTTCCTCTTGAGTGTTCAAAAGATCATTTTGAAACTTTCTCCGATTTTAGCGAGGATTGTGCTTCTTATGGAAACATCGAGTATGTTGAGGCATCACTTCCACAACTGATGTCGATCATCTTCTTGAGGAGTTCACCGATGAACTCACTCACATCAATCCACTTTCATCGTAGCAACGATGTTCTCTTTGATTTCGAAGCCGATCCGGGAGAGACCGAAGTCTCCTTGATAATGATCGCTCACTCACTTCTTACCCTAACGGTCCAATAGAGAATGTTGATCACTTTGTTCCCGAAACATTCAAAGCTACTTTCACCAATCCTCTATTTGAATTCGACTCGAATTCACTTTAATTTCGAGAATCCACTCTTGATACTCGCATCGAGGATAGTGATGAGCCCACAATGGAACAAGAGTTCACAATTTCACTTCATGTGAATGATTCTCTTCATGAAGAGTTCTCCGTGAACTCTCTCATGACATATCTCCTCCGGAACATGATCATTTCTATTTTGATCTTGAGGATGATATTGGCTCGGAGGAAGGTGTACTCTATCATACGAGTTTTCCTATTAATGATACTACCTCACCCTTCCTCCCGATATGTCTACATTTGAGGATGAAGAATGGATCTTGATTGTTATCAAAATCTTTCTTCCTTTCCTCAAATATCTTGTGATTTCTCTTCATCTTCACTCCTTGGGAATGAAGACACTATCTTTGACCCCAGCATTTTCATTTATCATTTTGAGCGGTTCTATGTATATCTCATCGGTGTGGAACTTTCACGTGCTTCAAATGTTTGTCCAAACATCTTGAATGAAAGTCCGATTGAGATTGTCTCTTCCACTTACTTCCCATGAACAAATTAATTCTGGGGTCGAGTCAAGCTAGCGACTCGGTAATCAAAAACAAGAGTTAAACATGGGTTTTCACCGTGTACCACCCTAGTGTGGGGAGTTACCCCATTGTTGTATATAAGTTTTCAAAAAATATATATATATATATATATATATATATATATATATATATATATATATATATATATATATATATATATATATTCCAAAATAATGGCCGTAGTATTTCCCTTTACGTTCTCGCCGGCATCACCGCCGGTACTTTGAATATTGAGGGCAATATTCATTTCTAGTGTGGGGAATTCTCACTAATTTTATCATGTAATTATACCACCCAATTCCCCATTTTGGCCAAAATTTTTTTTGGAGTAAGTGTTTTCACTTACTCAAGATATGGTTATCGATCCGCCATGTCTAATAAACAAAAGGATTGGCTAATCCAGAGCAAACGGCTCTTGGTAAAGATATCTCAAATCCGTTGATGGCTTGCAATTTGCCCAAAATTGTATGGTATTCACCACCATATCCTTATAAGTGAAGAGTTGGCTAGCCCGCAAGTTTATGGCTTGTGGTAAAGGCGTGGAAAACCATAATTGGTAATCACCACCAAAGATAATATTGATAATTTATCTAAGAGTTGGCTAGTCCGAGCAAACGGTTTCGGTAAAGACAAATCAAATCCGTTGAAGTCGGTGGTTTGCTCAAAATCACATGGTTATCGGTGTACCATGGTTCTTACTTGAACTAAAACATTTGGCTACTCCGAAGTAATGGCTTTTGGTAAAGAGATTCAAACCATTAAGTTTTTCTCAAAAGATTGCTAGGGACTATCAATAGTTTAGTGTGGGGATTGATGAGTGTGTAAATACTCATCATTTTGGTTAACCGAACTCAAAACGCTTAAAATGCTCGAAATGCATCAAAATATCGAAATATCTCAAAATTGCATTTTATATGTTTTATGCAAAATGTTTAAAATCGGATGAAAATGAGCTAAGTTTGCATAATTGGCGCTTTCGGTCCCCAAGTTTCAAAATTGTCGAAATAGTCCCCGAGCACTTAATTTCAAAGAAAAATCACCAAAGGTCCTTTTAAAATCATAAGTTGTCAAATTAGTCCTTTGGTGAAAAATATCAAAAGTTTTGAGAAATTACAAGTTTGGTCCTCCAAGTTTAAAAATTGGCAAAAATGGTCCTTGAAAATTTGAAAATGTCAATTTTGGTCCTTATACTATTGGATCTTGTCACTTTTAGTCCCTTGGAGCAACTTTGCAGATTTGGCAGTTTTGGTCCCTTGATTTTCAGAAATTACATAATAGGTCCTTGGTTAAACCTTTGCACCCTTTGGTACCTTGTCAAAACCATTTGTGACCCCTGCCTATCCAATTGGACCCTCCCTTCATTTTGACCCCCCTTTTTTATTTTAAAAACCGGTCAACCCTCTGGTCAAACAACACCTACGCGCCATTTTTTCTTCTTCCCCACTTGTTTCTTCTGCAAAACCCAGACACTACCCATCCCCCACCACCTTATCTCCTCTATTATCACTCCACCTCAAATACCTTCCAAAGGCATTAAATGCACCTTCAACCCCTCACTCAACCCCAATGTCAAAAGACCTTTTCCCGCCAAAACCGATCCAATGGCCTAAATACACTCCTCGATCCTATGGTCCCGAAACAAGTGGGAACCGCTCGGTTGGAGAGAAACATGATGGTGTATAAAAGGAAGCAAGAAGAGAGAAGGAAAGGGAGTAGTTAGTTTTATTTTGATATGTATGTCGTTTTATAGAAATATCTTAGTTTAAATCTTAAAATGTAATTTTTCAGCTTATGTATTGAATTTAAGTTAACTCGGTGTTTGTAATCAAGTCTAAGTCCTAATTCAAAGTTTTACTTAAGTTTCAAATCTTCATGTTCATCGTTGGAAAATCCATTTTCAAACTCTTATATTCAAAGCATTACTAGCTTATTTTTAAGATGAGATAAGTTCATTTAAGCTCTTTATAGCTTTTAATAAGCTTATGAAATAGATTTAAGCAATATTGGTTCCTGGTCAACAAAAGTCAAACTTGGTGAAATTTTGGTTCAAGCAGTTTGGAAATGGAATGGGTTGATGCAGAGTTGATATTGGGTTGGATTTGAATAGCATAGTGTAGTTTTGGTTTTGGTTTTAGCCTGCAAACAAGCTGGGTCCTTGTGAGTATTATTCTCATTTCCATTTTTTTTCAGTATTGCATTTTATGCTTATACTTGAATCTGTGATCATTAGTAGTTCAAATCTGTTTATTTAGTTCTAATTAGGGTAACTAGACTTGGTATAAGTGGTAGAATATGCTAGTTCAGTGATTAGCTCAATTAAAGTTCAAAACAGTAGTTTAAAGTGGTGTTTGGATCTGTCTCTTAGTCTTAGTTAAAGGTTTGTTCAAGAGTGGAAACCTGTTGGTTTATGCTTGAGTAGCTCTATTATACTCATATCTGCTTTATATTGCATCTGCAACCCACCAAAGTCAACATCACATTTAACTGTCTCAATCTACTTATCTGTTAGATTTTGTCAAAACAAAATCTTGTTTTGTGTTTAAAATAACTTAGAAATAGATTGCGTAGTTCCATTTCATCATATAATATCAAGATAAGTCCATAAATTGATCTCAAAGTTCACAAAAGTCAAACATACAAAATCGCTTTAAAAGTCAAAAGTGAAAAATCCATTTGAGGCCAACTGAGTTGATTTTTCTTGGATTCATTTTTAAGCCAAATTAAGTGAAAACTTTAGGTCTTATAATTTCGATTGGTCTAATTTCTTATTATCATTTTGAAGATTTTTGTGAATTTTGTATAAGCCTCAAACATGCTTGCCAAATGGGTTCGGTTCCCCAAGCACAAGCTCGCTTTAATCGAGTGTGCATGTTTTTCTGCAAGCTTGCACAGAGCTCTCAAGAGCTTGTCTAGGTCAATTTTGGTTTACAAGGTCCCAGCCAGGTCTAGTTTAAGTTCCAATTGTTGGTTTTCATTCTCAACTTATCTTGAGTGCTTATTTTCGTGCTCAAAGTAGTACTCTCAAACCTGTTTTTAACGAACTCAAATTCATCAAATCTGCTGAGCTTGTTAATCGAGGTTAAGACTTGTGGAAACTTGTTGCATTTTAGTAGTTTTAGCATTTTATAGCTTCAGAATCGTTGGTACCCTTTGGTGTTCATTGGCTTATTTTAAGTGCTTATTTATAAGCACTTGGCATAGCAATTGCATTTTCACACATAACCCCTGTTTTTATATTTTTCCTAGAATCTTAATATTATTTTAGACTTATCTTGAGTTTTTCAGATTTTTCTAGGTCAGTTTAGTATTTTTCTTGATTTAAATCGCTTTTAAGTCATTTTAATTAGCATTTAATACAATTAATTAATAAAGTTTCAAAAAATAATTTTTCATTTTCTTAAGTTAAGATAAATATAAAAGTCAAAAAAATATTTTTCTAGATTTTCTTAGTTAAATTTGTATTTTAAGCAATTTAAGTAGTTTTAAATAGTTTTTAATTCATAGAAAATAGAAAATAATCGAAAAATACAAAAATAGTTTTGAAAATTCTCTTTGATATTTTAGATTTTTCCAAGTCAAAATTTTATTTTTCTAGATTTATTTCCTATTTTATTGTATTTTAGGCTATTATTAAATAGTTAAAAGTAGTTTTTAATTAATAATAATTAGATAAATAGTTTTAAAAATAATTTTCTTTTCTAAAATTTTCTTTTATCATTAGGATTGTAAAATGTCATTTTCATATTTTTAGGGTTAATATTGTTTCGATTTGCATTTTCATTTGTATGTAACGTAGTTTTAATTAAATTTTATAAAAGAAAAATCAAAACATCATTTTGCAAATAGTGATAGCCTTTATTTAATAGTTTTATCTTTTTAATTCTCTTTAATTTGCATTTAAGCCCTTGTAATTTAAAAACTTTTTCTCGTAGTTATAATAATTCAAATCCTCTTTCCGCTCAAATCCTCTCGATCACTATTCGTTTGACTATTCTCGACAAATTACATTTGGGACATAACGACCGGAAACACTATACTCTCGATCTTCATTGCATTCGTTTCCGGACTGTTTTAAGTTTGTTACGGTCGGCCATTCACAAGTGGCGGCTTGCGTGAGAAAACTTGACGGTTTAGCACGAATCAGCCATTCCTTTCATTTTGTTCACCCAATATATATGTTTCGATACACCCACCTTGGCCTACCGTGTAGTCTTAATTTGTGATCGGGAAGTCATTGTTTGCCAAAGTTCAAGGTTCAAGTAGAAAGGTTCAGAAATCACGCTTTCATCAAAGACATATGTTTGAAGATCATTGAAGACCCCTCAGATTCTCATGTTATGTTCATCTCAAGTGGGGGGATGTTATGTTTATTTATGACTCAAAAAAAGAAAATAAATTATAGTTATTTGTTTATTGTAAAGTGCAAAGTTATAAGCACTTTGTTTAAGATCTCATCAAAGACTTGGTATCGAGGAGGCCACCTCGGTCACATTTGAAGAATGAAGTTGGCAATTATTGCGCCAACAGTTGAAGAAACGTGTAATGTGCCCATCATGATGTCCGCTAATGGCACATCTACTTGGTATATCATGATCCGGTTTCTTAACCTTGAAACTTGAACTTTTGATGAACAGTGGCGGTGATGACTTGGTTATAGGTTTAGACTATTTGCTTGTTATTTTATTTTACACCAATTATATCCAATGTCTTATCATACCCTTTAGTCATGAAGCGTGTCTAGGCGATGAAGCGAGCAATCTTTGTGTCTTGGCCATAGATTTGGTCATGTATCATTGATTTTGTCCACTTCGCCATGACATGTTAGTAATGACGATTCACCCTTAACCCATGTCATGTCTACCCATATTGCCTTCGAGAATTGTTTAGTCCTTAACTCTAGTGGTGGAGATTGGTGTAACCGCCAAGCTTATGATAGAATACATTCTATGATTGTGCTTTGAGTGATCACCTCGAAATTGACACTTAGACTAGTTGAGAGATTTTGAGTGTTTTGTTCCCATTTCGTGAGGTGTCCGGCTTTGTTTTATTCTAGAATAAGGATTTTAAACTTATATTTTCAAGGTAATGGAGATATCTTTTAGAAATTTATCTAATAAGGTCTACTTGAGGGAAAGTAGAGTTCAAGTAGGGGATATTTGATAACATCAAATAGTCCCAATATTAAGTGTCGGCTTCCCATAATGCTCGTATTTTATATCATTTATATGGATTTAGGCTTGTTTTCCTCTATATTTCACTTTTAGGTAAATTACGAGCATTGGAGCTAAAGAGACACGGATTTGGAGATTTTATAAGAGAATTATGATAGTATGCCCACTGTGATGAAGCTACGGCGTAACTCCTCTCTCATATTGCGTTGTAGCTCATGCGTGACTCAAGGCCGATTTCGAATGATTCTTGCATTACTCCCACTAAGGATTACTGGTAGAACACATTAGGTCAAAAGATGTCACGCCGCTATAAGCTACGCCAGTAACTCCTTCCAACGATTACTGTGATCATGTCATTTGTAACGTGTATTGAAGATATGGCGTAACTCATCGTAACATATTGGATTTCACAAACACATCAAACCATAGTATATATGGGGCGTATGGCTTAGGGTTTAGAGAGAGAAAGTTAAGAGGTTTAGGAAGCTTAGTGAGAGAAAGAAAAATCTTATTATGAGCTCCAACCTCTACCTTGGGAGGTAGAGGGTATTTATAGTATCTTACAAAATACGCCTCCTACGGTCAGTGGATCGGGCATACAATGGGTAACTCAGTATTGAAGATACTGGCGTAACTCATCAGTAACATATTGGATTTCACAAACACATCAAATCATAGTATATATGGGGCGTATGGCTTAGGGTTTAGAGAGAGAAAGTTTAGAGGTTTAGGAAGCTTAGTGAGAGAAAGAAAAATCTTATTATGAGCTCCAACCCTCTACCTTGGGAGGTAGAGGGTATTTATAGTATCTTACAAAATACGCCTCCTACGGGCTGTGGATCAGGCATACAGTGGGTAAAGACCCGTCCGTCCTCCACGGTGTTACTTAACTAAATAATAACTGACATTAAATAGCTACGACTACAAACTTTCTAATGATTACATATACTTGAGGTGACCAACACTTTAACAACTGGATTTTCTAAATCCTAAAAATCTCCCTCTAAAGGAGGTCACCTCAACTTACAATGAATACAGATAGATATTACATTTGATTGTTCTAGAATTCTTGATTAAGTTCTTTGCTCATTAGCCCGTAGCCTTTGATTCTTCATGTTTTCATGTTTGGTTAATCCAAGTGGAGGTCTTTAAGCGATCCACGTGATGATGAGTTTTGAGCCGCCTTTGAGATCATCGCTACCATGAATCTCGACTCTTCCTTTGTGGTGTTGACATTATGTGGTGTTGTGACATTGGACCCGACATTCTCACATTTTTGGATCATGATTTCTTCTCATCGAGTAGCGGAAGCTTTAGTTGATTTATGATATTTGCGTGATGGCGAAGCATGGAGTGAAAATATCGTAGTCGTTGATGCACTTATCATGATTTCTTAGAAATGAATGTGTTGTGTGAGCATGCGGCTATGGATTGACCTCTCCATTCGATCACCGCAAGCGTTAGGTGTACCTGCGCCTACAACGATTAGCAATAAAGCGCATGAAAGTTTCTTTGATCATTTTCATTGAATTGAGGTACACGACCCACGGTTCCCGTTGATCGAGACAAGCACCTTGCTGTGGTCGGTATAATTCGAAGAATCTCCTTGATGTGGTTTCGCAAATGCTCTAGCCGTTCTCAAACCGGAACGTCTCAAAGAAGACAACACGGAGTGAGTGAACCAAATAATTGAGATTCACCGATGGATGAAAAGAGATTTGAAAAATAATCGTGTAGTGCTCAATATAAAGTGTTTTGCAATACAACGAAGGTTTTAAGGAAAATCGATTATCAATCATAAACACCTTTTATTTTGAAATATTAATACCGATCGATGTGCTAGAGAAAAGATTTTTAAGCACAACGGGTTTTTCAAAGGTATCCGTCAATCCATTTCTTGGACCAAGGTTGATTCAATCTTGAATCGCCCATTGTTTCAATCCGGTTGTCACAAGTTTGATCTATTGGATAGACCTCACATGTTACCTACCATGAGCTTGTTTGATGTTGGCTCTGAAGGATTTCCATCTTCATCGTGAATATTTTACATATCACTCGGATGTTACAGCAATACCACAAGAATAATGCGGGACTCTTAAGATATAATCTCACTTTCCACATTGTGTGAAACGATAAGTATTAATTTTGTGTCCTAATGAGATTTATTGATGATCTCGTGGCTCTAGACTCAATAGTGCACATTTGGTTCTGTGCGAGAGATTAGGAGAGGGTCGCCTTCAATATCAACAATCTCTAAGAAAGTCGATAGATAGTGTAGGTTCCCGTGAGAATGAAACAAGTCCTTTTAAGAGGAACTTGAGTAGCTTGAGAAGTTGTAGTGCAAAAGTCCTTTGGGTCCATGACGTCTTGTCTTCAATATTGGTGTTACCTTAGTAACCACCGAGCATATTTATTGAACCCGGTTTACGCCCTAAGGTTGAATTATTGGAGGGCTATTTCTTTTCAGCATTTTCACATTCACTTCCTTTTCCTTCTTCAACCCCTTCAGTGCTTATCAAGACTTCATTACTAGAACCTTGTTGGGTTTATTCTAGTTCTAGCTCTGTCTCAGTTGGCACACTTCCCATATTCTCATTTTTCTCCTTTTTTCATCATACCTAAGGACTTCTACACTATCTAGTGGATTGTCCCTGGGTAGATCCCTCCGGCTCTGGCGGGATCGTGGGAAAGAATACCTAACCTAACCATCCTTATATCTCCATGCATAAAATAAATTTGGCGGTCTTTTGGTATTGTTCTTTCGCCATTGAAACCAATTGAAAACCATTTGAATAATATTTGTGAAGGAAACATTTGTCTTTTGGCGACAAACATTTTGTTTTTAAAATCGAGCATGAGATTTGAAAAGGAAGATAAAGCATGGCTCGTTTCTTTCTTTTAGAATGGGGTACATCTAAAATAACTATAAACCTTTGTTTTTCATTCCTCATATTTTTTTTAACTTATATACATTCGAACTTCATCTAAAGACCAAAGTCATTCTTAGAGTGACAACTCAAAGACCGTAGATGTTATCGAAGAAAAGAAAAGACGAAAAATATTTTTTTAAATAAATATTTACAAGATATGGATGAAGAAAAACTTTACTCCTCGTCTTCCTCTTGAAGACGTTTGAGTGTTCGATTGTAGACTCTTTAGACCAAGTCGTGGAAGGATAAACTCAAAACGTTCTCTAGGAAGAGCTTTCTTGAAGATGTCTCGCTAACTTATATTCGCCTTCACAAAATATAGTTCCACCACACCGTTCTCCACTTGCTCCCTGATGAAATGATGTCGAATGTCGATATGCTTTGCTCTTGAATGTTGAACATTATTGCATGAGAGAGCAATGGCACTCTTGTTATCACAATACAAAGGGATTTTGTTGAATTCAAAGCCCTAGTCAGATAATTGGGATCTCATCCATAGGATTTGAGCATAACAAGATGACATGGCTATGTATTCTGCCTCTGTAGAGGATATAGAAGCACTCATTTGTTTCTTTGAAGACCAGATCACAAGCTTATCACCCAAAAACTGAGCACCTCCTAACATGCATCGACGTGTATCTTGACACCCTGCATGGTCAGCATCTGTTAGTGACATACCGGTGTCCTTCGGGTACCAAAGTCCCATGTCGATGGTTCTTTGGAGATACCGAAAGACCCGTTTAACCGCTTCAAGGTGCTTTTTGGTAGGCTTAGCCTGGTATCTAGCACACATGCATACAACGAACATATTGTCTAGTCTACTGTACATCAGGGACCCAATCATACTACGATATTTAGTTTCGCCAACCATGATCCCTGAGTGGTCCTCATCCAGTTTAGTACGCTCCACCATTGGAGTGTACATGGTCACAAGAATCAAATCCAAATTTCTTTAAGATTTCATTAGCATATTTAGATTGATTGATAAAATGCCTCCGGACTTTGTAAAATTTGTAATCCCAAGAAAATGACATTTGTCCCATCGTTGACATTTGAAATTTAGAGCCTATCTCCTTAGAAAAGCAAATACATTCATTGGGGTCGGTCGAGGCAAAATAATATCATCAACATAGATTTGAACGTGAATTAAGTGTTTGCGACTTTACGGTGAACAATGTCGGATCAACTGCTCCTTTGATGAATCCATTAGATAAAAGAAACTTCGATAGCGTGTCGTACCATGCCCTTGGAGCTTGCTTCAAACCGTAAAGGGCCTTCTTCAAGCGATAGACATGAGTAGGATGCTCTGGATTCACAAAACCTTCAGGTTGGCTGACGTATACTACTTCTTTCAAATCTCCGTTAAGGAAAGCCGTCTTTACATCCATCTGATAGACTACCATGTTTTTACTTGCAGCGTTAGCTAGGAAGATTCTGATTGCCTTGATACATGCAACTGGAGCAAATGATTCTTCAAAGTCAATACCCTCCTCTTGACGATATCCTTTTGCAACCAATCGAGCCTTGTTCTTTAGCACATCACCATGCTCATCAAGTTTTATTTTGAAGATCCACTTTAGAGCAATGATCATAGAACAGTCAGGAGCAGGTACTAATTCCCATACATCTAGTCGATCGAACTAATAAATTTCTTCTTGCATGGCATTGAACCGCTTGTCTTCATCATGGCGCTTTAACGCTTTTGTTTCGACCTTAGATAGTACGGAGTTGAAGAAGCACCATAAGGCATCAATTGCAAGTTGTTTACGAGTGGATACCGGACGAGAAGGGTTTCAATGATGTTGTCCAACGGATGGTCATGTGTCCATTTTCTAAGGTGTTCATGTGGTTGTTGTTGAGGAACCGAAGTAGCGAGTTTGGATCTCCGATGAAGATGGTTCGAAGATGGTTCAGAGCAAATATGTTCTTAAATGGAGCATCTTCGGAGTAGCAAAGGGTTATCTCCATCATAGGTGCCAGAACATTTCCATGATGTACACTCGATGATTGAGGATTTGATGATGAGGATGAGTGATCCGCAGAGGCGCTTCTTGACTCAATGAAATAGAAACGAAGGGTTATCTACGTTGGTGGGTTAGGGCGACCTCGCTGATGAATTTGACCGATCATTAGCAATAGGCTCATAGTATTCATCAAACATTGGATCAAACAATTTCTTCAGATCATCTTCCGAAGGGGGTACATATGGAATTGCTTGTGAGGGGTTAGGTACAAGAGAAGAACTAATGGGATTACTTAATGAATGTTGAGATGCGGGTCCAGAACTTGATTGTCCTGGAGCCATTTTCCCGGTCAGCTCATCGAACGTGACGTGAATAGGTTCCATGATATCTCGGGTTCTTTTGTTGTAGATTTAGTAACCCTTCCTGTTTGGTGCATAACCTAAAAATACTCCAATGTCCGCCTTAGCTTTTAATTTACCTAAATCTTGACCATCATTCGTTGGATAGCACAAAGCCCAAAAACACGAAGGAAAGAGAGATCAGGTTTTCTATTGTGGACAAGTTCGTAGGGAGTTTTTCCATGAGTGGTGTGGATGAGAGAACGATTTTTGGTGTAGCAAGCAGTGGCAATGGCTTCAGCCCAGAGAAACATTGGAACCTTTGAGTAAATTAGCATAGTTCTTGCGGCTTCCATAAGAGTTCGATTTCATCTTTCAACTACACCGTTCTGTTGAGGAGTTCGTGGAACACTTCTTTGATGACTGATTCCAATGCTTTCATAAAATTGACTTAGTTCTTTGTTAACAAACTCGGTTCCATTGTCCGTTCGGATGATTCTAATGCCTTGTTAAGTCGAACTCGCAATTGTTTGATAAGTTTAATGATGACATCCGGAGTTTCATCCTTTGTCCTCAAGAACTTAACCCAAGTGAATCGAGAGTAGTCATCAACAACGATCGACACATACTTCTTTCCATTAATTGTTTACACTCTCATGGGTCCACACAAGTCCATATGAAGGGTATAAAGAACTTCCATAACTGAGTTTGCGGGTTTGGGTTTGTGGGCATATTTCTTGCTTTTTCCCAATTGGCATGCTGAACAAAGATGATCTTTTTCATACTTTAATCTTGGTAAGCCTCTTACTAGGTCTTTTCTCGAAAGGTCATTAATGGTGCCAAAGTTCAAGTGATTGAGACGACGATGCCATAACCATGACTTTGTTTTCAAGCCTTTGACAACAAGCGATTGAGAAGACTTCATCATATCTTCGATAGAGTCGGTGTATAAGTTTGTACCACGTGTACCTCTTAGAAGTTCCACACCATCAAGTTCTCTAACGAAACAAGTATGTTTTCTAAAAGCCACTTCTAAGTCGTAATCGCAGAATCGACCGATGAAAACAAATTATGACCAAGGCCTTCAACATAGTATACCCGGAAATTACATCACACCAACCACATAATCTCCAGAACCCATATTTGTCCCAAAATGGTCTTTCCCGAATCTAACAGTCCCGATAAATTTACTCACAAAGTTCATGAGCCTCGAGCGATCTCCAATCATATTCTTGGAACAATGAGTCCGGTACCACGTAATCGATTTGAACGACCGCAGCTTGAACACGCATAAGAATGGATAACTTGACAATTGGGATCCCCATGCAAGAATGGGTTCCACTTGGTTAGAAAATGAGATTGGAACATCCACATCGTAAACCGAGTCAATACAATCATTAGAGGTAGATGTCGGGCTAGTAGAAACAGTAGATCTATTCAAAGTATGTTCACTTTTTAAGGGTATAGTTCTACCAGTGGGCATCCATTTCCTTATGGGCATTGATCTAGATAATTTAGGGCACAACTCATTAAGATTAAATTTACGGCCAGTAGGAATCCAATGATAACATACATTACTAAATTTTCTTCCTGTTGGTTTCCAATGTTTTCTAGCCCTCTTCCTCCTTAGTCTTCTGACCTTTTTATCCTGTTGACTAGTGTTAACCATTTTAACAGGAAATTTTGCAGTATTACTCATCTCATTCACAACACATTCATGATTAATACCAGAAATCAAGCATTCATTACATGTTTTGCAAATAGTAGCAGAATTTGAATTAATTACAGTACGCTTATAGCTAATACTAGAATCAACATGATTCGCTTTATTCAAATCAAACTTAATGTTCCTAGGGTGGTCTTCTCTCTTCTATTGATCACTCTTAGCTTGCGAGGTCCTATCTTGCTTTGTATTGCTCGGAGGCTTTGACCCGCTTGCTTTTGTACATTGATTACTCTGTAGAGGAATTATGGGAACATTAGTTGGTTTTGCTACTTTTGCATTCTGATTTAGAAGTGGGATCCAAGTACTTATAGGCACATCAAAGCTCACATGCTTGACTTTCGGCATAGAATAAGGCATAGAATGGGTTGTATACTTAACACTAGGCATAAAACAGGGCATCACAGCTTTATCTTTCTCAAATAAGGATTTAGGGCATGTTGCTATTAAACATTCTAACAGCTCTTGAGATCGTTTTGCATATAAGCATGCATCCCTAATTTCACTATCAAGTGGCTTATTTATGCGATCGTCTTCTACAATCTCACGGAGACATTCTAGACTATCCTTAAGGTGACAGAAATAGTTATGAAATACAAGTTCATTATTTCTAAGATGAGGATTAATGTATTTAACAGTCACAGTATACTTAGAATCTGCAGATGCCTTTGATGCAACATTCTCATTAAAGACAAGTGGCATTTTCCCTTTTACCTGACTCTTCAGATTCTCAATTTGTTTTTGTAACGAAATTATTTTTTCATTGTTCTTGTCACGAGTGACTTTCATTGAATCGTATAACTCTTTGAAGTGTCGTTTGACCTTTTCATTTTCTTCTAGAAAACTCTCATTTTCTTGTTGTAATACGTTAATGATGTTTTGAAGATGAAAGTTTTGAGAAAATTGAGAATCTAAAGGAGGAGGCATTTGGGAGCCAATCACATTGTTTTTTCACCCTTTAATTGTGAAACTGGGTTTTCAACATTCGATCGTGTTACGGTGAGCTCAAATCATTCGTCACATTTGTTTATTTCAAAAGCGCATCAAACTTTGGAACATCCGAGGATATCTTGATGTTTGAGGTTTTAACATTTTCTTTGAGATGTTGATATTTTAGTTGCAAATCAAAATGTTCAACTTCCACTTAGAAAAGTTTTTACCAAATTATCGTGATCATCCGGTCGATTTTCTCATTTAGTTTTGAGTTTTGTTTTCTAGCTCAATGACACGATCATGGGAAACTTTCAAAGCAACGTGATAATTCATGAAATTGAGAGGTAGTAATAGAATACTTAGTAACAAAGATAAAACACATATTGAGCCACACAACTCGATATCAAGTTCTCATTTAAGATATCTGATTCTTCCTTTCAATTTCTTTATATTTGAGTTCCGCTCATAATTATTGACCTCAATTATCATTTCATCAAATTCCTTTTCCATTTCTTTAATCTGGGGTCTATCCCCTTTGAAGACTCTCAAATTGATTTTTAATTGTTTAAAGAAAGGCATGACCTCAGTTAAATAGCATTCTTTAGTTTGCTCAAAACCCCTTTCCCCTTCAGTTATCCATGTAGGTGTGATTCTATTCTTACATGTCTTCTCAAAATCAATGAATAGTTGATAAACAACATACAGGCTGATTAAGGTCTTGCTCTTAGTGGGAAGAATTCTAGGAACTAAATGCATTGGTGTATTCGGAGGATACACAGTAGCTGGAGGCACTTTCCTAAGGGGGGCACTTGTTTCAACAAGTACATTTGCTTTTTGCTTATCTATGTCTTTCTTCCAAAAATTTTGTTCTGGGTTAATTGAGTTTGAGGCTTAAACTTGTTCAGGGAAATCCAATTTTCTTTAGTGTAATCATGGGGTTTGACCGTTATGTTTTGCTTTTTACACTGAGGATCTTTTAGCTTCTTATCCATTTTCTCCCTAGAGGCATCTTCTAATTTTCTATCCTCTTCCGTGTTTCCAATACATGATGGTGTTTGCCTAGGCTTGAGAATCCCATTCCCATCATATACAATCGTATCGTGAGCTTTAGCCTTTTTACAGTACTCGGGATTTGTCTCCTCTACTAGGGGAATACTATGCTTATCGCTTAAGACTCTGTGCTTAGTGATCATGTGAGCAGTCTGAATGGTGTTCCCTTGTACGTACAGTTTGTTTTCAAGTTTATTTTATTTTTAGATTGGAAAAGTCAATCAAAAGTTTTGATTCTTTAGCATTAAATTCTTGTTTAAGCACTTTAACATTTTCTTGAAGTTCTTGCTTTTGCTTAACTGTTTTTGTAAGCTTTTCTTGTAAGGAGTTTAACTCTTTGTTTTAACATTTCTTCTCTAAAATTACTTTTTCTAATAACTGTACGTATTTTGGTTATCCATCTCCTGCTCACGGGTGGCCAATTCGAACTTAGCACATTGTTCGTATGGAGCAACTTGTCCTTTATAGGCGTTTAGTTCAGAAATAATAGAATCATCAGGGGCACATGCAGTGAATTCATCAAAAATATAGTCATCATTAACTGCAGAAGATACATTACTTGGTACAATTTCACTTTCATTTTGTTTCACATATTGCTCATATGGGACAACATTGATATTACCCATATTTTCAATATCCGATTCAATAATTTCAGTTGATTGTACTTTGTCGCATCTTTGCACATCAACATCATCGTATAGTTTTAATACCTCCGAGATGACAGATTCCACGGAAAGAGTGGCTGCTTAGGTGAAAAGCCCTTGGGGTTACCATTGGTGAGATATTAGCCATGAAGATGGTCAGGCGCTTGGTTCATCGTCAACATCTCGAATCAAATGCCTCACGATCTGCGACTTGAAATGCATTGGGATTGTTCGACCCATACCACCGACCGGGTTGCTCAACCACATCAAGATCATAAGTTCGGCATTTCCTCAAGAAGAAATAGCAATTCTTCCAAATTCAAAGATTGCTCCACCTGCCTTGAGCTTGGACCAAGACATCTTATCCTCAAGTACTGCATTTTGTGGACGTTTTGGAAAAGTGCAATTCCTTGCGATGTGTCCTTCTCCACCACAGTTGTAACATTTAATGGGCTTTACTTGACCTTGAGCCATGTTCCTTCCACGATTCCGATTACTCATATATCCACCACCACCGCCAAGATTCCCATATCCAAGACCAAAGATTCCCATATCCACTCCAACATTCCCATGCTCATTATGTGGAAGGTATGCATTTTGTCTTCCTTGCACATTTTGCACCACTATATTTCCTTCTTTGACAAGAGTATGATTGTGAAGATTTGACGCAGCCTGGATGATTGCCGGTGTGTGGGTAGATTCAAGTTTTGCTTTACCATAAGAGCCGCTTGATTGACAAAGTGTTCCATGACCGCTTGAAGATCGTGAGGCTTATACCTGGATCGTGAATGAGCTCGTGGTTACCATTTCCGATGGGTATGACTTGTGATGCTTTGGTAGTAATCCCTACATTGGTGTAGGATGCGGTTGAGTCATTTGAAGAGCTTGCATCTCCGGATTGGTCTTGAACTTTCCATGATCATTGCTCAAACGAAGCATGTTTCTCATTTTGTAGTAAATAAGCATACTGCTTCTCATAATTGGTGTTCCTCAATCCTTTGTTAAGTTTGATCAAAGTGACAAATTTGTGCCATCCGGGATTCATGTTGTTCACAAACTTTGAATTTAGTGGATATTTGGCATTGTCATTTTGATATTCCTCATGTCATTCACGAGCTTGTGGAACCTCACATAGTATTCAAAGTGACATTTTCCCTCGGGTTCATCGTAAAGTTCTCAAAATCATCATATAGTTGAGACTCTCTCTTCTTTAGTTAATTCAACCAAAGAGAAGCATCTTGACATTGTCCCAAACCGCTTTGGCTTCAGATTGTGATTGATTAGCTTGTAGATGTCCTTTGGTAGAGCCTCAAGTACAATGTTCGAGGCCCTAATATCGACATCGTATCTCTTTTCTCCTTATCGAGAAGTTCATCATATGTCTTTGGTCTATCCAATCCTATTGTCACCGAGCCATCGCCAGCAGCTTCAAGTATGTCTCTGGTAGTCTTAACTTGTTATGGTCTTTTGTCACAATTCTCAATTTCCGGTCATTTTTCAAATTTATATTTTCATTAAACGTTTATTTTCCTATTAAATAAACGCTATCGCGTAAACATTTATTTTGTACAATTGACCCAACACTTCCAAAAATTATCCCGATATATTTTTATATACTCATTTTAAGACTATAAAAATTATATTATTATTTTACCCGATGTTTTCAATTTATTTTGTATATAAATTGTTATGTATAAATATTTACGACGGTTTTTGTAAATTCAACTCGATAAATATTTACTTCACTCAACTCATGTAAGAAATGCACTTTTATAATTTTTATGACTTCAATATATTTTATTTTGATCCGTTAAAATCTATTTTTAGTTAACACTACACTAAAT
This sequence comes from Chrysanthemum lavandulifolium, assembly GCA_022545495.1. Classification (NCBI taxonomy): domain Eukaryota; kingdom Viridiplantae; phylum Streptophyta; class Magnoliopsida; order Asterales; family Asteraceae; genus Chrysanthemum; species Chrysanthemum lavandulifolium. The sequence continues at coordinate 163,581,029 of CM040245.1, read as the reverse complement.
AATTAATTTTACTTATCAATTATATACTACATTTAACAAATAATACATTTCATTACAAAAACTACACCTCACCCCCTAAGCCTTATGGCCGACCACTTATACCCAAAATATGTTATCAATTTGAGTTTTGCTTCTAATATTATACTTATATATGTTAAGTAGATATTTTCATACACAAAACACATACAACACACATTCTCAAGGTGTAAACTAGATCATTTTCTCTCCTTCCTCTTCTCCATGGCCGGTCATACCAAGAAAACCAAGAGAAGCCATAAATTTTCTAGCTACAAGTGTTTAACAAGTTGTATTAGTGATCTATTTCAAGGTTTTGAAATAAAAACCTAAAGATTAATTAAGGTTTTCATCATTTCTTTCACATAATCATTCAAGTAAGCATTTCATGGTCTCCATAACTCTTTCATATTTATCTTTATGTTATTTCATCATTTTTGCAAGAAAAACATGCATGAAATCCATGATCCATACCACTTTTATGGGTTTTTAGTACATATAATGGGTTTTAATTATCCAAATAACAATCCCTTGTAACACTTCATGTTTGGTGATGTCTAGGAACCCATGACACCTTAAGAAGGCGTATGGTAGGATTAGAATAGCTTCGGCGTTGTTTTGAATTGGTTAGAATAGGTTTTGCGCGAGAAAAACTCATTTCGACAACTATTATTAAGGGTCTGTCCATATTTTGAAAATCGGAAATCTCGACATAGATAAAAATTTTGGCCAAGATATTTAGAAAATACACTTTAAAACGAAAACGTGGCCGCTTGAACGGATTAAACGGAGCTATAACGAAGAAGTTATGAATTTTCAAGTTGACGACGAAAACTAATTGTTTCGTAAAATTCAAGATGTATTCTCAACTTTTACGAGTAAAAATGAGTCTTAAGCGTTATAAAATGTGTCGACTTATCAAAAATATATTAGTATACTTTGATACGAAGCTAAGGACATATAAAACGTGAAAACGGACTTATAACGATTAAATTACACGCGCTTACATAAAGTTGCCGTAACTATATTACATAAGAAAAACTAATATATTTCTATTAGACAAATATTACGGCCACGAAGGACTCTGTTGAGGGTCGTTTTTAACATGGATGTAATACTTTTTATAACATGATGTCTTCTAGTATAAGTAAGTACGCCTAGCATATTTTCTAAAATGTCCGACCGTTCGTCAAACGGAGTTGTAACGAGTAAAATACGGTCACTTAAACTTTGCCGGAAACCACCCTTAAACAATATTTTGGTCACAAGTACCATACTTTACCTATATTTTTCTCCATGATCGAAACCTCTATGATGAAAACTTAAAAGCTAAAACTTTGAGATAATGCTACAAGCTTTCCAAAACCGTTGAGTTTGTTTCCTAACACTTGATGTGCATCATTTTACGACTAGCTTTTCAAGGCCATTTAGTCACTCTCATGACTTGTCAAATTATATTGTTTTACGAAGAAAAGTTATAATTTCATAATAAATCACTAAATAGCTATCGTAGGATATCGTTTCAACGTAAATACTTGTAAAGTATTCTATAATATGACGAGATGTCATAAACATACATTTCGGCGATAAATTCTATTTTCAAAAACGTACAAGTGGTATAGATTACATGTGGATTTGCATGCACGACATTGTTTCATGACTTATATTAGATCATATCATTCATAATAGGTCGCGGTTAGAGAGTTGCGTCTCATTTCTGTGCATCCACTTTGTCATCATAACCATTGCATCAGGTGAGTTTTCATAGCCCCACTTCTATTACTTATTTGTTTTATAAACTATTTGGGGGAGATACATGCTCAACTACTTACTTTTATTTACACAAGTACTCTAAACTTTTACTGATTACCGTGAGTTCCATAGCCCCACTTTCAATTGTTTTTATACTACTTTTGGGGGAGATACATGCTCAACTACTTGCTTTATTTTATCTTCTACATATTACCGTGAGTTTTCATAGCCTCACTTTCTATTAAATGTGTACAAACTTTTAGGGGAGATACATGCTCAACTACTTGCTTTTACAAATACAAATACTCAAAACATTTACACTTTTATGCTACGCTATACTTTTTATACTTGATTGCATAATACTTGATAGCATTTATACTTGATTGCGTTATATACTTGATTGCGTTATACTTGATTTTGTTATACTAAACTTGAAAGTCTCCCAACATACACCGAAAGCGGTCCCCTGCTCGCATGATAAGTCTCTTAGGATAACACATGCATTGAGTTTCGAGATGAAGTAAAACTAATGCTATTACTTTCCTTATGAGCAACACAAAGTCTCCTTGGATAACACACGCATTGAGTTTCAAGATGAAGTAAAACTAATGCTATTACTTTCCTTGTGAGCATCATACCCACCGAGGTTTCGGAGATGGAGTGGAGACTCATGGCTAATTGCATAAGTTGATGCACGGTACGCGATCAATATACTAGTTACATACTTAAAACATTTATACTTTTAACTACTATGATACATGCATACATGATTGACGATTATTTTTAGCGTTGGATTGTAAACACACGTGTTGCAAGTTTTGTATGGGCGGAACTTGGGCCGAGTGGATTTACAATGCCTTTGCTTTGTGACCTCATTTGACAACGTGTGCTTGAACATAAACTCGACATATTTTGGCGGTGGGTTGTGAACACACAGGTTGCAAGTTTTGTATGGGCGAACTTGAACCGAGTGGATTTATGATGCCTTTGCTTTGTGGACTATTCTAAATGACCAAAAACTTTGCCTTTGTTGCATGAACGCTCTTTAAAAGCTTTACTTGTTAACCAAACTCTATGAACTCACTCAACCATTGTGTTGACACTTTTAGCATATTTTATCTCAGGTATCTAAGGCATTCACTTCATGGCATGCATGTGGATTTATCATAGAGTCGCGGTGTCGACGCGCTCACCTATATTTTATGCAATTAACTATCGCTTGATTGTAACAAACTCATTTTGGTATATTGGAAATATTTTGGGACCTATGTTTTGTAAACTCGATTATTTTACGGAATCAAACGATATTTTCAAAGCGACACTTTAGGTCGCTCGATATAATCAGAACTTTGATGCTATGACAGCCTCCCAAGGTATTCCATTCTCACGCAAAACATGTAATTTGGGGTGTGACATCTTTCATCAATTGATTTGAGAATGTTAACCCATTTCCTTACCCAAGCAAGACAACTGATTCGTTGAGCCCATGAGTCATAATCATCCTATCTAACATGGGTGGATCTAGTATCGATCTGCCGCTTGATTACAGATTCCACGAGATTTTATAACTCTTTGATTAAACCGGGAAATAGATTCTTTCACTGGATTTTACTAAATCAAGAGAAAACTGTAAAATGTAACAATCAGAAACAATAATTCACCAAGTCGCTTCAAACCTTGAAGAAAAATCGCTTTTCACCAAGTCACTAGGTATACAAGTTGCTCAAGGGACAAGTCGCTATAGAGATAAGTTGCTTGTGTGACACAAATCGCTATGAAGACAAATCGCTAGTAACAAGTTTTTAGACACACAAGTTGCTAGAGTAACAACTCGCTATAAGTACAAGTCGCTAGTGACAAAATCGCTATGAAGACATACCGCTAGTGACAAGTCGCTAGACACAAGAGTTGCTAGAGTAACAACTCGCTAGAAGGACAAGTCGCTAGTGACAAATCGCTAGACAAAAAAGTACGTCCACTACTTTGTCCTTTTTGTCGTTTTGTCTCAAAAGACAAATCGCTTAGTGCATAAGTCGCTTCACACAACACAGACAAGTCGCTTAAAACGTAGAGACAAATCGCTACGAAGAAATCAAGTACGAGACCCTAGTCGCTAGGATGAAATATTCAAAAACACCACTTTTCAATCCAAAAACAACCCAACCACGCTGATTCAAGCCTTCCAAATCAAAACCTAATCACTTATAATGATTCTAAACACAAAAGTACAATCAAAATTCAAACTTTAACACAAGAAATGATCCAAATGATGAAAATAACTCTAAACTTTTTCAAACCCAAAAACCATATAAAACCACTAGAAATCCAAGAACATGTAAGAGAGATGATCAAACCATGGCTCTGATACCATTTGTAACATATTGGATTTAACAAACACATCAAACCATAGTATATATGGGCGATGGCTTAGGGTTTAGAGAGAGAAAGTTAAGAGGTTTAGGAAGCTTAGTGAGAAAAAGAAAATCTTATTATGAGCTCCAACCTCTACCTTAGGAGGTAGAGGGTATTTATAGTATCTTACAAAATACGCCTCCTACAGTCGTGGATCACCATACAAGGGTAAAGACCAGTCGTCCTCCACGGTGTTACTTAACTAAATACTAACTAACATTAAATAGCTACGAAAACGAGCTTTCTAACGACTACATATACTTGAGGTGACCGACACTTTAACAACTCGATTTCTAAATCCTAACACTCACCCCATGTGTTACGCCGTAACTAGCTATTACGAGAGCTTTATTATGGAAATATTAAGGTTACGGCGTAACTCTCAACTTAAGTTATGCCGTAACTAGATCTCGCCTATAAATACAAGCCCTAAATTCTACATTTCACATAATTCACTCCACTCCAAAAAGTAGAGAACGTGAGTAAGGGTCCAAGGGCAGATCTTGAAGAGCATACGGAGCCATCTCCAAGGGAGAAATCACTCCCTAACGATAAGCATTAGCAATTATCTTTTCTTTTACTTTCAATTCATGTATTTCATCATATCAAACATTGAATTGATTGTTTCTCTTAATATGATCGGCTAAGAACCTTTGGTGCTTGCATAGTTATGATTCCTTAATTATTGTGTTTATGTTTACATTACTTCCGTATAATTGTTTCTAGTGTATGCATGCATAGTTTTTTGGTAGCTACCCTTGTTTCGGTAGTTTTGAATGGTGGTAGTGTCTAGTTTCTTAGGAGAATTGACCAACTGACCCTAAGTAGGTAGACTGAGTGGGAAGGGTAAGAATTGACCAACTGACAAACTTTCTTCGCTTGTGCAAACTGACCAAATGATCACCTGCCATTTGGATGAACTTAAGATGTTAGGGATGAGTGTCTAAGATGCTAGCGCCCGGGCACTCATTGTTACGAATCTTGCATGTAGCGGAACTTAATGACTCGGCTTAGGGGACTAAAAACAACTGGACTTTCAAGGGTAGTAGCTTGATCTCCGGTGGAAGCCTTTGCTGATAGGTTAGGACGAAGTGACCAAATGTTATCCTACTGACTTAAAACCCCACTTGAATCAATTGGAAGTAGTTAGGCATGAACATAACATGATAGGATAAGTAACTAGGTTAGCACACTTTACCTCTATTGTTCACAACCTCTTCATTTATTTACTTTCTTTCATTTCTTGTTTTATTAGCTAATTAATCATTTTAAACCTAAAAACCAATTAAAATCAGTGACACCTAGACTTAATTATAATCTGCTCACATAGCTCTTGGGAAGACCTCGGTTTTACCGATTACTACACTACATACGACTGGGTATACTGCCCGTTAGTGCATAGGGTGGACCATAGGTAAACGAGACACGTATAAATATTAAAACCTGGTCAGTAAAACCTGCATCATGTGACAACAGGGTTAAACTTGATCATCGTCTTGAGGAGATGTTGACTGCTCAGGTTGAACATCCTGCTCCTTGTCAGATGCAGATGCAGGTAGAGATATCAGATCATGTATGAGACATATATTTTGGATCTGGTACCTGAGACAAGCCATCAGCATCATAGATTGGGCATGTATCACTCATGTGGAGTTCCTGCATGTTTGCCATTAAAATTACAGCTGCATTAGCTTGCAAGTCCTCCATATCATCATCAGATTCTGCATTAGCCATGAAGCTTTGTTCCTTATTAGTGAGAGTTTCACCAGCTTCATCTTTAAGAGCCAAGAGTAATGCATGCTTGTGATATGCACTTCTTCTGGTTCTTGGTTTTGGACATGCATTAGCCAGATGACCCTTTTCATTGCAGTTGTAGCACCAAATGATCGTGTTCCTATTCTGTGCATTCCCATTATCAACAATTTGAACCCATTGTTGAGGAGCGGCCACATTTTTCCTACCAATAGTATTATACCCTTGTCCATTGCCAAAATTTCCTACATAACCACCAGTTGCCATCGTACATCCATAGATGCGATTCTGAACTTCAACCCTTCCATTTTGTATAACAGCTTAATTCCTTGTGTTTGAAGAATTGCGAAGACGATTGTTGGATTTTTTTGCAAATCTACCAAAGGCACGTGCAATAAGTGCAAATCCTTGATTCAATGTGTTGAATGCTTCCTCATCTTCATTTGGAGTTTCAGTGTAAAGTGCTAAATCAGACTTGTTATATGGAACCAGTTGAGTGTCATTTAATTGCTGTTGTGAAGAATCATATGGAGTGATCTGGGTTGATGGTGTATGTTGAGGATAGGTAAAGTTTTTTTGTTGTTGAACAAAAGCATGATTCGACTATGGAAATTGAGGAGCAAAAGACTGAGCCATCAGTGCGAGTAAATTTGGAGTTGGTACTGGTTGATATATTCCACGAATAGCTCGATCTTTTTCAACTTCCTTTTGGTGGTGCTTCAGATAATCATACAACATTCCATACTTGGCATTGTGAAGGTTCTTAGCTTTGACGAATGAATGTGACATAATTCTCCCAGTCAGGACCGAAACAACTTAAAAACTTTGTGTTAATAGCAATCTTGGGTAAGATAATGTTGTGTCTTTCCAAGTCATTAATGATGTTTGTGAAGCGATGATAGTAGGACTCTAATGACTCCCCTAGACCAATCATGAACATTTCATATGATAGATAAAGTTTGGATTCCATGTCCTCGTGATTAAGTTCAGTGCCTTCGATTAAGAGATGAACATGTTCCCACATATCCTTTGTTGTTTTCTGAGCATCAACACTTCGAAGAATTGGATTAGGTTTACCCAGAAGAATATATTCCATTGCAAGCTCATCAACTTCACGATGAAGTATTTGTTCTACAGTTAGTTGACTCTCAAGGACAGTGGAGATGGTTTCAAGTCTTGGTGGACTAGCCGTCGGATATTAGGGAATTTTCACAGCTGGCATTTGAAAAGGACCTTCAAAGATGGCCTTCTTCAAATATTTTCCGCGAGGTTTCTTAAGGTCGAGGAACCTAAAGAATCGACTTACCCATTGAAAAAAGTTTTCGGGAGTGAGCATTGGAGGTCTATCAAGTGATCCAGCTTTATGAATCGATTATTGACTGCTGATTGCCTCACACATTTGTGCAAACCAATGAGGTTCCTTCGGGGGAATGTTAGTGAATGATTTCATTGCATATTGAGGTGGAAACCATTGTTGTTGCGGAGGATATAGTTGCTGTTGTTGAGAGAATTGTTGTTGTAGTTGTGCAAATGATTGTTGTTGTTGAAATGCTTGTTGTTGCGGTTGTTGAGGGAATTGTTGTTGTTGAGGATACTGATGTTGTTGAGGATACTGCTGAGGAAAGAAGTTGAAATAAGGTGGTTGAGACATTGTAGAACTTGTGTTGTTGATGGATATTTGTCGATGATTGAAACGTGAGTTGATGTAGAAAGTTGGTCTTAGTCGTAAAATTCCTTAGTCGTAAAGGTCGATGGTGCTTACTGGTAAACTCCCCTTAGTCGTAAACAATGACTTACTAGTAAGCTAATCTTACTCGTAAACAAAGTGGCTTACACGTAAGATTAAGTCTTAGTTGTAAAGAACCTTACTCATAAGAATGTATTACTTGTAAAGTATGTTACTCGTAAGATAAAACCTTATTCGTAAGAATAGGTAATAACCAATGAATCTTTCAAACTTATCCAAGCTTGAAAGATATCACAAGTCGAAGTATTCCACAAGCTTATCCAAGCAAGGGAAGTACTCAGTCACAAATAACTTTGAAGATTCTGATGAGCAGTGCTTGCTCGTAAGAAATCCTTCCTTTCTTATAAAGTGCTTATTCGTAAACTTCTACCTTTTTCGTAGGCTTACTCATAAGATCAGGGTTTTGTTATTCGTAATATCAGGGTTTAGTTACTCGTAAAAAAAGGGTTTTCTTATTCGTAAAATGAGGGTTTTTGCTTATTCGTAAAACCAACCAGAATTACCAAAACATCTTTTTAAGCTTCAAAATGTGTTTTACACTTGTTTCTTTTGATCAAATATCTTCAAAAGCACTTAAATAACAATAAAGTTTTGAACTTTAACACCTAAAATGAATTTTGAGCTTATTTGTAAAATGTGAGAAAACTAAGAAACGAGTGAAAAAGCTATTCATAACCAATAAAGTTCTAAACTTTTTGAAAAAACTAAGCTTCTAAACACTATATCAACCTTAAAACTTTTCAAGCTTCAAGATTTTAGTGTAAAAAACAAAGTTTATGCGTAAGAAATGGTGAGAACGAGTAGAACTTAATACGTATAACCAAAAAACTTAAACAAAACACGTTCCAAACAACTATTTGGCTCTGATACCACTGTTAGGTCACCGTATATGAGATAACACAAGCATAACAATGATATAGAAACAAGAGAAAAAGATAGATTGGTCGATACTTTCACACGATAAATGAATAAAGGTTTAGTAGCATAAATGAAAGAACCAACACCCTCAAGTGAGGGTTTACAAGTGTATTTATAGGAGAGGGAGCTAGGGAAACATCTAGTCCCTTCCTATAGTCGTTTGGGCAAAAGTCATAGGCCCATAGGCTTACTACATAAGCCTAGACATAATTACTAACTTATAAGCCTTAATACTTAGCAATCTATTACATAGTTAATGACAGACACTTGATATTAGTTACACGTAATCCCAACAACCTTGATTATTAATTTCACTAACTGCAATTAATCGACTGCACCTTTAATAATCCACATTCAATAAGAGGACTGAATCTTTTAGTTTGTATGATGATGCTTTGTAGTTTCTTGACTTGCCGTCTGAATATTGTTTCTTTGTGCATGAATTATTTTATGTTCCCACAATGTACTTGTTTCTCTTCTTCAAAAACTAAGCACAAATTACCTATAAATGCAATTTTAACTCAACCCATTAAGTTGGAATTTGTGCTCTTAGTTTACGTTATCAAAAAGATTCGATGTTATAAAAAACCATAAAGATATTGACAATGGCTAAACCTTAAGTTAATTGTGTAACATCCATTTTTTGTTTAATTTTATACTAAAAATACATTTAAATGAGCTGAATATGTTTGCGTGAATACCTAGCATATTCAAATATCGTGCTTATAGTTGTAGGTCTCATAGAGTGCTAATATTGTTTACTATATATGTAGCTCTTTACGCTGATAGAGTACATTCAACATATTTAAAATAATATTTCTTCAACAAATCGTTTGTATCCTATGCTTTTCATTTATGGTCCATACAAACCATAGAAACTAGTAACAAAACCAAATAACTCGATGAATTTTAATACACGCGTGTTTTATTTTCAAACTTTTAAACAACCAATGTATTACACGGGTCTTAAACTAGTATTTATAACAAAGAAATGATAAGATCGTGGGTGGCAATTTTTTATTATTATAGCCTCAGTCATTAGTATCTTTGATTCCAATCAAGATACTTGCATACAATGGCTCACACCCACCTCCACTACATTATTGAAACTATTATCAAACTTATAAGAAAGACGATACTTTGAACATACGGAAGAGGTCATGAAAGTGTAAGGAATCTTGGGTTAATATTTTATAATTGTTTATAGTTTACATGTAGATTAAAGGTTCAATTAAAAATGAAATTACTTTCTCCATCACCATCTTTTTAGAGCATGCGATATCATAATAAAAGTTAAGGTTTAACACACTGCCACATCAGTGCCACATCAGCTTTAACCTTTCACCATAACTCAACAAAAAAACACCTCTTATCATAACTTAACCTTAACTCACTTTAACTCAAATATTTTCAAATTCACCCCCTAAACTAAAAGTTACACTTCATTTATTAAAAAACATATCATTAATTCTTAAACATATTACAATACGAAATTAAAAAAATTGTTACAACAAAAACAAAATTAAAAAAAAACACAACACAAAGCAAACTACAACATAAATGAAATGACGAAAATAAAATTAAATCTAGTGACGAGGTTTCAAGTTATATTTTTTGATAATTCGTTCCTTTTCTTCATTGATCCAAGCCACAACGTTTGGATCTTTGCCGTCAGTGTCAATCATCAAAAATTTCATCTCTTCCAACATTGTTATCGTTTCATCTTTTACTTGGGCCACCCGATACGCGACTTGGGCGGTTTGACGTTTGATACGATACTCGGTTGTCATAGTCTCGGTAAATTGGCTTGAAAAGCTCGTTCCTCCGGTGCTCGCTCCCCCAGTACTTGTTGTGCTCTCGGATTCGGCTTTCTTCGAAGCACGCTTCTTGCCCATAGGACGTGGTTGTTCATCATGACCAAACAAAGCCTCGTTTGTTTGGCTTGGGACATCGCCGGTTAAATCAACCGGATCCGGCGCGTCCCATCTTATGACCACGCAAAACCTCCCAAGCCTCCTCTTTGGCAAACGGTGTTGTTTTGTACTTTTCACGATACATTTGTTTCGCCCGTTTGAGGATATCCATCTCACTTTCCCTACTTTTCTGTTCCCATTGCGAACGTTTGTAATACCCATTGAGCTTTGTACAATCACGGTTCAACATTTTCCACTTGCTTTGTATCATATCCTTATTGCGTGCACTACTACACAAAAGGTCAAAGAGATCTCTAAATAGAGACCGGTTATGAAAATACCCGATCTTTTAAAGAAAAATTACACGGGGATCTAAAATGTTAAGAATAAAACACTAGTGATTTCACAATACCCGGTTTCTATACTACCAAAATTTTAAGCGGGCTTTTTCCCTCTTTAATCACTTTCACAAATTTTAAGTCACTTAAATTTTGTTCTTCTACCAAAGCGCGCACACACACACAAAAATAATAAAAAAAAAATAAAAAATACACCTTTTTTGGTTTCACTGGGATTGTGGGTGGCTATCTAATTACTGTCGTTCCGATTCGACTTCTATATAATCCAGGTTCTTTAGTATGTTTTATCTTGATTTCATATGATCGACCTGTTAGTTACTTTCTTTAATCTTTCCATGTTCTTTGATGACAGCGGAAATTGGGTTCCTAATCAAAATCCGGAATTAGGGTTCTTGGCTCTAAGCCAAAATTAGGACTTTGGTAAATTTGTTAATCAAATGTGAATTACGGTTCTATATGGGTGTTTATAGGTTAGTTATTATCTCTAATTTCATTCACTGCTCTTGTATAACCACTACTACTAAATTGACATCTTCCCAAAATATACATGACCCACATAAATCTACCGGCACTGTTAAGGAGTATTGTTGTGATTATGAGACACTTGATAGTGTCAATGGAGCTGTATATATCCCTTTTTACCACAGCTAGCTAGACACATGTCTTCCAATATATTAAGGTATTGTTTATATGATGAATTTCCTAGCTAACAGGGGTGTTTAGATGCACTTATTAAGTGAAGGCCCTGTAATTATGTTAACTGATGTTTGTCTCCTATATTCCAGTTATATAAAATCAAAACAATCATGGTTGGATAGTAAAGGAACAAGCTTTGCAAAGAGAACCAGTTACCGAGTAAATTTTCAATAAGTTAACTTAGCTTTTACCAACTGGATATATATAATTATGTATATTGAGATTGCTATAATCACTAAGGAACTATACATCCAAACTCCCCATATTTTTTTTGCGAGTTTTCTATAGTTAGTTGATAATTAATCTTCTTTATGTGCAGTAATTATTTTTCTAGGTTAGTGAATGACTCATGTACTTGAGCAACAGTCTTTACACGTCTGATATATTCATAGGGTCGCTTGCAGGTATTTTTGGAGGGAACATATGGTGCCACCTTTAGGTGTCTATCTTCTGATGGGATCTTCCTTCCTTTTCATTCGTGTCAACTGTCATGTCACTAATGCTAATAAGGGCTTTTTGGTATTGCTTCTTATATATTACTCGAAATGTCAAGTCACTAATGCTTATAGGGGCTGTTTGGGATTTCTTATTAAATATGACTTGAAATACATGATTCTAAGGGATTTTTGATTTAATTTTGCAGTTTGGATTTTAAGAAATTCTTGATTCTTTTACATGGGCACAGGTACGGCTCATTACTCACCACGTGTTTGATTTAAGAATTGGTTCTAGATGGTTATATGGTACAACTTATAGAGTACTAAATATAAATGAATTTTGTGGCAAGTAATTTTTTGTTTCTAATTACTTGTTTGTCATGTAAAGTGAAATTCCAACCGTATCATGTTCAAAGTAGGTATAATCCTTTTGGCAACGCTGTTAATATGTTTAAGTTTGTGGGTAAAGCACTCACTTTTAGCCAATTGAAACCCATTTACTTATTTTTGGTGGCAACATTTGTTGAATTGATATGAGTAGGATATTGAGCTACTCAACTCTTAAGTAACATAGGAATTGGTGAATTCGTGATAGTTGGATTTAAACTTAAAGTTATAAGAGCCAATTTGGGTTGAGAAACGACAAGACAGTGGCATGTAAAGGTGGTTGTTACGAGTCATCATTTTATACCAATACCGAGGCTTGTATGCATGGTTAGTTTTTCTATTGGATATTCCATGTGAAGTGTTGTTAATGTGAGTCTTTGTGTGAGTTATAACATAATGGTTTTTGTTTTATGGTTATTTAGGTTTAGATATAGGCGGTGAGATGAACTTGGCAGCTGGGATCCAGGTTGCTCAGTTGGCGTTGAAGCATTGTCAAAACAAAAAGAAGCAACAGAGGATTATTGTATTTGCTAGAGGGTATGTATTGTGCATATTAGACATTGCGGTGTTTAGTATGTTTTGATTTTTTTCCTATTTTCTATGTTTTGTGGCTTACAATCCTGTGAAATATGATAAGAAAGTATTGGAGATGATTGGAAAGAAGTAGGGGTGGTTCGGTTTGGGTCGATTTTGGTGAAAACCGAAACCGAATGTTCGGTTTTTTGCATAACCACAACCGTTGTCTTCAAGCCTAAACAAAACATACATCACCATATTAGTATAGAAAAACATACTGTAATATGGTTCTGCTGCAAGTAAACTTTATAAAAATTGGACCATTGTAATAGTTGTCTTCAACAGGCTATACAACTCTATGGTTCTAGTTAATTTACATAAGTTTATTGTTATATTATTATTGTACTGAAGTGCTTTACATATATTTAACCAAGTACTTAATAATATAATATGAGATACTTTGTTATATATCAACCAATTGTTAGACGTTTATAACATAACATACATTGCAAAAATTGTCCTACTTTATGATGCGAACTAGAGTATGCTACTAGACTAATCAACAATTACGATATAAAATAAACATTCTGAATCAAAGACAATGTTATTGTTGAGTACTAATTAGTAATAGTAATATAAATAAAAGGTATATTATAATTAATGGAATCGGTTTGGTTTGGTTTTATGTGTCAAAACCGAAACCGAACCGAAAGTTTGGTTATTTGAATAATAAAAAACTAAACCATTGGTTTAAGTTTCGGTCGGTTATTTTGGTTCGGTTTTTTCGGTTTTCGGTTTGGTTTCGATTTTTCCGTATTTTTTTGCTCACCCCTAGATAGAAGTTAAAAAAGAACATTGTCGCTCTTGATGATGTGAACTTCGATGAAGAGGACGAAGCTAAGATGGAAAAGCTTGAGGCCCTGGTTGCTGTTATGAATAATAATGACAGCAGTCACATTGTTATTGTTCCGGCTGGATCTAATGCTCTTTCTGATGTTCTATTGAGGTTTGTGATTGTTTGATTGCACAAAAAGTTATTACATGTTATCATTTTAGCTGATATTGTTAATGTTTTTGTTAGTACTCCAATATTTGCAGCGGCCACAGCTGGCGGTGTATCTAGTTTTGATTTTGGCGTCGATCCCAATTTGGACCCTGAACTTGCTCTTGCTCTTCGTGTATCAATGGAAGAGGATAGAGCGAGGCAAAAAGCCGCTTCGAAAAGGCTGCAGATGGTTCTTCTAAGCAAGAGAAAGAAGGGGAGTCTACTTCATAAGATGCAACCATGTGTGAAAATGTTAGGACTTCAGAATCTGAGAATAAAAAATAATGATTTAATGGTTAGTTCCAGTATACTTTTCTCTATTATGTCGCTCCCAAAGTTTCTTGATACTATATATTAAACGATTTTGAAATCCAAATAATACTTCTTTACCTTCAAGGAATTGTTTTGCGTTCTCATGCACTGCATAACCATTCGTTAGTTTACTAGATACATTCTTAGAAATTGTTAAGAAGACTACAATAGATACTCTTTGTGAAGTGGCAGTCCTACTTTTCAGCATGTTAAATTGCATACTATTAAATGTCTCAAGGCAAGCTCATATACTTTCTTGCATTTACATATAGGCATCTTATGTTTTGCCTGCGACATGTTAAGAGCTTTGTAAATCTGCCATTGACAATTAGATAACTATCTCACAAGCTAGTGATATTATTTAAAGAAATTGTGATTGTAGGATTCTAAATCAAAACAAGATATGAAAGTTCAACACAAAAGCTAACATACAAGTAAAAACTTATCTCAACATACTTTTAGAATTCTTGTCAACTGCTTACCGACCATTCACCTTTTCTATGGTTATTGTATCGTACACTTTCAGTTGACATTGTCAATTTTTCTAAGGGTTCAAGCAAGAATGAGGAAAGTTATAGGCTTGCTGGACTTGTAGAGTCGTAAGAATTATCTTAAATTGTTTTATTACCATTTGTTTCTATAAATTTTAACTTACAGACTAATGGTTATTTCCTTTTTAATGACGTTGGTAGTCTGAGGTGGGAATTCCCTGCTGTAAATCGCCAGCCGTTTGATTGGGAGTGTGGATTTTATGTGATGAAGTGGATGCATGACTTTGTGCTAAAGTACCAAAACGAAAATTTCCCGAACATAGTAAGTGCTTGTTAGATAACTTGAATTTATCTAAATCATTAAAGTAAAATTCCCTGCTGTAATTTTCTTTTGTTAAATAACTTGAATTTTTCCCGAACATAGTGTCGAGCACCCCCTAGGAACATGATTGTTTGGACACTTGAATTTATCCAAATCATTAGAGTATTCTCTACAATTGTCTTCTTGAATAACTCACTAGACGTGCAATAGTTTCATCCTTTCTATAACTTTTTGTTTTTAGTTTGCTAATGTTTTTATTTCATTAATTTACGTATAGGTACCTTGGAGTGACGAAGTCATTAGAGAACAAAGAGTTGAACGCTTGGTGCATGGTTTACGTTGTGGCGTGATTGATCCCAGATAATTATGGCTAGTTATGTTGAATTTTAGTGTTTTTCTTTATATTTTGTTGAATTCTACTGTTTTAATTTGGATTTTGTTTAGGATTTGTGTTTTGCTAAATTGAATTATTATCTTAATTTACTTTGTTGATTTCGACATTTTTGGTGTATATAAATCAATTTATATATATATTTGTTGCATTTATATTTCTTTATTATGGTGAGTCAAATTGTAGATTATAGAATTTCAAAAAATTGTAAAATTTCAAAAACGTTTTTTTTAATAAAAGAGGCTTACAAAAAGACAGGTTTTGATATAAAAACATATGTTTTTACTCTATATAAAGACATGTTAGAAGTTTCTATAAAGATAGGTTGTGGGAGAACCGGTGCCAATGTCTAATAAAAACATGTGTGTTTACTCTAATATGGAGACCAATTCTCAAGAGAAAACCGGTGTCGATACTTCTAACAGAGATAGGTTGGCGCCACGATATGTAATCTTATATATAGAATCCGAATTTTTCAAGATTTGTGTGTAGTCTTTTGGAGTAAAACCTAAATCGAACCAAGGTCGTCTTGTACAAGATTTTAGGGTTCCAAACCCTAACTTACATCAAGATAAGTGTTTTACTTCATTAATTCAATTATGTCTTCAATTATTTGTGTGTATGCTTGCATGTTCTCCATGTCCCGCTAATTTACTTGTGTGTTTGCTTAGGAAATATGAAACTTAATTATTAAATATTGATTGGTGTCTCTTATCTTAATTGATTAATGATCTAGTAATGCGATAGGTCATTCGTTGTGTAATTAATGCTTGATTAATCTTTGTGAACCTTAGGCTATAGCACTTAGAGCGGTTGTAGGCTAAACCATCCAAAGAGGCCTTAGAGTTAGAGTTTATAATCCTAGTGGGTTTTGTAGACGAGACCCTTTGGTAAGTTCAAAGAGTTAGGGATAAACGCATACCCTATGACTTTAGACACACAACGCGATTAAGAATAAGGACGTGACAATTCAACCATCAATAGGAGATAATTAAGGAGTAATAAAACCTAAGTAAACACATCTTTAAACTATCATACGAGCACACAATAATTAGACATAGACTACATACACCTTAGATTAGATAATTAGATAAGTAGAGTAATCGGTAGAAATACCAACCCCCAAATCCAAACCCCGAGATTCGTACCTTTCCATTTCCTAAAAACATAAAAAGATAAAAAATAATCTTCCTCAACCCCAACCTTAGAGTAGTAACTTCTCACTAGCATTCCTATTCCCTGAGAACGATATCAATACCCGTGGCTTACCCTAATACTACACTACAATGATTAAGTTCACTGCTTAGGGTGTTATAAAACTTACTCGAAGAAAAGGAAGTTCCTTTGACCCCGAACGACGCGTGTAGCGTTATCAGTTGTACAACCGGTTTCTATATGGTTCGATCATAGAGATACCCCCCTTCAGAGAGTGGTTTCAAAACCACTTTTCATGGGCTATTTTGACCGGTTTCTGTGGGATTTTTTGTAGTAGTGGTAGTTGAAAATTGAGTCTATTGAACTCATTTTTTACCCGCTGCCAAAACCTATCGCGATCTTGTGCACGCCCGAGAAGCGGATCCTCCGTAGCGGCTACATAACAGGTGGCAAGTAATTCTTCCTCTTTTGGTTTCCAACGTGTAGGGACGAAGTTGGGAATCTCTTCATCCTCATCGATTGGTTCGGGGTCTTTGGATTTTTTGGACTTCGTTTATTATGACTTTTGGGCTTTGGAGGAGACGTGGGTATTTCAGGAACCTCATGTGTTTCGGTTTGTGAATGTTGTGAGAATTGTAGATTTTGGAAATTGGTGTTTAGTATGTTTTGTTGGCTTTGTTCCCAATATAGAAATCGTTGATGTTGTTGGTAAAGTTCTTGGCTCGACAAACCGAGTGGGTTAGGAAAAGAGATGTTGGGTGATGAACCCACGTTCGGGTTTGAAGATGAACCCGGGTTTGAGTTATTCCATCCACCGAGGAGATTCATGAAAGAATCATCGTTGTTGCCTCCTAACATTTGTTTTGCAAATGAAAGTATATGATAGATTAGATTGAGTTGTGGAAGTGTGAAAAAAATTTATGTGTTAATTGAGTATTTATAGTGGTAGGAAAATGGTTATTTTTTTTTTAATTTTTTAATTTTATTTTATTTTTTTTTACATCAAACTAGCCGTTTAACCCAAGGGGGTGTAAGTGATTTTTTAAAAAAAAAACACACAACGGATAGTTTAGCCGTTGTAAAATTTTTTTTATTTTAATGTTACCTTAACGCAGCGTTAAGGGGTTAACGCACCCTCGTTAACGCTGCCTTAACACGGTGAACGGTGTGGTTAACGCACCTTAACGTAGCGAGGTTAAGGCTTAACGCATAAGGGTGTGTTAGCATAACCTTTGCTCTTAAGATATATAGCCTTAATCTCTAAACTTAAAAGTTGGGTTTAAGCTATTAAATAGCCGCATACTTTCTAAAATGTACCGATATGATACGTGTACTAAATTTCGTTCCAATATGGTACATCTACTTTTAATTTTCATTCCAATATGGTACGTTTACTTGTGAACTGAATAAAATACTCTTGTGTTCTTCACATAAACTTGCATCGTTAGTCCTTTATACTAACACCCGTTAGTAAATATCAACATTCAGTTCTCGAGTTGAAAAGGAAGAGGAAAGTAAAGGAAACGGAAAGTTTTTTGTGTTCTTGAGTCTTTTTTAAAGGAGGAAAGGAAGCGGAAAGAAATAGAGAGAAGATTTGATAAGTAAATCTTCCTCCCACTTTTGGGAGGAAAGGAAAGGAAACGGAACTATATATTGTGTAAAGACTAATATACCCTTTTAAAACATTTGACATTAATAATTAAAGGGCATATATGTAATTTGACCAACTTATTTTTCTTTTCCTCTCACCAAGAACACGATTATGATTCTTTCTTTTCCTTTCCTCTAACTCAAGAACATAACAACTAACACTTACTTTCCTTTTCCATTTCTTTTCCCTTTCCTATTCTTTTCCATTTCCCTTCCCTAAAAACTCGAGAACTGAGCGAAGATTTGTCCATTTTTTACGTTTTCGTCCATTTTTTACGTTTTCCTCCGTTTTTACATGTTTTCGTCCGTTTTTGCATGTTTTCGCCCGTTTTTGAACGCCGTCCGATTTTACACGTTTCGTCCGTTTTACACATTTCGGTTTCTGGGTTTTCGGCCGTTTTGCCGTTTCAGCCAGACGCCGCCCAGCTTTATCGTTTCCTTTGTTTTATACGCTGTCTGTTTTTCATCTGTTTTTTCACGTTATTGTCCGCTTTTATACATTTTGGTCCAAACACAAGGGTATTTTGGACGAAAACATGTAAAAACATGTAAAAAAGACAAAAACATATAAAAACAGACGAAAACGTATAAAAACGTATAAAACCGGACGACAATGTGCAAAACAGAGGAAAGCGTGCAAAACCGGACGAAAACGTGTACAAACGGATGAAAACGTGTAAAACCGGACGAAAACGTGAAAAAACGGACGAAAACGTAAGAAACAGATAAAAACGTAAGAAAACTAAATCTAAAGTAATTTACTAATGGCCGTTAGTATAAAGGACTAACGATACAAGTTTATGTGAAGAACACAAAGGTATTTTAGTCAGTTCACAAGTAGACGTACCATATTGGAACGAAAATTAAAAGTAGACGCACTATATTAGAACGAATTAAGACACGCACTATATCGATGCATTTCAAAACTATGCCATTATTTAATAAACTTAAACCCCTTAAAAGTTATATATTTATAGGCTACATTTGTGTGAACTTATACTTTTAACATGATTATTGTTTTGAATATAAATTTTTTTACATGCAAATGGTTAAATTTGCTAAACTATAACTTGTCTGTAATCTCACATAGTAGGTTTACACATGCAAATGATTATATAAACTTGGTTTTAACATGATTTTGTATATTTGTAGGTGCTTCTTAAATGTGTGATTTTGCTTTTTTCTTATCCTTCTTATTTTAATTTTTCTTCTTATTTGATTATAACTTCATGCAAATGATTATATATGCTACATAATAAACTTGCTCAATATATTAAATTGGTTGATTACGTATGGGGACCGATGTATATACATATATCCACTTGAGAGTTAAGACATTTTAGTGCATGTTGATTTATAAGCCAATTCACGTACATTATATTTTAGTGGCGCAGCTTTTGGCCGTTTACATTTCATCTTTACGTAAATCCAAATATTTATAGTTATGAAAGTATCCTATCTTAATTGACAATATAGTTGGGATATATTTGGCAAAAATAGATGTTTTTGTTTCTGATGCTGATATTGGTATTGAAGCTGATGTTAAAAAAGATTAAATTTTTTATTTTTATTTTTATTTTTTTTTTACTATTGATGCTAGTGCTGTTGTTGAAATAAATTTAAACCAGTTAATTTGTGAAATATAATCTTTATAATCTTTTAAAATCTGATTTTGGAAATTTATTATTTAGGAACTTATTTTTTAAGAATAATTCACAATCTTAGTTTGACAAACAAAAATTATTTTTTTTTACCAAAGCTTATCTTTCAAAAAAATAATCTTAAACCTTCATAATTTTTCATAATCTCTCGCGCCAAACATGCCTTTAAACAATTTCATAAAAACAACAATTAAAGAAATCTACTCTTACATAAGCTTGGTGCCTGTATGTAGCAACGAATTCGCTTAATATAGCAACATAATACACAAACTTGTGTAAACAACCGAAATCGACATCTTAAACGTCTGATAACATCATTTTAATTAGGGTTATTAGTACAAAAATATATTATACTTGTCATTTTTTGTCATTGTATGTATCGTCCTTTATTTTTTTCAATTCTGACACCAACCTTTTGAATTCGTGGTATTGTGCGTACAGAACTTTAAAATTTCGATTATTGTACGTATTTTTGTGACTATTCAACCATACAAAATAACCATTTACCTTTTAAAATTTTAAAAATGTAAGAGTAAAATGGTAACAAGTACACACAATAACGCGAATTCAAAAATTTTGTGTAAAAATTAAAAGAAAAAACAAAAAACCATGCACATAATGAGAAAAAATGTCAAATACGATACATTTTCATGCTAATAACTCTTTTAATTAAATCTTCTAGAGCTTCAAATGATGACCCATTTTTCATCAAAGCCTTTTTACTCTTTTCACTCATTTCCTTGACCTTTTTCCTCGACTCACCATCTGTACCATCCATTAATTCCTTCAAACTTCTCTCAACTTCTTCTGCCAACACAAGATCATCACTATCCTTATCACCACTTCTCATCCTTATCTCTACACTCAATCCAAGCTCTTTTACCATCTCAAATGCATTTAGATGTTGCTCTCCATACAAAGGCCACGTGGCGATTGGTACACCGTACCAAATGCTCTCCAAGATAGAGTTCCAACCACAATGTGATACAAACCCGCCAATTGCTTTGTGGGCCAGCACACTCACTTGTGAGACCCATCCACATACCAATCCTCTCCCAGCCGTCCGATTAAGGAAACCATCTGGAAATAACTTGTCGTCTAGATTTTCATAATCATTTGGAAGCTCTAGCTTTCTTTTGGGAGGTTCACGTATTGCCCATAAAAACCGGTACCCGGTTCTCTCTAGTCCGGTTGCTATTTCATGCACTTGAACCCGGTTCAAGCTCCCCATGCTACCAAAACATAGAAAAACAACTGATAACGAAGGTTGTTGGTCCAGCCATTCGTTAATTTTTTCATGACCGGACCGGTTTGCATGCCACTTAGCCGGTCCAGCATGATCAATAATCGGTCCCACCGGGTAAACCGGTGGCAAACCAACATATTTAGAGGACAAAGAGTCAAGTGCGTAGGGTTCAAGCTCTTGGAACGTATTTACTATAATACCCTTGGTCTCTTTGTACCTACGCGCATGATTTACAAAGCATGAGTAACCCCGTTCTTTTTTCTTGATACAATACAAAGGATATGCGTTTGACGGTACAGGGTTGGTAAAACCCTGCACCGTTAACTCAGTCGCTAAGTCTGAGTCAGAGTCAGACTCATCGGCTGAAAAGGTTGTAAGATGGAGGACAAAACCAAGATAAGCCGCAGGAGACGCGAAGAATAGGTAACATGGAATGTTGAGATCATTAGCAACATCAATCATCGAAGTACAAAACATGTCTACGAAGAAACCTACGAGTGGAACATCTTTTGTGAGGTTTTGGAGTGTTTGTTTCACTATAGGTCTATGGTTTTGTATATGGAGTGAAATGAACTCGATGCCCGAGCTGTATTGATCTTGCTGTGGCAAGTGGTCCGTATGAATTTGAATGAATCGGATGTGTTCGGTTGACGAGCAAGACTGGAAATAGTCATCTAGGAGAGGCCGCCACTGAGGGACCGATATTGCGAGTACTGTGACCGAGAGACCGGAATCGTGGTTTATTAAGTGAGTTGCAAACTCTACGGCTGGGACAAGATTGCCCATGGTAGGAGTGGCGATGATTGCTACTTGTGCTCGTTTCATATCTTGGGGTTGCGATCGAGTCTCTTTTTTGATATGATGATGAAACTCTGAGGTTCCTTTTATCAAGGGAAAAAGTACCGTGTATAATTTAGATAGCTCACCAAATATGCTATATATGTATCTAACGTAAGATCATGAATTGAATATCATCCACATCTGTTTCTATTACCGACAACCCATACAAATTTTCAATTAGTGTTTTTATATTTTATTAATTCAGCCGCCATTCAATCAAATTCTTTTACCATATACTCATTTCACTTTTTCACTATACAAACGCTTCAATGAAATGATTTGAACTATTTTCGTTTGATGAAAAATGAAACAGATAGACACAAAACTAAACAATTAAAAATGCATAAACATGAATGAAGAACTTTTCAATACATAAAAGTAACCATTCTTTGATTTATTTGATTCAAAATGACAAATATAATTCCCTAGGTCTCCAATTACTTTTATAATTTCAATTCATTTTCTAATTTCATTCTAACACTTCTAAAAATCTACTTGAAGAGTCATGTATACGTGCGATTTCAAAACATTCTAGTCGCACGTATTAAAAAAGATTTCGGCTTGCCAATCAATATTTAAAAGTTTTTAAAAATTACAATAGTCTGTAATGTTTCGAGGACTTGCTGATTATTTTTATAGTAGTAACTTATTCCGTATGACTAGCGAAAATACTTGTACACTTATAGCTTTTCGTGAGTAAAATTTCCTGTTGCTCTTTTCGCACACAAAATACAATAATCCATGTTTATGCACGAAGTTATAAACTAATACGGAATATGTTATAGCTAGGTTTAAGGTTCTAATTAACTAACCAATAAAGATGTTAATATTTTTAAGGCGTAATTTTATTTTATTTTTTTAACGGCAGAATGTGAATATATAAATAGAATAAAAAATTCTAACAAGATGCTAGAGGAAGTAGTTACAACATGTTACAACAAGTTCTTACAAGCCAAATTTGGATCTCGAATCCAATCTAAAACCTCGACGTCATTCATTAGTTTCGAATGAAGAGTCTTGACGCACCTACTCATATCAGCGAGACTTTACTAAACAAGAAAAGCCTTTCTATCTTATTAGTAAAGCGCGTTAGTCATAAGGGATGTGACTTTTTGAGTCTAAGAGTGATTCATGAATAGGAGATCGAGAAGCTTGATTTCTTCCTCGAGAGTGTCGTGGGGGCTTCAAGTAAAAAACACGGTTCCTAAAACGCCAAATAACCCATGTGGTAGTTTGGACAACCACATCAAGCATAATTTCGAAAGGGTATTAAGATTTTTCGATGTTCCCCACTCGATTATGTTTTGCAATTGCTTCAGATAGTCATCAAATCCGCACTAAGATGCTATTTTTTCTCCATAAAGAGGCAGCCACAAAGAAATCAATGAACAGATGTTGGGTCGATTCTAGGTCCCCATCACATACCGGGCATCTTTTTGAGTGGATGTTGATCCATCTATCATCTAGATTGCAACGAGTAGGAATTCGATCGAGCCTTAACCGCCAAGAGTGAATATTTATTTTGATGGGAAGAATCTTATTCAATCTAGTTTGGTTACCATTCTGCTCCAAAATTGAATCGTCAATTTTTACTCGCAAATCTGAAACATAGTAGCAGTTGGAAGTGTTTAAATTACATACCCAACCATCTGGAGTATCATTTGTGTCGACATGCTGGAGTAAAAGGAGCGGGTCCAGAAACTGTGTTTGTTCCCGACCCCCTCGAATAAGCATGCGCCAATTCCATATCCTAGAGTTAGGCCCATAAAGAAGATTACATCTGTCACTTACTTTGTATTCTTTAAAAGCCTCAAGTGAGAACAACCGAGGAAATAATGATACTAGAGTAGAATTTCCTAACCAACAATCACTCCAAAATGACACCGAAGACTTGTTTCCAATGACTCGAAAAATTATGGAATGCAAATTTATGTTGGCAGTTGAGAAAGAAGAGTTTATGTCAACAATAACCTCCCAGGGGTTGTTTTTAAGCTTCCTATTAGCGGGGGTCAAATAAATGCCAGAATTTGGACCATGAATGGAAGTAATGATGCTTCACCATAAAGCATTGTTGTCTTTGTAAAAACGCCACCACCATTTTGCTAATATAGCAAGGTTTGCGGCTTAAAGAATACCAATACCAAGTCCCCACAAGTAGAAGGAGAACGCACTTTTTTACAAGCAACCCAAGCCAATTTATTATATTGTACTGAACTACCCTAGAAGAAGTTACGCCTCAATTTCTCTTGATAGTTAACGACATTCTATGGACTTTGAACAGTGAGAAAAACTTATGTCTGAGTGCACCAAGAACCGATTTTATGAGAGTTAGTCTACCGCCATAAGAGAGAGTACGAGCTTTCCAAAAAAATAATATTTTACGGAATTTTTCAATGACGGGTTTTGCAAGCCTTATTCATATTAGCACCGATTGAAAGACCTAGATATGAACAAGGGAGGGTGGATGGTTCACAACAAATGATGGAGGCAAAGTGCCTGGTCTCGTTTGCAGTGACACCAACTCCAAAACAATTCTTTTAGAGAAGTTGATCTTTAAACCTGAAGCCAAATTGAAACAACTTAAAATAAGGCAAAGGTTACTGGCATTAGTAAGTGACCATTTACCCATTAAGAGGGGATCATCTGCAAATTGAAGATGTGAGATATCAACTTTGTTGGAACCTACTTTACCCCCTTCAAATATGTTCTTAGACTTTGCTTCTTCGAGATGGATATGAAGTGCTTCCATTGCTAAGATAAAAAGGAATGAGAAAGAGGATCACCTTGCCATAAATCTTTTTGAATCTTAAATTCCTTCGTTGGTGACCCATTGACAAGAACCAAGCAGTAGGCTGAATTGAGACATCCTTGAATCCAAGATCGTCATTTAAGAGTGAAACCCATTTCTTCCATTGTATGATCAAGGAAGTTCCAATCAAAAGAGTCAAACATTCCGTTTACTATGAGGGGCCCATTGATGATTTGTGTACCTTTTACAAAAGTCGTTTGGATTTCACTAACAACCAATGTTTTAAAACCCGGGTTTTAAGTTGACCCGGTCAAGTGGCCGGTTCACCGGGTCACCGGTTGAACCGCCGGTCAAACCGATTTTACACTAAAAAGAGAAGTACCTTAATTCAAAGTGTATATATATATATATATATATATATATATATATATATATATATAAATAAAAAAATAGGTCACCAAATCGACAAAAACTATAATGTAAATTACTTGTATATTCATAGAAAAACTGATTTCTATTTGCACACTGTATAAAAGAGTACATACTTATAGCTACTCTATATTTACTATTGTAGTACACATCTGGTCATATCATCCCATCCCTTAAACCAAGCTTTCCTTCATTGTTTTTAACCAAAGTAAAGGTCACAAAACCCAAACCCTCTCACACACGCACACACCTATCACCATTTTTAGTCACCACTACTTATATATATATTACACTTCGCCGGCGTACAAGAAACCGGAGCCGTAGTCGGTCGATCTTCAATAAGGTAAGTATCGTATGGGTCAGTTAGATAGCCAACATCTCCTATTACATCATCTACTTACATGGTTCTTGTTCTTTTCCTTACCTATATCTCGAACCGCGGGTTCCGTTCAGTGGTTCGACCCGGGTCGACCAAAACCCGGCGGTTCAATCAGGTTTAAACTGCAGCAAAAACCCGACTTACAACGGACCGGCCAACACTCCAGTTTGCGGTTCAACCGGCCGGGTCGAACCGAGTTTTAAAACATTGCTAACAACCGAGTGAACAACGTGTCTGAGCCGGTTTTCAAGAAGTTTTGCAATGATTTTGTATTGACAACCAATCAAATCAAGCTAACAGGTACACAGTTATTCACATGTAAAGGGTCAGGAATTTTTGGAACCAAAGCGAGAAAAGGGGAGTTATAGCCTCTTGGAATAAATCCATCTACTTCAAACCGTTTTACCATTTCAACAAAATCTTTTACAATAGTTTCCCAATAGAGTTTAATAAACTTGAAAGTGAATCCATCGAGACCTAGGGCCTTACCACTCCCACAATTTCAAACCGCACTTTTTATCTCTTCACAAGTAAAAAGAGCATCAACGTAACTAAAGAAATATCATTAGAGGTGAGGGTTTTAAAAAGATTACTTGTAAAACATCGAAACATCCAATTTACGTGTACACAAGTCTATATGGTTAAAGTCGTTAGAACATCTTTAATGAGAAGTGGGTGATGACTTAGAAAAGGGTTAAAGCATTGAAAGGCTAGGAAATGGTTGATAATGACTTAGCTGATCAATAGATTGGTTGCGTAACCGACTAACCGGCCTTTTGCTTTAATCTATTGAAATTTAGTAAAAATAGGTTTGAGATTGAGTTAAAAAAAAACCTATTTGCATTATTGAAGGTCGTGTATTCTAATGACATAAGCCCATTGTTTGAATTCACATGCACTGCACCAATGTCGTACAAACAATAAATAAATAAAAATCAATCACAATAATATATTCTGTCAATCACAATACTGTAATATATTTTGTGACGTCTGCTATTCTTTATTTAGTGTCATAAGGGTTATTATTATACTTGAACTTTCCTCGGTAGCTCGACAAGTACGCAAACTTGATTTCGGCTCGAGAAGATTAGAGACGACCTGATCAAGCTCATATGGTATACCTAGCTTGAACCTATGAATTATACATACGCATGGACATAACAGTTTTAGCTTCCACCTCAAAAATAAATTTATAGCTTCACGTCTTCAAATCCAAAGCTTATTCCAGAATTTATGCTTCGGATAAAAGACAATTGATCAAGTCCTCTAAAGCTTTAAAGGATGACCCATTTTTCATCAAAGTCCTCTTACTCTTCTCACTCATTTCCTTAACCTTTTTCCTCAACTCACCATCCATCAACTCCCTCACACTTCTTTCCACTTCTTCCGCCAACACCAGATCGTTACTTCCAAACTTTATCTCCACACTCAATCCCAGCTCTTTGACCATCTCAAACGCATTCAAATGTTGCTCTGCGTATAAAGGCCACGCAGCAATTGGTACACCGTACGATATACTCTCTAAGATTGAGTTCCAACCACAATGTGAAACAAAGCCACCAACTGCCTTGTGGGCTAGTACAGTTACTTGCGAGACCCATCCACATACCAATCCTCTACCAGCCGTCCTGTCAAGAAACCCATCTGGAAATAAATTAGCATCAAGATTTTTATAGTCTCTTGGAAGGTCTAGCTTTCTTTTGGCAGGTTCACGTATTGCCCATAAAAATCGGTACCCAGATCTCTCTAAACCGGTGGCTATTTCATGCAGTTGAGTCCGGTTCAAGCTCCCCATGCTACCAAAACATAGAAAAACAACCGATAACAATGGTTGTTGGTCCAGCCATTCATTAATCTTTTCATGACAAGACCCGTTTGCATGCCACTTAACCGGCCCAACATGATCAACTATTGGTCCCACCGGGTAAACTGGTGGCAGACCAATATATTTAGAAGACAAAGAGTCAAGTGCATATGGCTCGAGCTCTTGGAACGTATTAACTATAATACCCTTGGTTTCTTTGTACCTAAGTGTGTGGTGTACAAACCACGAGAAATCAAGTTCTTTCTTATTAATACAGTATAATGGATAAGCGTTCAATGGTACAGGCTTGGTGAAACTCTTTACTACCATTAACTGAGTCATTGAGTCCAAGTCAGACTCGGGCAATGTTGTGAGGTCTAGGACAAAACCAAGATAAGACGCGGGAGATGCAAAAAATAGGTAACATGGAATATTTAGATCATTAGCAACATCAATCATCGAAGTACAAAACATGTCTATAAAAAACCCTACAAGTGGAACATGGGTAGTGAGGTTTTGGAGTGTTTGTTTGATTATAGATTTGTGGCTTTGTATATAGAGTGAAATGAACTCGGTCATGGAGTTGCATGGATTTGGTGGTTGTGAGTCCGGTGGATGGATTTGGATGAATTGGATATGCTCGTTTGAGGTGTGAGATTGGATGTAGTCATCGATGAGAGGGAGTTGAGGGACGGAAAGTGCAAGTATTGTGACGGATATGCGATTAGAATGGTGGTTGATTAAGTGAGTTGCAAACTCTACGGCAGGGACAAGGTTGCCCATTAAGGGTGTTGCTATTATTGCAACTTGTGCTCGCTTCATATCCATTTCGACGTTGGAACTAGATTTGCTTCCTAACTAAAGGAAGGATAATATGTTGGGAGATATATATAGGTCGCCAAGTACAATGTTACCCAATTATATTGAAAAAACGGATCGGATTAAAGTTTTGAGGTGATCGATCGCTTTTATAATTGAATGCTGTTTAAGAGTTCATGACTTTCTATTGTCTTCTTTTGACTTTTACCATGTTAAAGTTATGATCATCAAAGCTTATTTATAGGATCTTAAAGTTCTAACCAACTTACTTATTTCATTGTTTACTTTTAATCAACGGCAATATGACATTAAGTTCTCCTACTCTTCTCACTTTTCAATTGATTTTTCCAATCATTTTTGTACCTTTCACTAGTGGTGCGCAAATCGGTTTTTATGGGCTAACCGGTTCGGTTAGTAACCAACCCGGTTTTTTGGTCAAACCCGGTCAAACCGGTTATTATCAAAAACCGGTTCGGGTCGGTTAGACTTTTGGGTAGAAAAAACCAAACCCGGTACTAACCGGTTTGTACCAGTTAGTAACCGGTTATTATAGCCAAACCGGTTATAACCGGTTTTTTTGTTTTCTTTTCTATTTGGCTACTGTGATTGGGACATAGAAAAAGGAAGGTTATGCATATTAACAAACCAAAGCTAACTGTTAGAAACATTTAGAAGTCTTTTTGGCTACTTTTTGGCTATTGGTTGCATATTTAGAAGTCTTTAGAAGTCTTTTTGCATATTAACAAATCAAAGTTATGCATATTAACATCAAATAATTTCAAATAATTCAAATAATTTCAACTTTTATTAAATAAACTCATAATACGTCAAACATAAACTACTTGAAACATAAGATAATACATTGAGTGATTTATTAATCGGAAAGCTAATACATTGAGCGATAGTGAGGTCTTATTCGGAGTCTCCGGATTCGGACCTAGGTTGGTTATCTTGAGCGATTTCTTCATCGGAAAGTGAGATTCTATAACCCTCTTGCATCTCGATCTCAAGTATTCGTGGTTCGATCTCTAAATAATTGGCTTCAAGATTAGAAGTGTGTTGTATACGTTCTTGTGCGTCTAAGTGATCCTTTAAGCAAATACACATCTCCAAAGATGTTTGGCGTGAGTCTTGTTCTTCGAATCGTTAATACCCTTCCACTAAGAGAAAACATGATTCCGCTACCGTAGAAGCTTGTACGCTTAGTAAATCTCGAGCCATCTTGGATAGAATGGGAAATTGAGATTGCCTTCCTTTCCACCAAGACAAAACATCAAAATTTTCAAATTCTTCTTGTCCCATAGAGCTTATCCAATCGGTTCCGGTATATCTCCCAAATTCGTTAGTACCGGTTTGGTCACTCCTAGCCCGTTTAACACTTTCTTGTCTTAAAGTTTGAAATAAGTTAAACCTCGAACTCGAAGAGGATGATGAAGCACCACAACTCATTGAAACATTAGTTGAACCATATTTACTAAAATAAAAATCAAATAAATCTTTAAAACATTTGTTACAATAAGCTTTTGCATTCATTGCATAGTTAAGGTTTTCTAATTGCAAATCCAAATCAATAGAGATCTTTCCGATAAGTAGTTCCACCCCGCTAATGTTAAAGCATGGGTCTAATGCGGCGACACAAGTAATTACCGGTGGAATTTCTTTGAAATATTTTCTAAGTTTTTCTTTCATAGGTTCAACCATAATATCAAATGGTGGACCACTTGATTCGAATTCGCCTATTTTAGAAGACATTATAAAAATTTGTTGGAGTACCCTATGACTCGTGGGATAATAAACACCCGATAATAAAGTAGTTGCATCTTTAAAAACTTCAAGTAATTCGGTTAATTTTTCAATAATTAGCCAATTTTTGACGGAAAATCGTTCAACTAGGTTATCACCGGCAAGATCATCATGAAATGTACTTAAAGCAATTTTTTGGCGTAAAGCACACATTACATATAATAAGTCGAGTTCCATCTTGTAGGCATTTAGAAACTAGGGGTTAAAAAATCGGTTTCCGTTTCCGCACATAATCTCATATAATCCATATATCTTGTTTTAGGCCCACAAAATACATCTTGCAACATTGTTTTAAAAGCGTTTTTTATCCCCATTATTTCGGGTACCCCTAATCCGTCTTGCACAACTAAGTTTATGATGTGTGCAACACATCGACTATGAAAATAAATGCCGTTCAAAGGTGGTTGGTATCTTGCTATTAGTTTAGTGGCGGCATTTGTATTGTTAGAAGCATTATCAAATGAGATTGAAAAATCTTATTTTCCAATTTAAACTTTTTAACACATCTCTTAACTTACAAAATAAATTCATACCGTGTGAGGATAATCAAAGTTTTGAAAATCAATCGTGCGCTTCATCATTTGCCAAGTTACTGGATCAATCCAATGCGCGTAATACAAACGTCGATTGCGGCAAATGATGAGGCCGACCACACATCGGTTGTTAAGTTTACATTTGTATTTAAATTTTCAAAACCTTTTATGATTTCGAGTTTAGCCTTTTTCCACATTTTAAGTGCATCACGTCTAAGAGTAGAACGACTTATGTGACTATATCGCGGTTGAAGACATTCTTGAAGCATCTTGGATAATCTCGGGTTGTCGAAATGGTTGAATGGCAAAGCTTCTTGAATCACAAAGCTTGCAAATTGTTTTCTTTTCCGTTTCGACTGATATGTAAATATACTCCCATCTTGTGACATAGATGCTTGACCCGCATCCGGAACGCCTTTTAGTGCTAGGCAATACTTTTTTTCGATATGTTGCTTCAACGTCGTGTTGGATCCGCTACTTAAAAACTTATGGCAAAATTTACAATGAGCCTTCACGGTATCATCCGACAACTTCACGAGCTCAAAATTACACCATATTTCTGGGCTTCGAGTACAATTTAAAACCTCAACGATCTTGGTTTCTTTTGAAGAACCAACACCGGCGGAAGTTGAAGAACTTTGAGTTGCCATTTTGTGAGTGATTTTGATTGTTCAAGAGTGTTGTGTTTGATTGTTGTTGTTAGTAACTAAACAATATATAAGATTAGTATTTATAATGAATTTTGTAAGCATAAATGCCAATAAGCATCCCAACGTCTATAAAAAAACGGTAATATTGTGTCTAGTGTCTTGGGCTACTCTTGGCTGTTGTTCCCAGTTCCCACTTCATTCCCAACATTCCCAACGTCTATAGAAAACGGTAGACTTCCCAACGTCTTTATAAATTAACCGGTTACTAACCGGTTCCCAACCGGTTCGGTTAGTAACCGGTTCCTAACCGGACCAATGCATAGAACTAAAAACCGGTTCATAACAGCCGGTTATTATCCTAACCGAACCGGTTAGGTCAAAAACCGGTGTTGACCGGTTCCGGTTTCGGTTTCGGTTTCGGTTTTTTTTTCACCACTACCTTTCACATGGCATTGTTGAAACAATTGGCTCAATTAAATTCCAAACAAGAATCGTGGTTAGCATTTCACATGGCATTGTTGAAACAATCGGCTCAATTAAATTCTAAACAAGAATCGTGGTTAGCATTTCACATGGCATTGTTGAAACAATCGGCTCAATTAAATTCCAAACAAGAAGCGTGGTTAGCATTTTTATCTGGTGTTTTCCCTTTTGAATAAAAAGTTTATACCCGGTGAATATTATTTAATGTTTTTTTAACAAGTATTGTGATTTACTTAATGATATTTTATGTTGCATCATGAGTTTGATCTACATTCCTTTGATTCCTATCATTATTATTTTAAAATTAATTATCAATACATACCAAATACACTATCACTTTACTAAAACATACTCAAAATTTTCTCTTTCCCTAAAATGTCCATTTTGGTGCGCATGGATTTCATTTTGGGCACCAAATCATAAACCTATCACTATCAACCCCAATTGTGGTGCGGAGGAAAGAAAACACTTTGAATTTTGGTGCGCAAGAAAAATCTTATAGGCACCATAACACTAATGCTCATTGAATAACCCCAACCACAAAAATTTAGTGCTCATTTACCCAACTTCATCTTCATATTGGTAGTTGTTTATGTTCTTCATACCATTAGTTTGCTAGAAAAACATCCTCCAATTATTAAAAATGAAAAACGAATCTGAAAAATAAAATTCATTTTCACGTTTAGTGTGCGAGTTTTGGTGCGTGGGTTGCGTTAATTGACTTGCGGTTGGTCCCCGGTTATTGAATGTATTTTGGTCCCCGGTCATTTTGTTCCACTTTAAACATAAAATATGGCTCAAGATGAATAACATTTACCGGTTAATTATTTTGCTTTATTAATTCTTAATATTATTATTGTAACACCAATCGTGGAGAAAGCAATCTTAACTTGCAATGGAACTTTGTAATCTTATTAAATCTTAATAGTAGAATTGATCAAGCTACAAAATTTGGACTTCTTTTTCCAAACTACATGTAACATTGATGATTGGTGGGTCATGATATATGTACAAGTTTTATGTCAATATAAATATGGATGAGTTTTTGTTGTTATTAGGCTTAACTTGAAGTGTGATTTGGATAAATGTGGTCTTAACTTGTAGTGTGATTTGAATCATGTAGTGTTATTAGTAGGTATGCTGCTATAACATTTTACAACACGTACTGGACTTATCAAAGATTGACAATGTTTGATAATTACCTTGTGTCAATTATACAATTGAAAACCGGCTAATTAAGGATGCATACCTACAATTAAGTAATCATTAACGTGATGATTAATCACACAACGACCCATGTAAACAAGTCGATCATTTTTTTTAACTATAGTATACCTTGCGAATCATGCTTTAACAAGTTTTGCATATGCCTTTGGTATTGCATTCTGAATATAATCTATACAATCATCAAAAGCCTCCGTAGTGTAAGCCTTGCAAGCCATCCACTATACGGCTTTATGCCTTTGTTATTGTTGCATTCATCATTAAATGACGACAACAAAAACTATGAAAAGCATTTGGGAATACTTTTTTACGGATTCCAGAATTGCTGGGTGTCTATCAGATATGATAGACAAGTTTTGCTTCTGACTAATGCAAGCTTTCAGCTCTTCCAAAAACTATGTCCAACCAGAACCGTCCTCACCTTGACATATACCAAATGCGATGGGTAAAATTTGGTGTTACCATCCATCCCTACAGCCAAAAGATTTACCCCATGGTAAACGTCATCCTTTAAGTGAGCACCATCAATAATAATCAGTGGTCTTAGATATTTCATGAAGCTATCAATCTATGACCACAAAAAGGTATTGTATAGTTAGTAAAATAAAATATAAATGTACAATCAATAATAATCCATTGTCTTAGATACTTACCGCAACACCAAAAGCAATGAACATTTCGAATCTTCCATCTCGGTCTACTTTTATGTTTTGTCCTCAACAAAAAGGGGGAGATTGTTAATACAAATATCGTCCTAAAAACGTTATTTATATTTCATGATCTTTACCTTTTTTTGTTAACGACAAAAGTAAATTTCATTTTTGTAAATTATAAAACTTGTCAAGATTAATAGACATTAAAACAAACTTTTCTTAAATAAAGTCTTCATTACTTAAGCATTTACATATTATCACATTTTGATTAGTTATGTATCAATTAACATTGATATCCTTCTAAACTATAACGTGCATCAACATTTTTAGAACAAGTATGTTTAGTTTCTTAAACATAACATTACATAAGTATTTACTTATATAACATATTAATTCTAAAAATGGAAAACAAAATATTACATCATGGCTTGCATCACATTGGAAATCTTTAGGAGATTTTATAGAATATTTTGTTTAGATATTCACTCATCATATCTTGCATAATCTTGGAAAGATTTGGGTGATCTTGGAAATATTTTTTGTGATCTTTACTGTCAGACTGGAGCAACCAAAAAATAACAAGGGTGGAACCCTTTTTTTGGTTTCGTCCAGTCCGTGGTCTTGCTGAACAATTGGCGTATAAATAGCAAGCCAACCCAAGTTGTTTTATAATCCCTCATTAGCATAAAACACATACATTCTCTCATTCTAACTCAGTTTCATTTCATTCTAGTGATCATCTTTTGTAGCAAAGAAGATCAAGGCATAATCAAGCTTCAACAATTAGTTGGAAGGCTTGTTTGTTTTGTTGTTGTGTGATATTATAGTTCATACATCATTGTTGTACCAAACTATCTTAAACCTCTGAGTGTGAGTGGTTAGTAGTTTAGTCCTCAAAATACATAGTGTGTTGGGAGTGGTTGTACCCTTGTAAAACAACTCGACATCTAGATTTGTGTTGGAAATATTGTGTAAGCTACATGTAAAGGTTTTCTCCGCCGGTTAAAGGAGCTTGTTGATTAGTGAAGATAACTCTCAAGTTGGAGACTCGGGGAGTGGAGTAGGACAAGGAAAAAGAGTTCTTGTAGACCAAACCACTATAAACAACTTTATTGTGGTTTGATTGTTTCTTTCCTTACTTACTTATTATATATCGCTTGCATATTATTTATTCTTTACTAACACATCCTTTATCAATATCAATTGATCTTACATTAAGTTCTCAAAACAATTAAGATTTTTAACGGCAAAACTATTCAACCCCCTTTTCTAGTTTTTGTTACAGTAGGTTTGGGAACTACCAATGTTTATTTATTTTTTTTTCTTAATATACTATATTCAATATATTGAGAACATTGAATATTTTGAGTATACTGGATATTACTAGAAACATGGTAATTCCCGGAAGGTCTTAGACTTTGTAAAAATGGAGAATTTTGATAAGCAAGCAGATCTTGTTGATATTGAGTATTCTGATTAGGAAATCAATTTTGTTGATATTGAGTATTCTGATAACTCTGAACATTTTGACAATACTCAGCATTTTCAAACTTTTTTGTATTTTGTGGAATCTCATAATTTTTGAAGTTATGTGAGACCTCCACATTTGCATTGGATGCTTGACTATTTTGAAAATTTTCATAATGAATTGTATTTGGTGGATACTGAGAATTATGGAAAGTATGTGAAGCATGAGTATTCTGCAAATATTCAAAATTTGTAGGATTTACCTGTGATGACTGACGATGCTGATTAACCAACAATTCCATATGATCTTTGACTTTTCGTAGTTATATAACTGACTAAAAACCTTAATTCGTCATCGTTAGTGATTTCATAAACCTTATTGTTCGGTGGATAACGATATGATAATCGCACCCCCTTGTAACATCTAAATTGAATTTTTGCCCCACATAATCTCTTAAAGTATCATAACTAATCGTTTTTGGTAACAAAACGTTTCTATTTTCATCATCTCTAACAAGACATAACGAAAATTTCCCCCTTGAATAACTCATATTTATTTTCTTTTTTGTTTCATACGTGGATGACTAGTTGACAAGTTTTGTTATTTTATATCTGAATGTAGATAAAAAAATCTAAGAGAATCTGATAACATCAAATAGTCCTGAATATTAAGTGTCAATTTCCCCCGATAATGCTCGTTATTTTTATCATTTATATGGATTTACGCTTGTTTTCTATTGTTTTCCACTTTCAGGTAAATTACGAGCATTGGAGCTAAAGAGACGCGGAAATGGAAACATAACTAAAGATTTATCACATTATGCTATTTTGAAGAAGTTACGGCGTAACTTCTCTCTCACATTATGCCGTAACTAATGCGTGACCCAGAATACCAACTTATCAAGAGGTTACGACGTAACTCTTCCCAAAGGTTACGACGTAACTCCATTAGGTCAAATGAGGTTCCACGCCACCGATACTTCGCCGTAACTCTCGCATCACTTACGGCGTAACTCTTCGCATCACTTACGACGTAACGAGTTTATTGAAGACTACGGCGTAACCACTAATAAGGTTACGCCGTAACTAGCGAGATCTAGTGCATTTACGAAGAAATAGAAGGTTACGGCGTAACTCCTATATTGGTTCGCCAGTAACCCGATCCGCCTATAAATACCCACTATTCCAACATTTCTAATCATCCCATTCCACATACAACACTGAGAACGTGAGAAAAGCTCAAGGCGGTCTAGGGAGCATACGGGTCGTTTCCAAGGAGAAGTCACTCCATTACGATAAGCATTAGCGTTTATATTTCTTTACTTTCAATTCATGTATTTCGTACCTTTGAATATTGAATTGATTTGCATGATTAATATGAGCTAAGCACCCTTTGGTGCTAGCCTAGTTATGATTCCTTAATTGTTTTTTTTTTTGTGTTTACCTTTACTTCCGTACAATTATTTCTAAGTGTATGCATGCATAGTTCATTGGTAGTCACCCTTGGTTCGGTAGTTTTGAATGGCGGTGAGGCCAATTGCCTGGAGATATGACCAACCGACCCTAGGTGAGCGGATGAGACGGGAAGGGTAAGATATGACCGGTGACGACCCTTTCTACTTGTGCGATTTGACCAACTAATCACCCATCGTTTGGATGAACTTAAGAATTGGGGGTGTAGTGTCTAAGTTCCTAATGGCCGGCACTCACTATTATGAATCTAGCATGTAGCGGTACTTAATGACTTGGCTTAGGGACCAGGAACAACAGGACTTATGACGGTGCATCGATTTCTCATGTGGTGGCATCTTTCTTGATAGGTTAGGCGAATTGACCAAATGTTGTCCTCTCAAATTTGACCCCACTTGAAGTAATTGGAAGTAGGTAGACGTAGACATAACTAGCTAGGAGGATTGACTAGGTTAGCACCACTATTCCTCTATTGATTTCCTTTATCCATTTATCTCGCTTTTATTTTATTCTCGCATTAGTAGTTTAATTAATTAAATCCCTATTGAAACCATTATTATTCGTGACACTAGACTTAGTAATAATCCAACACACATAGCTCTTGGGACGACCTCGGCTTTACCATTTACTACACTACACGGACCGGTACACCGCCTGATTAGTGCACTAGGGTGAGACCATAGGTATAGCGAGACACTATAAATATTAAGACACGGTCAAGAAACATGCATCGAATCTCAAATGGATGAGTAAATATATCTAAAATCTCAACATAGTTGACAAGTTTTGTGCAAGGTATGGTTTTTTGGCACCCAAAAAATATGTGGCACATTTCCATTTGTCAATAAATAAAGTTTGGTGCTTTTAAAGGAATCTGGTGCCCAAGGGATGGGTTTTGGGCACCAAAAAATATGTGGCACATTTCAAAAGGAATATGGTGCGCAAGGGATGGTTTTTGGGCACCAAAAATATGTGGCACATTTCCATTGGTCAATAAATTAATTTTGGTGCTTTAAAAGAAATAATTATCTATATTTAATATCTAGTGCGCAAGGAAAGGATTTTGGGCACCAAAAAATACGTGGCACATTCCCATTGGTCAATAAATTAATCCTGGTGCTTTAAAAGTGTGGAAAACTAGAAGGGAGGTTGAATAGTTTTACAAATTAAAACTTCCTTTTAAAATATTTAGATCGACTTAGGTCAATCTATTTGGATGTGTGTTGGATGTTGATAAACAAACATATAGAAATATAAATATGTAATGAAAAGATAAAGAGTAAGAAGCACAAAACCACAACGCGAGTATTTATAGTGGTTCGGCTACAAGGACACCTTCCTTGCCCTACTCCACTCCCCGAGTAACCTACTCAAGAGTTCGTAATCACTACACAACACCGACTCCTTATGGTGGAGAAACCTTCACAATGTTGCCTACTCTTTTTCCGGTACTAGGCTAACAACCGAGTTCTTTCACAAGAAGGTGAACCACACCTACCACAACGTCGCCTACCCTTTATCCGGTACTAGGCTAAGTACCGAGTTTCATTACAATGGAGGAACTACTACCCAACACTACACAACACCTAATCCCAAAAGGAGGCCAACTCCTTATTACAACATTATCAAGGATATAAATATCCTTGGATCTAATAATAATCTATCTTGTACATCGAAACCCACCATATCGAATGTACATATTAGGCACCTTTCACTAATGCCTTTAACTAGATCTTCAAGACACTCTTCACTAATGTCTTATGACTTGACTTCTAGGAATCCTTCACTAATGCCTACAATACGGACGGTCGACACCCTTCACTAATGTCTTTGTAACACCCCGACCCGACAAGGGTAAAGATATCACAATACGGTTTCATATCAGAACTTTAAATACTATACGAAAGCGGAAGCCTTTACAAAACTTACAAAAGATAATATAAATAACTTAATATCGAATAAATCTAAGATCCCTATTTTCAAATCTTGCTCTTGTCTCTACTCTCAACCAAGATCGGCTATCCCATAAGCTCATCTTGAATGCTTAATACCGCCGCAGAAAAGAAAGTGCGGTGAGCTTACAAAGCCCAGGTGAGCGATATAACGAAACAAAAGCTAAAATAAAATAAATATACAATTAACGAAATCACAACGGAATGAGAAATAAAGAATCTTTGAGGATTCTCGCGAAGCGCAAATATCAAATCCGAAAAACACATAACAGCTTAACGATCACCTCGTAACACGTTTATGACACAAATGCAAACACATCGAATAACCAAACACTTAACATATCAAGAATAATAGATTACATATAAACCAAACGAAAAGTCTAAGAGCTAACGGAATCACTTTCTAGAAAGTAAACATGGCATTCATACAAATCAATAGATCTACATTTAATGCACTTAATTCAATATTGTGGCAGCGGAAATATCAGTCAAATCGTGGCAGCCACACATACAGATAGAAAATACAGTAGACAAACTATAACTAAATAGACAAAGACATAACATAGCCATTAGCAATTATCAGAATAGATATCATCAGAATACATAATATAAACACTCGAAGATACCGAATCATACATAATACTTAACACAGAAGTAACAGATAAAGATTTAGTCAACTACCACGAGCCCAGAACATATCATATTAGAAATATCTTTCTTCTTCAAAAGGTAACCTCGAAAAATAATTGGAGTAGCTAGCTCCCGAATTTTGTGAAGAGCGTATTACCGACATCATTCACCGGAAAACATATCATATAACGATCGGATCTAGGATGCATCCATACGCCCCTTCCTACATATACAAAATATGCTCCACCATCCGTGGACGTGGCGAAACATCACTCATCGCCCTAGAGTCATATCGAGGTGCATCAACGATACGGATATGGAACCCCATGACTAGTGAAATATTTTGCTCGGGTGTCAAACTAACTCGGTCAACAGATTTTCATACATGACACGGATCTTAATTCATCATAAAGGTCACAGATAACATATCAGATAACTTCATATCATAAGGTTCATATTCAGATATTCAGAAGTCAGAAGTTCATATCACAGTGGCATATCATACATTCATAAGCAGAAGTTCATAATCAGAAGTTCAAAATCAACCATAGCAAGGTTCAACGATTGTGCATATCAAAATCTTCCTAACATAAGTTCACATCAGATATTGCATAGTTCACTAGAACATGTATTTTACACCAATAATGATCAAACAATCGAAAGGGTTCATAGCAATGGCATCGAAACCCTAATAAGTAAAAGAAAAAGCGAACGAAAAGAACATCATAAGGAACCTTTACTAAAAAGGTCAGAATATCTGTACCTTAAAGCAAATGAGAGAAAAGCAAACGAATGAGTGAATCACGAAGATATAACGTCGCGTCTCCTTCAACGAATCTACACGGATTATGATTTATTTAATACTTGTTAGCATCATTAAGTTATAACGGATTAATCGCATTCACCTTCTTATAGTTGTAGATATATTCTCATTTTTAGTGACGGACGGAATTCCAACATTTTAGGTTAATAATCATTACTTAGCCAAACTTATGGGTTACAAATGATAAACGATAAACGGAAGGGTTTAATATGACAAATATCTTATTTGAGGACTTATATGATCATCATTCAAAGTATAGGGTTTATAAATGTCAAAACGGATTTTAGGACTCTCTTTCAAATAGTTTATGCAAGCCTTCTTAACTTACATGATTAATCAAGACTCACACGTAACATTGTTCGCATACAAACCTTAATGAGACCATGTATGCAATACTTTAATTCATGATATGTGACTTCTTGCATAAAATCAAAACTCACGCATGTTGACGACACACTTAATACTAGCTCATTATACGCTTAATCAACGGTTATTAATGACCTCAGAACTTACTATTTTCACATGAAATAACGAATTAGCACACCTAGCTTCTTAACCCTAATCGTCTCCCATTAATGTTCTAGGGTTTTTCCCAATCCTTCATTATCATTTTAATACGCATTAAATTAACATGTTACGGATTTTAACGGCTCATCACTTCTCGACACACACATTACTCACATGCAAACTCACCTCTTACTATATTTATGATAACATGAGGTTTCTTCCTACGGACGTACACAACCGACACAAAATTTGACGACACAAGCAGCTCATATTCTCATTCATTCATTACTTACATGCATACATGTGGTACTTAGATTAGATGCATGCAAGGAAAAAAGTTTTAAGAACCCTCGACAGAAAGAGTAAATGACCAGGTCCTTTTCCCCAGCCCACCACCAAATTCGACCATTTTACATCATGTTAACGAGACCAACTTGACCCCCTTTTTCTTGACTCGCTCTTATACGCAACTCTTATGGCAATTCACAGTTTTAAAACATGACCCGACTCCAACTATTTACTCGACTCACATGTCTTATTATGTATAATCCCGCATGATCATGACCTTTCTTTTAACCTTGTGTTTTATCCTTGGCTCAAGCATGATAATATGGTTACGAATTTAGTGACTAAACAAAGAAAATACATCCGGAAAACTACATGTCCATGCGTCGACCTATACATTTGCAACTCAGATTTGTGATTTTATGTGACCGTCGGGTATGTTATTTGTTATACGGTTTGTAGAGGCAAAACTCAAGTCACTTGTGTGTGTCGCATGAATTATGAACGAATAGATCAAGGTGAACAAACAATAACTGAAAAGATCAGGGGTACCTTAATCCTTAGCGTGCAAGTGAAACGAAACAAAGAAATCAACAGCTTCAAACACCTTTGTCGACTGGTTTTTGGATCGAATGGAGAAGATGGGTAACAAAAGTGCCGTGACTTTTAAGACTAGGGTTTCAAGTTTTTGAGTCCTTGTGTTTGTATATATAGGTAGTGAAATTTTCGGTTTAGGGAAGTGATGGGTTGGGTTTCGGCTTGGGTCTAACCGAACAACAAAACCACGCCCCTTATGGCTCTCTTGGCTCTCGGCTCCATTAATCCAAACGAACAAACAAACACGGCCCAAGTTGGTTCCCAAATAACGAAAAACAAGGCCCAACTGACGGCCCAATATTTTAGCTAGACGTTTAAATCTTCGTCGTACGAAATCGATCACGTACACATATTAGTAAAGTTTTTAATTATTCGTAAGTTAGGTTTTAAATTCGTTAAATGATCATAAATGTCTTTTACATATTTTATAAATTTCGATTTAAAGGGTATTTTAGTCTTTTGATATGTTTTATATTTTTAGGGTTTTACAGTCTTCGTCTCGACACTTGAGACATCTTTCACTAATGTCTTAAACACTACACTTCTTAGAGAAAGAAAAGAACCATCAACAAGAGGACTTCAGTAGTCTTGATGATGAGGAAGCATGGAAACACATGGACTTGAGCTTGCTTGACTTCAAAGGTGGTGATCTCGCCTTTAAGAGGAACCTAGAGAATCACACAAAAACAAAACTACAAACATAGATCTCTTGGATCTGGGGTTAGAGAGTTTTTAACTCAAGGGGAAAGTATGTGAGAAAGGGGTGAGAAACAATGAAGAAATGGCTCACTATTTATAGAGAGAAAATGCCTACTGTTCCCCGGATCCCACGGATCCCTCCCACAAGGGATCCGTCTAGTGTAAAACTAGGGATCCATGGGACGCTCCTCTTTGCCCATAGGTATTTTGGTTATGGGTCATGGGTCATTGGTTATGGGTTGATCCATGGGTCTTTTATTAGATACAATGTATCTCATGAGTGCAATGCACCTAGTCAAATGGGTATGGGTCAATACCATAGGTTATTGATATTATCCATATATGACATAAGCATGATGTCATGCAATGGGTTATGGGTCAAGCTCCATGGATATGGGTCATGGACTTTGGGTTGTACCCAACTACATTCATTGTATTTGGTCAATGGGTTATGATACTTAAGTATCTACCCATTTATATTACCCAATATACTACATACTAGTTATGTGTATATTCTACCCAAATATGTAAAAACTAGTTGTTGTACATATGTAATATTAAATCATAAAATCACTTATACTTGTTTTAGTGTTTTATGTGAAAACGTAAGTTTGTTAGAAAACTATTGGCTCAAACCATTTACGTATTTTATTTGTTTCGTTAACATGATTTTACGTTTGTTATCGACAAAACATTAGAAGATCGTAAAATATAAATAAGCGTTTTTACGGCTTATTTGTATTAACAATCTCCCTTTTGTTGATGACAAAACATAAGATTATTTTAAGAAAAGCT
Source organism: Chrysanthemum lavandulifolium (assembly GCA_022545495.1). Lineage (NCBI taxonomy): Eukaryota > Viridiplantae > Streptophyta > Magnoliopsida > Asterales > Asteraceae > Chrysanthemum > Chrysanthemum lavandulifolium. The sequence continues at coordinate 163,538,261 of CM040245.1, read as the reverse complement.
AAAATTGTAAACGTTTAATTTGTAGTTTTACTTTCTTCTCCCCTTTTGTCGAAACAAAAGAGCTTCGAAGGAAACTAACACATTGTTTAAAAACATGTGAAAATAGAAAAGAAAGAAAAGTAGAGAGCAAGTAACGGAAACGATCTTGTCTTAACTCCCTTGACGAGTCCATCCCTATGTGAGGGCCAAGAAAACTAATACTAAGCTAGTTCATTTGCAACTAAGTTTGCAAAGATTTCGCCTATGTGACGAATGTGCTCCCCTGATGATTGCGACTTTGCAAAGGGACGTCATGAAATGTAATCCTAAAATTGCAAGTGATTTTGCAATGTATTGCTTTGACACAAAGCTCCCTAGCTTTAGGGTGTCAAAGTCTTCATGTGTAAATTGAATAACTACAAAACAAAAGTTAGAAAATAAGTATAATGCATAATTTCACAAATATGACTCAAGTTAGTAAAAGAATAGTTTTCATCTCACGGATCCCACGGTTCCCTCCTTGTAGGGATCCGTCTAAGCGGATTCGAGGATCCGTGTGGTCGATGACCGAATTCAAGAATGGTGATATAACAAATAATGTTAACATCAAAGTGAGATATGTATTATACAACATAATCATATACTCAGAAATATAGCAAGTAGCATGTAATTTCATTTAATAAAACTAGAGATATGATATACATGACTCTAAAAACCAAGAAAATGAACGATAAATGACTTGGAATTACTAGACTTATCTAAGTAACGTTTGATACTAGTACACCACTAAAATCCTCTAGCTCAAGTTTGTTTAGGTTTAATCTCGTCAAAACATTCGAGGAGATGATAAAACATGAAACGTTGATCTTTCCGTACTTCATGTATCAAACTTTCAACATGTTGACAATGATAGCAACCTTTGTCATGGCTAGGTAGTGGTGGTGCAAGAAAAGAAATTGCTTGATGTAAAGGATCAAGTGAAGCGGGTTGGGGAGCCTCAAACGACAGAGGAATTGGTAGAGGCACATTTGAAGATGGCTCGACCAAGAATGATGGTGGTGGTAGAGAAATGTCAACTTCCATATGGTCGGGTGGTTGACTTTGATAATTTCTCATAATCCAAATGGGATTATATGATAGTGACTACAAACGGAAGTCGGAGCTAGTGTTGACTCAACACCTTGATTTTATACCATTATTCCTCCTAATGAGGAGAATGTTGCCGGTGGAGGAGGATGAGATGGCCTAGGAGGCAAATCCTCTAAATTGTAGAGGTGTGGTGATGATAGTGGAGTTGTGAATGAGATAGCTCTAGGAACCAATGGTGATGGTTTAGTGGAGATGGGATTGTTTGGCCTAGGAGGTATGGTGGTGTTTGGCATAGGTAGTTTTGTCGGTACTATCCTTTTAGGGATTGGTTTGAATGGTGGAGGAGAAATCCTTGAATTAGTGGACTTGACCAGAGATGATTCGGTTGAAGAGATTTCGTGTACAACACGAGCAATTTTCTTGGGTGGTTCTTTGGTGGATGAGATACCACTTGGAGCTTTCCTCATGATGAGATGATTTCAAGAGGTTTGTAAAGATTTCTAAGTGCTGAAAATGAGGATGAAGATGATGACTTTAGGAGTCCTAACAATGTGGTTTATAAAGCAAAGGATTTGGCAAGTGCATTCAAGACTTAAGCCACTAAAATTCATTGGAATATGATGATTAACATGCACAAGAGTCAACTTCAGAGTTGTACTAATCTAGGAACTCATTTAAGATGAGATAGAGTGTTCAAGTTAGCAAGATGAGCTTGAAATGATTGTTTTGGCTAGAGTTGACATAAATCTGTCATACGGATCCCACGGTTCCCTCCATTGAGGGATCCGCCTAGGCGAATCCTAGGGATCCGTCTATCAGCAGCTAAGAAAAGATAGCAATGATGTTTGTAAGGTCTAATGCCTATTTCTTCTTGAGTGTTTCAGTTTATCTAAGTGTCTTAAATGAAGAGGTGCTCAAATACTTAAGGGTAATGAGTGATGCAACTAATGATTGCCTTTTATGGGAGAAATTGGAACTTTCATGAGTACCAATGAATGAACAAAGATGACACTAAAAATTATAAGAGTGTCAAATGGAAATAAATGATCCTAGAGATCAGATGAGAGTATCCTAAAGGCTTTAAGATGGAAAAACTAAAATTTGATCAATTTTGACCAATTTTGAGGTAAGGATGATTATGATCAATTTTGGCATAACCAAAAGATTTCCAAAGCTAGATATGAGGGTTTATGTGAGAAATGATGAGTGAGCTTGAGAGCGGAAGAGTAATGGGTTTAAGTGAAACTATAGATCTAGAAGTGTCTTGAGTGTGATCTAGGTGAGTTATGTAGGAAAGATCTACTTAACTTGATAAGGACTTAATTTGCCTTAAGGCACTATGTCTAGCTTAGTGTGAAGTGTTCTAAGAACATGTTTGAAATACAATGATTGCAATTGCATTTTTTCTGTTTTCCGGATCCCACGGTTCCCTAATATTAGGGATCCGTCTAGCACAACCTTTGGGATCCGTCTATCTGCTAAGCAGAACCTTTACTAAAGGTATGCAATGATTTTGACAATGCATTATAATTCAAGGTTAGTTAAGGAGGTTCTAACACTAAGATATCAAATGTAAAATGTTTTATTTCATGAAAGAAATTGGATTACATTGATAAAGCATGAATACTAAGGATTGATCCTATTTGAAAGATTACTAAGTTCCTTGAGCGTTTTAAGCGAAGGATCATTAAATGGTTGATGAGTGTTTGCCGATTCGTGAATGAAGAAAGTCTTCATGAGAGATGTGTTCGAGGTTCCATCATCTTGTTCACAAGCACGCATAACGGACTTTGAAATTGAGGTGGAAGTACATGATGTTATGATAAAGGCGCGTCAAGAACATTCCATAATGGATGAGTTTGTTCTTGGAGCCTTGAAGATTTACAATTCGCCTTCGAAGAAGTAGGCGAGATTGTATGGTTGTTGTGTTAGCAAACAATACATTATGTGAGCACAACAAGCGGGAAGGATTTCTCGATTTCCCCAAGACTCAAACATTTTCCGTAGGATGAGTGCGAGCCTTGTACTCTTCTCGGATATCCTTTGTACGATAATGTTTGGATCGAGTAATAGGGTTGAGGTTTGCATATTGTGTGAGTCAAGTCTTGTAGGGAAGGTATGTGTGAACAATATGGACTATTTTCTTCACGAAGTTGAAGAGAGAATCAAGAGACCAATCTTGGTGAAGGCACATTGTCATTGATTTGGAATTCGGAGAATTTGAGCAAATTGCCCAAGGTTAAAACAAACTTTTGGTTTTGATCCAAAACCAAAGAGATAGAGAACGATCCTCGTTACGAACGAGTTCGACTTGACGGAAGAATTCCAATACAAACCTTGGACATATATTCTCATTAAGTTCGAGAAGACATTCCAATCCTATGGTTCGGAAGGAGGTATTGATACCTTCTTCGTATTGTGAGAGTGTCGACAATCGTCCTTCGTGGAAGTGACGGGTTTGAGATTATTGAACCCACGAACATGATTGCCGGTGTGTTGGGCTCAAGGAGATGTTAGGAGTGTAGAGCGCTAGTGAGTGAAAAATTAAACTCGTATTCATGTGACATAGCGAAACCTATAGGAAAGACAAGTTAATAGGATGTGACGTATTACGGGTAAAACAATGATTACCTAATGTTTTTACAAGATGTTTATTAACAATGACATTTAACTAACTTAATGTTTGACATTCAAGTAGAACATTTCTTTTAGGAAGAAAGTGGTTTTATTTTGCATGGAAAATCATTATCCGAAGGACGGTTCCATGGTTCCTTCATAAGGGATCCGTGGTATACTTGCGTGGATCCGTGCATACAGTAATAATGTAGCATTTTGATAAAACATAAGTTTAATGGTTTTATACCAAGATATGTGTTTTAGCCTACATTTTCTTTTAGCATGCATTCATGGTTTCTAATCTATCACGAAGAGTATGAAAGATATAAATCAAAAAAATGACAAACACATTATGATAATAATAACCTAGATAAACGAGACTATTAATAATAATTCATTTCAATGCTAAGAATGATACAAAGAATTGGGTATATAACCCCAATGTAGATTAACAACACTAAGTATATGTCTCCCTATGTGAACTTCATCATAGGGAACACAAGAGCGATGAGTGTTAAGGCGATGAGCACGAGGGCGATGTAAACCATGTTGATGATGAACCTATATAGAAACAAAAGGAAAAATATTTTTGTGTTTTATACGTTTTTGGCTTGTTTTTGGGTTTTTGGATTTTTTAGAAGAAAATAGGGATATATATATATACAGAGATGATGATATAAACAATGAGTGAGGATTCAACAACTAATACGCTAAAGCGGAGATAAATCAAGACACTCCCGGCGTGGCGCCAAAATTTGATCGGTGCTAAACGGTCAAGTCTAAAAGACTAAAACCGCTCAAACACCAATGCAATTAAGATCGAGGAGTATAGAGTCTCCCTGTCGTTATGTCCCAAATGAATGTCAGAATGGATCAATCAACGTCTAGTGATCGAGAAGTTTGAACGAAAAGGATTATGATTAGGAGATTATAACTACGAAATATCAAAGCAGATACAAAGGCTAAAATGCAAATGAGAGGAAATTAAAAGATAAAACCTATTAAATAAACGCTATCACTAAAATTAAAATGATGTTTTGTTTTATGATTTTATGAAAATGAAATTAAAATCTACGCCAAGTAAAATTAAAAGTGAAACTAATGCAATATTAACCCTAAAAATTTGAAAATGATGTTTTATAAACCTAATGATAAAAGAAAATTACTAGAAAAGAAAATTATTTTTAAAACTAATTATCTAATTAAAACTATTTTAACTAATAATTAATTACCTAAAATATAAGAAAATATGAAATTAAGCTAGAAAAATAAGATTAACACTTGAAAAGTCTAAAATATCAAAATAGACTTTTCAAAACTATTTTGTATTTTTGTGACTATTTATCTATTTTCTATGGATTTTAAACTATTAAAACTAATTAAATCACTAAAATTACCAAATAAGCTATGAAAAATCTAGAAAATTACTTTTCTACTTTTTATATTTATCTAAGTCTGAGAAAATTGAAAAATTATTTTTGGAACCTTTTTCTAATTTTTGTATTAATTGCTAATTAAAATGATTAAAACTAGATTAAATTAAGAAAATAGTAAAACAACTAGGAAAAATCTGAAAATTTCAGGAAAATTCTAAAATGATATTAAGAAGCTATGAAAAATGGAAAAACAGGCACTTATGTGGAGAAATGAGCAACTGCTCAATCAAGTGCTTATTGAAATAAGCACTTGTTAAGCAAATGAACTAAACAAGCTATCTACTGTTGACAGAAGCTATAATATACTAAATGTGACCAAATTAAACTAAAATCAACAAGTTACATCTACTGATTAACCCAATATCACAGATTTGATGATTTTGATTATGAGCTTAAAAACAGAAAATTGGTGCTAACTTGCAGACCAAAATAAGCACTTAAATAAGCTAAAAAGCAAAAACCAACTATCAAATATTAAACTAGACCTAGGAAGCTAATTATAACCAAAGGACCAGATGTTAAGAAGCTTTATTAAGCTCTGTGCAAGCCTGATAAGAAACTGAGAATTACACTCAGCTGACACTGAGTTGGTGCAGGGCAAAAATGGCTCACTTTAAGCCCCTGCACAAGCTTATCCACAGGACTTGAGCTAAAAACAAATACTAGGTCTTATAGACCACCTAGAGCACTACTTGTAACCAAAAACTCAGACTCTAAAAACCTTTAATGCACCCTGTGCATCATCTGCAACTTCGTGGAAAACCAATATTTTGACATTTTGACTTTTTGAAAGCGAGATGGAACTTTGACTAAAGTGAAATTTAGATCCAATTTAATGATTGGTGTTGATGTATTATGATGTATTGAACACAAATTAAGCAATGTATAACACTTTTGAACACAAATCTAAGTTTTACAATTCCAAAAATCCAACAGTTTGACAGTTAAACAGATTGAGGCTCAATGTTGACTTTTAGCTGTTTACATGCAAAACTTGGACAGATATGAACTAGTTTGAGTCTCACAAACATAAACCAGCAGTTATCATTCAATAAACAGACTTTTTAAACAAACTACACTACAAACCAAACACTCCTTTATCACTAGTTTGCAAACCAAATCTATTCTAAACACTGAATCATCATGTGATTAAGATCAATCTAAACTAAAATCACCTAAATATTACTATTAGGACAGAATCAAACAGATTAAAACCACAAATACTTGTTATGCTAAAAAAACTTGGATTTGACTTACAATAAGTCCATTGGCCACTATGGCCTGCACAATCAATGAAACAGAGAACCCTAACCTAATCCAACCCAATAGCTTCCATTTCCACCCATTTCAAGTTCTGCATCACCCCAATCCAATTCTGAACCCACTTTGCTCCTTTCTTTGACTTTTGTTGACCAGTTGCCCAATTTGCATGAAATGCACAATTAAGCTTATGCAAAGCTTTGCCAAGCTTAATAGAGTTTGTTTAAGCTCAGAAATACACTACTAACAGGTTTAACATAGGTTTTTGAAAGTGAAAAATTCAACAGTGGCACAAAAATTGGAAACTGAACATGTATGTAATTGATACTTGAATTAAACTGAAATACACTAGAATACTATTGTTGAGTACAAAGTAACTTGAAAACAATACTGAGAATTACTTAAGATGCTACAAATTGAAAAACGACATATATTTTATAAAAACTAAGACTAACTATCCCTCCTTGCCTTCTCTTGGTCTCTTTTATGCTCAAAAATCTTCTCTCACCCTTTCTGAGCAGATCCCAACACAAATCAGAGCCCTTGGATGCCTCTTCTTCAATCTTGGCCGTTGAGAGGTTTTGGCGGGAAAACTTGTTTGGATATTAGGGACAGGGAAAGGGGGTGTAATTAATGAGGTGGGATGGGTAGGTGAGGTGGGGGAGACAATGGGTGTTGTAGGGTGGTTTTAGGTGGGGAGTTGCAGGGGTCGACAGGGTTGTCGGGAGGAACAGGGGAAGACAACCTGGGGCGGGTTATATTATTTAAATTGTGGGTTGGTCGGGTTAAAGGTTTGGACCGGGTAAACAATTTGGGCCGAGGGTTAATGTTTTGGGCTTGGGAAACTATTTAGGTCCGTTTGGTTTGTATAGTTATTAAAACAAGGACCAAATGTGTAACATTTCAAAACCAAAGGACCAGAACTATAAATTATGAAGAGTAGTCAAAAGGGCTAGACTTGCCAAGTTTAAATAATCCAAGGGCTATTTTGAACATTTTTGAAATTCCAAGGATTATTTTTGACCAATTTGAAAGTCCGGGACTAAAGCGTAATTTTCTCAAAATTTTAGATTTCCACCAAAGGACTAAAATGACAATTTATGATTTTAAAAGACCTTTGGTGACTTTTCTTTTGAATTTCGGCTCGGGGACTATTTTGACAATTACGTAAACTTGGGGACTAAAGCGCAATTTTGCAAATTTGATATGTTTTCATCGATTTTGATATTTTGCATTTGAAACACATAAAACACGATTTGTGATATTTTGATCATTTTGATGTGTTTCGATTGTTTTCGGATGATTTTGCGGTTTATTTGGTACAAAATGATGAGTATTTACACACTCATCAATCCCCACATCGAGATATTGCTAGTCCCTAGCAATGATTTGAGAAAACATAATGGATTTTAAACTCTTTACCAAAAGCCATTACTTGGAGTAGCCAAATGTTTTAGTTCAAATAAGAACCATGGTACACCGATAACCATGTGATTTTGAGCAAACCACCGACTTCAACGGATTTGATTTTGTCTTTACGAGCCGTACCATCCGGACTAGCCAACTCTTAGATAAATTATCAACATTATCTTTGGTGAGTGATTACCAATTATGGTTTTTCCATTTGCCTTTACCACAAGCCATAATCTTGCGGGCTAGCCAACTCTTCACTTTTTAGGATATGGTGAGTTGAGAACCATACAATTTTGGGCAAATTGCAAGCCATATAAACGGATTTGAGACATCTTTACCAAGAGCCGTTTGCTCTGGATTAGCCAATCCTTTTGTCTTCTGAACATGGCGGATCGATAACTGATGAGAAAGTGTAGAACACTTACTCCAAAAAAATTTTGGCCAAAAGCGGGATTAGGCGGTATAATTACATGATAAAATTCGTGAAATCCCCCACACTTAGAAATGAATATTGCCCTCAATATTCAAAGTACCGCAGTTATGCCGAAACAAAGAACGTGAAAGGAAATACTAAGGCCATTATTTAGAAAGAAGATTTTTTTTTTTTTTTTTTTTTTTTTTTGAAACATGTGGCAACCCCCACACTAGGGTGGTAGAAAGAGGTGAGAAGATGTAAATATGGGTGAAACCCATATGGCATGCTCTCGTTTTTGATTATCGAGTCGCTAGCTTGACTCGATCCCGCATTCATTTGTTCATGGGGAAAGTAACGGGAAAACCAATCTCGATCGGACTTTCGTTCACAATGTTAATGAACATATGAACATCGAAAGTTCCACACCGACGAGATAGAACCGCGGTATTGTTAATAGTAGAAACTATAAAGGATGATACGGGGTCAAAGATGGTGTCCTCATTCCCGAAGAGAAAAGGAAAGAGCAACCACACCATCCGTGAAGAATGGAATAAAGACGTACATGAGAATGCATGTCCATTCCTCGTGAGAGAAGCAAATCACCGGTTTGACATCTTTAAGCTTAAACTTGAAGCTTAGATGGTGATTGTCAAGAAGATGTCCGGGAGGAGGATGGGAAATGGTTCTTCAATCAACAGACTATCCGGAAAAGGATGTCTCCTCCTGATCAAGGTAAGTGTTATCAATTCCGTTGGAATTGATTCATCACTAGAAATGCATCGACTTCATTCCAAAGTTGTCCTCTTCCTCATCGAGAGTGAAGGAAGGGATGGAAGAGTCGGGAATAAGACCGGAAGATGATTGATCATTTTGAGCAATTCATCAATGGGAAGAATGTCTCCCATTGGATCACACTCATCATCATCCAATTCGGATGAAGCGAGAAGAGAGTTTGGTTTCATCCACGAGTTAACAAACTCGATGCGACAAACCGATTACGGAGGTGGGACAAGTGGTGTGCTCTTAGAGCTAGCAGCTTCCACCACTTGGTTGAAATCTCCAAATCTAGATCATCATCATCATCAAGAACACTCTTGACTTCCACTGTACAACTTTCAAACCATTTGTTTGAACCGGGGTAATTTTCAAAGCTTTGAGCTCAAGACATTTTGAAAACTCCTCTTAACCGTGAAATTTGAGAGTGTTGCATTGAATCTTTGATTTTTGATCAATTGTGGCAACACTGCTTTTGTCTGAGGTTTGGAGTTCGGTTGATATTTAACGTGAGCTCTTCGTTGTCAACCCGAATGGTCAACTCTTGACAAACACATCGATCGAGCACGACTCGTTCTCAAGAAAGCTCTCCCAAGATAAGGGGAACTCTAGGATCGCATCAAGTCTACTACAACAAAGTCGGCATGAAAGTGAAACTTTCCCACTTTCATCACGACATCCTCGGCTATCCCAGTGGACGAGTTACAGTGCGATCCGCTAGCTCGAGTGTCATACGAGTGGATGAAAGTTCGGGAAGAGACGGTTTCTTCCATCCGAGAGTGGCATGAGGTTAATGCTAGCGCCAAGATCGGCAAGGCGAGCATTGAAACATCCCAATCACACGGATTAAGAACCGGCCGGGGTCTTCAAGCTTTCGGGAAGCTTATTAAGAATGGGCTGAGCATTGCTCATTGAGAGGGTTTTCGCCATCTCGATAGCTTATCTTTGTTGGTGAGTAAGCCTTTAAGCGTGGATGCAAATTTAGGCATTAGGACAAGAGCATCAACGAAGCTTAAATCAAAGTGAAGCTCGTTGAAGATTTGGAAGAATTTTTCCATTTGCTCTTTGTTTTTGTCTTTGAGCTTCTCATCATTCATTCTTGATGGGTAAGGAAGTCGACTAGACTTTGAGCCGGGATGGAAGTGTTTTCGGCTCAGATTTTCCTCGGAACATCGGGTTCCGGACTTAAGGCTTGGACTACCGAAGGTGGGACGTGTCTTGATGCCGTGGGCTAGAATAATGCACCTTGTCCGTTGTCTCCTTGGTAACTTGACTAAATGCCACGGGAGGAGGGGCATTGGAGTCGTGGGTCCATTGTGCGTCTTACCACTCACAGTGGTGACGGCTTTCAACTCGGCATTAGGATTGGGAATAGTATTGCTTGGGAGTCCTCCGAAGATGGTGAAGCTTTGTTCATATTCATGTTCATGAAACCGCTCATCATATTCTTTAACTCATTTGTCTGCCGAGGGCAGTGTTGTATCAATTTCCTTTTTAGCTCACCTCTCATGTTATTGATCCGAGTTTGCATTGAGCATGTTTGCCTCGGTCATTTTCATGAAGTCATTTGGTATGGGAGCTTGAGGAGGTTGTTGATAGCTTTGATGATTAGGAGCTTGATATGGTTGAGGTTGGTTGAAATTGTTCGGTTTTGATTGAAATTTTGTCCTTGATTCGAACAAAGCGATTTTGATTACCATGGTTTTGATTGCCATGGTTTTGCACAGAGGAAAACTAGGTGGTGTCATACCGCTAGGTGCAGTAGTGAGGATCACCGTGGTCGGTATTGATTGTGGTTTACAAGCTACGGGAGCTTGGTAAAGGAAGCATCGGTTGCTTGACAATCATAATACGCATGTGGACCACTACGGGTTTCACACACCTTGTTTACGGCTTTGATTGGTTCTCGCTTATGAATTTCGCTTTTGATTTCCTTTACCTCTTTTATCATACAATGGATGATGTCCGTTAGAGCGGCTAACGAGCGGCTAACTCGGAAGAGTTACCGGATGAAGAAGCGAGTGTTCGAACATTGACTTTGTTGCGAGAAATAGGAACTTTGATTTTTGCTCGCAAATCTCAATCACATCTCTAGGTTTACGATTCAAGATATTGCCGCTGCGCTGCATTCAAGGAATCTTGATCGTTTCCGTTCAACCCATTGTAAAAGATATTTACTTGTTGAAGCTCCGTGAATTCATGATGGGGCATTTCACGAGGAGATCTTTGAATCTCTCCCATGCCTCTCCAAAGTTTTCATCGAAGTTTTGACGAAATCCGAAATTTCATTTTTAAGATTAGTCGTCTTTGATGGAGGAAAGAAGTAATTCACAAACTTTTGAACAAGATCCTCCCGTGTTTCGATAGATCGAGGGGTTCTTTTTCGGCAAATCAAATTTGGCCGTCCCTCAGTGAGAATGGGAAAAGCATCAACTTGATGACTTTTGTGGAACATCCTTGAAATTGATAGTTGAAGTCAACTTGTTAAACCAACGGATGTGTGCATACGGGTCTTCTCGATCGACCGCGGAATTGATTTGTAGACACAAGTTGGATCAAATGTGTCTTCAATTCAAAGTGATCGAGTTGATAACGGGTAAAACAATGGCATCTCCATAACCCTCGGTGGGTGCACGGAGCATTTCCGCCATAATGCGTTAAATACGCCATGGCGACGGGAGTAGTGTGAATATCCGGATCTCGAGATCCGACCGATGGAGCGAAAGTCTCACGAACACGCCTTCTTGGAATCTTGACAAGCTCACGAAATGGGCTCACAGATCTAGAAGAGCGAAAAGATACACTAGAGTTAACTCTAAGGAAACTTCGAGCTAAGGAGAGAAATGGGAATTATGAAATTTTTCGGATGAGAATGAGAATTATGAAGACGGTTTATAAAATGGTGGTGAGAAGAATCTTTGGGTTTTACGGTTCAAACGTCGATATCACAACAAAATCAATTAACACAAAATCGAGGCAAAACAACGATGGAACTTAACCAATAATCCAAGATGAATGGCTTTTTGAAAAAGGTACACCAATCACAATGGACACAAAGGCAAGTTTTATATCTTTAGTTCGAGAACTTATTATGGTCGCACCCCGCTAGGTAGTGCACCGCCTTGGTTTTCGTGGTAATCTTTTAAGTTGTTAATTATTAGAAAAAAGCGATTCTTTTGTATTTTTATTTTTGATACATATATAGAAACAAAAGGAAAATATTTTTGTGTTTTATCGTTTTGGCTTGTTTTGGGTTTTGGATTTTTAGAAGAAAATAGGGATATATATATATACGAGATGATGATATAAACAATGAGTGAGGATTCAAACAACTAATCTGCTAAAGCGGAGATAAATCAAGACAGACCTCAGTGGCGCCAAAATTTGATCGGTGCTAAGCAATCAAGTCTAAAGACTAAAACCGCTCAAACACCAATGCAATTAAGATCGAGGAGTATAGAGTCTCCCGGTCGTTATGTCCCAAATGAGGCATGAATGGATCAATCAACGCGTCTAGTGATCGAGAAGTTTGAGCGAAAAAGGATTATGATTAGAGATTATAACTACGAAAATATCAAACAGATACAAAGGCTAAAATGCAAATGAGAGGAAATTGAAAAGATAAAACCTATTAAATAAACGCTATCACTAAAATTAAAATGATGTTTTGTTTTATGATTTTATGAAAATGAAATTAAAATCTACGACGTAAAAATTAAAAAGTGAAACTAATGCAATATTAACCCTAAAAATTTGAAAATGATGTTTTATAAACCTAATGATAAAAGAAAATTACTAGAAAAGAAAATTATTTTAAAACTAATTATCTAATTAAAAACTATTTTAACTAATAATTAATTACCTAAAATATAAGAAAATATGAAATTAAGCTAGAAAAATAAGATTAACACTTGAAAAGTCTAAAATATCAAAATAGACTTTTCAAAACTATTTTTGTATTTTTGTGACTATTTATCTATTTTCTATGGATTTTAAACTATTAAAACTAATTAAATCACTAAAATTACCAAATAAGCTATGAAAATCTAGAAAATTACTTTTCTACTTTTTATATTTATCTAAGTCTGAGAAAATTGAAAAATTATTTTTGGAACCTTTTCTAATTTTTGTATTAATTGCTAATTAAAAATGATTAAAAACTAGATTAAATTAAGAAAAATAGTAAAACAGCTAGGAAAAATCTGAAAATTTCAGGAAAATTCTAAAATGATATTAAGAAGCTATGAAAAATGGAAAAACAGGCACTTATGTGGAGAAATGAGCAACTGCTCAATCAAGTGCTTATTGAAATAAGCACTTGTTAAGCAAATGAACTAAACAAGCTATCTACTGTTGACAGAAGCTATAATATACTAAATGTGACCAAATTAAACTAAAATCAACAAGTTACATCTACTGATTAACCCAATATCACAGATTTGATGATTTTGATTATGAGCTTAAAAACAGAAAATTGGTGCTAACTTGCAGACCAAAATAAGCACTTAAATAAGCTAAAAAGCAAAAACCAACTATCAAATATTAAACTAGACCTAGGAAGCTAATTATAACCAAAGGACCAGATGTTAAGAAGCTTTATTAAGCTCATGCAAGCTGATAAGCGAGAATTACACTCGGTGACATCGAGTTGGTGCGAGGCAAAATGGCTCACTTTAAGCCCCCGCAAGCTTATCCACAGGACTTGAGCTAAAAACAAATACTAGGTCTTATAGACCACCTAGAGCACTACTTGTAACCAAAAACTCGGACTCTAAAACCTTTAATGCACCTCATGCATCATCTGCAACTTCTGTGGAAAACCAATATTTTTGACATTTTGACTTTTTGAAAGCAGATGGAACTTTGACTAAAGTGAAATTTAGATCCAATTTAATGATTGGTGTTGATGTATTATGATGTATTGAACACAAATTAAGCAATGTATAACACTTTTGAACACAAATCTAAGTTTTACAATTCCAAAAATCCAACAGTTTGACAGTTAAACAGATTGAAGCTCAATGTTGACTTTTAGCTGTTTACATGCAAAACTTGGACAGATATGAACTAGTTTGAGTCTCACAAACATAAACCAACAGTTATCATTCAATAAGCAGACTTTTAAACAAACTACACTCTGAAACCAAACACTCCTTTATCACTAGTTTGCAAACCAAATCTATTCTAAACACCTGAATCATCATGTGATTAAGATCAATCTAAACTAAAATCACCTAAATATTACTATTAGAATGAGAATCAAGCAGTTAAAACCACAAATACTTGTTATGCTAAAAACTTGGATTTGACTTACAATAAGTCCATTGGCCACTATGGCTGCCAATCAATGAACGAGAGAACCCTAACCTAATCCAACCCAATAGCTTCCATTTCCACCCATTTCAAGTTCTGCATCACCCCAATCCAATTCTGAACCCACTTTGCTCCTTTCTTTGACTTTTGTTGACCAGTTGCCCAATTTGCATGAAATGCACAATTAAGCTTATGCAAAGCTTTGCCAAGCTTAATAGAGTTTGTTTAAGCTCAGAAATACACTACTAACAGGTTTAACATAGGTTTTTGAAAGTGAAAAATTCAACAGTGGCACAAAAATTGGAAACTGAACATGTACTGAATTGATACTTGAATTAAACTGAAATACACTAGAATACTATTGTTGAGTACAAAGTAACTTGAAAACAATACTGAGAATTACTTAAGATGCTACAAATTGAAAATCGACATATATTTTATAAAAACTAAGACTAACTATCTCTCCTTGCCTTCTCTTGGTCTCTTTTATGCTCAAAATCTTCTCTCCCTTCTCGAGCAAATCCCAACACAAATCAGAGCCCTTGGATGCCTCTTCTTCAATCTTGGCCGTTGAGAGGTTTTGGCGGGAAAACTTGTTTGGATATTAGGGACAGGGAAAGGGGTGTAATTAATGAGGTGGGATGGGTAGGTAAGTGTGGGGGAGACAATGGGTGTTGTAGGGTGGTTTTAGGTGGGGAGTTGCAGGGGTCGACAGGGTTGTCGGGGAGGGAACAGGGAAGACAACTGGGGGGCGGGTTATATTATTTAAATTGTGGGTTGGTCGGGTTAAAGGTTTGGACCGGGTAAACAATTTGGGCCGAGGGTTAATGTTTTGGGCTTGGGAAACTATTTAGGTCCGTTTGGTTTGTATAGTTATTAAAACAAGGACCAAATGTGTAACATTTCAAAACCAAAGGACCAGAACTATAAATTATGAAGAGTAGTCAAAAGGGCTAGACTTGCCAAGTTTAAATAATCCAAGGCTATTTGAACATTTTGAAATTCCAAGGATTATTTTGACCAATTTGAAAGTCCGAGGACTAAAGCGTAATTTTCTCAAAATTTTAGATTTCCACCAAAGGACTAAAATGACAATTTATGATTTTAAAAGACCTTTGGTGACTTTTCTTTTGAATTTCGGGCTCGGGGACTATTTTTGACAATTACGTAAACTTGGGGACTAAAGCGCAATTTTGCAAATTTGATATGTTTTTCATCGATTTTGATATTTTGCATTTGAAACACATAAAACACTGATTTGTGATATTTTGATCATTTTGATGTGTTTCTGATTGTTTTCAGATGATTTTGCAGTTTATTTGGTACAAAAATGATGAGTATTTACACACTCATCAAGTTTGTTCTTGGAGCCTTGAAGATTTACAATTCGCCTTGCGAAGAAGTAGGCGAGATTGTATGGTTGTTGTGTTAGCAAACAATACATTATGTGAGCACAACAAGCGGGAAGGATTTCTCGATTTCCTAAGACTCAAACATTTTCCGTAGGATGAGTCGGAGCCTTGTACTCTTCTCGGATATCCTTTGTACGGATAATGTTTGGATCGAGAGTGAGGGTTGAGGTTTGCATATTATGCGAGTCAAGTCTTGTAGGGAAGGTATGTGTGAACAATATGGACTATTTTCTTCACGAAAGTTGAAGAGAATCAAGAGACCAATCTTGGTGAAGGCACATTGTCATTGATTTGGAATTCGGAGAATTTGAGCAAATTGCCCAAGGGTTAAAACAAACTTTTGGTTTTGATCCAAAACCAAAGAGATAGAGAACGATCCTCGTTACGAACGAGTTTGACTTGACGGAAGAATTCCAATACAAACCTTGGACATATTTTATCATTAAGTTTGAGAAGACATTCCAATCCTATGGTTCGGAAGGAGGTATTGATACCTTCTTCGTATTGTAGAGGAGTGTCGACAATACGTCCTTCGTGGAAGTGACGGGTTTCGAGATTATTGAATCCACGAACATGATTGCCACGTGTGTTGGGCTCAAGGGAGATGTTAGGAGTGTAGACACTAGTGAGTGAAAAATCAAACTCGTATTCATGCGACATAGCGAAACCTATAGGAAAGACAAGTTAATAGGATGTGACGTACACGGGTAAAACAATGATTACCTAATGTTTTACAAGATGTTTATTAACAATGACATTTAACTAACTTAATGTTTGACATTCAAGTAGAACATTTCTTTTAGGAAGAAAGTGGTTTTATTTTGCATGGAAAATCATTATCGGAAGGACGGTTCCCATGGTTCCTTCTATAAGGGATCCGCTAGTATACTTGCAGGGATCCGTGGATCTAATAATGTGAGCATTTTGATAAAAACATAAGTTTAATGGTTTTATACCAAGATATGTGTTTTAGCCTACATTTTCTTTTAGCATGCATTCATGGTTTCTAATCTATCACGAAAGAGTATGAAAGATATAAATCAAAAGAAATGACAAACACATTATGATAATAATAACCTAGATAAACGAGAATATTAATAATATTTCATTTCAATGCTAAGAATGATACAAAGAATTGGGTATATAACCCCAATGTAGATTAACAACACAAAGTATATGTCTCCGTATGTGAACTTCATCATAGGGAACACAAGAGCGATGAGTGTTAAGGCGATGAGCACGAGGCGATGTAAACCATGTTGATGATGAACCTTCTTTGTTTTGGTTTGAGATGAGATGAGATGAGAGGAAGATGAAGTTTTGAGTGAGAGGTAATTTTTTGAAAATGGAAGATTTGAAAAGTGGGGATTTGATGTAGTGGATGAGCGGATGGTTTATTTATGGGAAGGAGGAATTTTTGAGATTTGTGTTTTGTTTATTATTAGAAAGATATGATTTTTGGATTAATTGAAATAAAACACAAGTTTTATATACCACGACTTTAGACGAAAAAGTAACTCGTATGTGAGAAAAGGCTTCCTAAAGAAACTACATGTAATACATGTATATGCACAAAAGATAATCATATAAATACCTATGTAGACATACTTAATTATCAAGCTAATGTCATTTATAGATAAGTAGAAAGTCATACCTCTAATGCACTTAGGAATGTCTTTACAAATGAGTGCAATGCACCTAGTCAAATGGGTATGGGTCAATACCATAGGTTATTGATATTATCCATATATGACATAAGCATGATGTCATGCAATGGGTTATGGGTCAAGCTCCATGGATATGGGTCATGGACTTTGGGTTGTACCCAACTACATTCATTGTATTTGGTCAATGGGTTATGATACTTAAGTTTCTACCCATTTATATTACCCAATATACTACATACTAGTTATGTGTATATTTTACCCAAACATGTAAATACTAGTTGTTGTACATATGTAATATTAAATCATAAAATCACTTATACTTGTTTTAGTGTTTTATGTGAAAACGTAAGTTTGTTAGAAAACTATTGGCTCAAACCATTTACGTATTTTATTTGTTTCGTTAACATGATTTTACGTTTGTTATCGACAAAACATTAAAAGATCGTAAAATATAAATAAGCGTTTTTACGGCTTATTTGTATTAACAATCTCCCTTTTGTTGATGACAAAACATAAAATTATTTTAAGAAAAAGCTAAAATTAAATAGCGTTTGAATTTGTAGTTTTACTTTCTTCTCCCCTTTGTCGAAACAAAAGAGCTTGAAGGAAACTAACACATTGTTTAAAAACATGTGAAAATAGAAAAGAAAGAAAAGTAGAGAGCAAGTAACGGAAGCGATCTTGTCTTAACTCCCCTTGACGAGTCCATCCCTATGTGAGGCGTCAAGAAAAACTAATACTAAGCTAGTTCATTTGCAACTAAGTTTGCAAAGATTTCGTCTATGTGACGAATATGCTCCCCTTGATGATTGCAGCTTTGCAAAGGGCGTCATGAAATGTAATCCTAAAATTGCAAGTGATTTTGCAATGTATTGCTTTGACACAAAGCTCCCTAGCTTTAGGGTGTCAAAGTCTTCATGTGTATATTGAATAACTACAAAACAAAAGTTAGAAAATAAGTATAATGCATAATTTCACGCAAATATGACTCAAGTTAGTAAAAGAATAGTTTTACGTCTCACGGATCCCACGGTTCCCTCCTTGTAGGATCCGTCTAAGCGATTTCGAGGATCCGTGTGGTGATGATTGAATTCACAATGGTGATATAACAAATAAT
The DNA here is from genome assembly GCA_022545495.1 of Chrysanthemum lavandulifolium. NCBI lineage: Eukaryota > Viridiplantae > Streptophyta > Magnoliopsida > Asterales > Asteraceae > Chrysanthemum > Chrysanthemum lavandulifolium. Next base: position 163,519,770 of record CM040245.1, on the reverse strand, counting down.
GTTAACATCAAAGTGAGATATGTATTATACAACATAATCATATACTCAGAAATATAGCAAGTAGCATGTAATTTCATTTAATAAAACTAGAGATATGATATACATGACTCTAAAAACCAAGAAAATGAACGATACATGACTTGGAATTACTAGACTTATCTAAGTAACACTTGATACTAGGACACCACTAAAATCCTCTAGCTCAAGTTTGTTTAGGTTTAATCTCGTCAAAACATTCGAGGAGATGATAAAACATGAAACGTTGATCTTTCCGTACTTCATGTATCAAACTTTCAACATGTTGACAATGATAGCAACCTTTGTCATGGCTAGGTAGTGGTGGTGGAAGAAAAGAAATTGCTTGATGTAAAGGATCAAGTGAAGCGGGTTGGGGAGCCTCAAACGACAGAGGAATTGGTGGAGGCACATTTGAAGATGGCTCGACCAAGATTGATGGTGGTGGTAGAGAAGTGTCAACTTCCATATGGTCGGGTGGTTGACTTTGATAATTTCTCATAATCCAAATGGGATTATATGATAGTGACGGCGAAACGGAAGTCGGAGCTAGTGTTGACTCAACACCTTGATTTTGTACCATTATTCCTCCTAATGAGGAGAATGTTGCCGGTGGAGGAGGATGAGATGGCCTAGGAGGCAAATCCTCTAAATTGTAGAGGTGTGGTGATGATAGTGGAGTTGTGAATGAGATAGCTCTAGGAACCAATGGTGATGGTTTAGTGGAGATGGGATTGTTTGGCCTAGGAGGTATGGTGGTGTTTGGCATAGGTAGTTTTGTCGGTACTATCCTTTTAGGGATTGGTTTGATTGGTGGAGGAGAAATCCTTGCATTAGTGGACTTGACCAGAGATGATTCGGTTGAAGAGATTTCGTGTACAACACGAGCAATTTTCTTGGGTGGTTCTTTGGTGGATGAGATACCACTTGGAGCTTTCCTCATGATGAGATGATTTCAAGAGGTTTGTAAAGATTTCTAAGTGCTAAAAATGAGGATGAAGATGATGACTTTAGGAGTCCTAACAATGCGGTTTATAAAGCAAAGGATTTGGCAAGTGCATTCAAGACTTAAGCCACTAAAATTCATTGGAATGTGATGATTAACATGCACAAGAGTCAACTTCAGAGTTGTACTAATCTAGGAACTCATTTAAGATGAGATGGAGTGTTCAAGTTAGCAAGATGAGCTTGAAATGATTGTTTTGGCTAGAGTTGACATAAATCTGTCATACGGATCCCACGGTTCCCTCCATTGAGGGATCCGCCTAGGCTAATCCTAGGGATCCGTCTATCAGCAGCTAAGAAAAGATAGCAATGATGTTTGTAAGGTCTAATGCCTATTTCTTCTTGAGTGTTTCAGTTTATCTAAGTGTCTTAAATGAAGAGGTGCTCAAATACTTAAGGGTAATGAGTGATGCAACTAATGATTGCCTTTTATGGGAGAAATTGGAACTTTCATGAGTACCAATGAATGAACAAAGATGACACTAAAAATTATAAGAGTGTCAAATGGAACTAAATGATCCTAGAGATCAGATGAGAGTATCCTAAAGGCTTTAAGATGGAAAAACTAAAATTTGATCAATTTTGACCAATTTTGAGGTAAGGATGATTATGATCAATTTTGGCATAATCAAAAGATTTCCAAAGCTAGATATGAGGGTTTATGTGAGAAATGATGAGTGAGCTTGAGTGCGGAAGAGTAATGGGTTTAAGTGAAACGATAGATCTAGAAGCGTCTTGAGTGTGATCTAGGTGAGTTATGTAGGAAAGATCTACTTAACTTGATAAGGACTTAATTTGCCTTAAGGCACTATGTCTAGCTTAGTGTGAAGTGTTCTAAGAACATGTTTGAAATACAATGATTGCAATTGCATTTTTTACATTTTTGGATCCCACGGTTCCCTAATATTAGGGATCCGTCTAGCACAACCTTTGGGATCCGTCTATCTGCTAAGCAGAACCTTTACTAAAGGTATGCAATGATTTTGACAATGCTTTATAATTCAAGGTTAGTTAAGGAGGTTCTAACACTAAGATATCAAATGTAAAATGTTTTATTTCATGAAAGAAATTGGATTACATTGATAAAGCATGAATACTAAGGATTGATCCTATTTGAAAGATTACTAAGTTCCTTGAACGTTTTCACTTGAAGGATCATTAAATGGTTGATGAGTGTTTGCCGATTCAAGAATGAAGAAAGTCTTCATGAGAGATGTGTTCAGAGGTTCCATCATCTTGTTCACAAGTACGTACAACGGACTTTGAAATTGAGGGTGGAAGTACATGATGTTATGATAAAGGCGCGTCAAGAACATTCCATAATGGATGAGTTTGTTCTTGGAGCCTTGAAGATTTACAATTCGCCTTGCGAAGAAGTAGGCGAGATTGTATGGTTGTTGTGTTAGCAAACAATAAATTATGTGAGCACAACAAGCGGGAAGGATTTCTCGATTTCCCCTAAGACTCCAAACATTTTCCCATAGGATGAGTGCGGAGCCTTGTACTCTTCTCGGATATCCTTTGTACAGATAATGTTTGGATCAGAGTAATAGGGTTGAGGTTTGCATATTGTGCGAGTCAAGTCTTGTAGGGAAGGTATGTGTGAACAATATGGACTATTTTCTTCACGAAAGTTGAAGAGAGAATCAAGAGACCAATCTTCGGTGAAGGCACATTGTCATTGATTTGGAATTCGGAGAATTTGAGCAAATTGCCCAAGGGTTAAAACAAACTTTTGGTTTTTGATCCAAAACCAAAGAGATAGAGAACGATCCTCGTTACGAACGAGTTCGACTTGACGGAAGAATTCCAATACAAACCTTGTACATATTTTCTCGTTAAGTTCGAGAAGACATTCCAATCCTATGGTTCGGAAGGAGGTATTGATACCTTCTTCGTATTGTAGAGAGTGTCGACAATACGTCCTTCGTGGAAGTGACGGGTTTCGAGATTATTGAACCGAACATGATTGCGGTGTGTTGGGCTCAAGGAGATGTTAGGAGTGTAGACGCTAGTGAGTGAAAAATCAAACTCATATTCATGCGACATAGCGAAACCTATAGGAAAGACAAGTTAATAGGATGTGACGACACGGTAAAACAATGATTACCTAATGTTTTACAAGATGTTTATTAACAATGACATTTAACTAACTTAATGTTTGACATTCAAGTAGAACATTTCTTTTAGGAAGAAAGTGGTTTTTATTTTGCATGGAAAATCATATCCGAAGGACGGTTCCCATGGTTCCTTCTATAAGGGATCCGCTAGTATACTTGCCGGATCCGTGGATCAGTAATGTGATGCATTTTTGATAAAAACATAAGTTTAATGGTTTTATACCAAGATATGTGTTTTAGCCTACATTTTCTTTTAGCATGCATTCATGGTTTCTAATCTATCACGAAAGAGTATGAAAGATATAAATCAAAAGAAATGACAAACACATTATGATAATAATAACCTAGATAAACGAGACTATTAATAATATTTCATTTCAATGCTAAGAATGATACAAAGAATTGGGTATATAACCCCAATGTAGATTAACAACACAAAGTATATGTCTTCGTATGTGAACTTTATCATAGGGAACACAAGAGCGATGAGTGTTAAGGCGATGAGCATGAGGGCGATGTAAACCATGTTGATGATGAACCTTCTTTGTTTTGGTTTGAGATGAGATGAGATGAGAGGAAGATGAAGTTTTGAGTGAGAGGTAATTTTTTTTGAAAATGGAAGATTTGAAAAAGTGGGGATTTGATGTAGTGGACGAACGGATGGTTTATTTATGGGGAAGGAGGAATTTTTGAGATTTGTGTTTTGTTTTATTATTAGAAAGATATGATTTTTTGGATTAATTGAAATAAAACACAAGTTTTATATACCACGACTTTAGACGAAAAAGTAACACGTATGTGAGAAAAGGCTTCCTAATGAAACTACATGTAATACATGTATATGCACAAAAGATAATCATATAAATACCTATGTAGGCATACTTAATTATCAAGATAATGTCATTTATAGATAAGTAGAAAGTCATACCTCTAATGCACTTAGTAATGTCTTTACAAATGACACAACAAATGTCAGTAGACAATTCCCGTTCCTTTGTGTTTAAGATACCTTCTTAGGGAAGGTATTCTTGTTACCAAGCTATTCCTATGGCTTGGTAGGTATGCGCTTTGACTAAGCAATATGACAAAGAGGATTAGTGCAATTAAATGAAGAATAAATACTAAGAAAAATGTTGTCATCTAATCAACATCCAAACAAAGAGTTTTAAAAGACATGGTGTTTGTTTTTATGAAAACCTTCTTTGTAGTTTTCAATTAACTATGGATCGTATCAAGTTTTAAAGTACAATATACTTCAAGAAACTTGGTAACGAAGCTCGATACCAATTGTGGAAAACTAGAAGGGGGTTGAATAGTTTTACCAATTAAAACTTCCTTTTAAAATATTTAGATTGGCTTAGGTCAATCTATTTGGATGTGTCTTGGATGTTGATAAAAAAACATATAGAAATATAAATATGTAATGAAAAGATAAAGAGTACGAATCACAAAACCACAACGAGAGTATTTATAGTGGTTCGGCTACAAGGACACCTTCCTTGCCCTACTCCACTCCCCGAGTCGTCTACTCGAGAGTTCGTAATCACTACACAACACCGACTCCTTATGATGGAGAAACCTTTACAATGTTGCCTACTCTTTCTCCGGTACTAAGCTAACCACCGGGTTCTTTCACACCAAGGTGAACCACCTACTACAACGTCGCCTACCCTTTATCCGGTACTAGGCTAAGTACCGAGTTCCATTACAATGGAGGAACTACTACCCAACACTACACAACACCTAATCCCAAAAGGAGACCAACTCCTTATTACAACATCACCAAGGATATCAATATCATTGGATCTAATACTAATCTATCTTGTACATCGAAATACACCATATCGAATGTACATATTAGGCACCTTTCACTAATGCCTTTAACTAGATCTTCAAGACACTCTTCACTAATGACTTGTGACTTGACTTCTAGGCATCCTTCACTAATGCCTACAATACGGACGATCGACACCCTTCACTAATATCTTCGTCTCGACACTTGAGACATCTTTCACTAATGTCTTCAACACTACACTTCTTTGAGAAAGAAAAGAACCATCAACAAGAGGACTTCAGTAGTCTTGATGATGAGGAAGCATGAAAACTCATGGACTTGAGCTTGCTTGACTTCAAAGGTGGTGATCTCGCCTTTAAGAGGAACCTAGAGAATCACACAAGAACAAAACTACAAACATAGATCTCTTGGATCTGGGGTTAGAGAGTTTTAACTCAAGGGAAAGTATGTGAGAAAGGGTGAGAAACAATGAAGAAATGGCTCACTATTTATAGAGAAAATGCTCATCGCTCCCGGATCCCACGGATCCCTCCCACAAGGGATCCCACGGATCCCTCCCACAAGGGATCCGTCTAGTGTAAAACTAGGGATCCGTGGGACGCTCCTCTTTGCCCATGGGTATTTTGGTTATGGGTTATGGGTCATGGGTCATGGGTCATGGGTTGATCCATGGGTCTTTTATTAGATACAATGTATCTCATGAGTGCAATGCACCTAGTCAAATGGGTATGGGTCAATACCATAGGTTATTGATATTATCCATATATGACATAAGCATGATGTCATGCAATGGGTAATGGGTCAAGCTCCATGGATATGGGTCATGGACTTTGGGTTGTACCCAACTACATTCAATGTATTTGGTCAATGGGTTATAATACCTAAGTTTCTACCCATTTATATTACCAAATATACTACATACTAGTTATGTGTATATTTTACCCAAATATGTAAACACTGATTGTTGTACATATGTAATATTAAATCATAAAATCACTTATACTTGTTTTAGTGTTTTATGTGAAAACGTAAGTGTGTTAGAAAACTATTGGCTCAAACCATTTACGTATTTTATTTGTTTCGTTAACATGATTTTACGTTTGTTATCGACAAAACATTAGAAGATCGTAAAATATAAATAAACGTTTTTACGGCTTATTTGTATTAACAAAAAGGAAGATGTATCTTTAATTAATATTTGGTTCGCAAGGAATGGCGCGTGGGCACCGAAAATGCTTGTAAGGTCAAAATACATCTTTTTATGAAAATACCCTACTAAATACGACTATTTATCCAAATCACACATTATTTTATCTAAAATACAATGATAACGTTTACAATGTTAATGTCCGGGGTTAAAAAATATACATTTACAATGAAATTATGAAAACCTTTATAGCGATTTATTTTCATTATTATATCTTCTATATTGTAGATCAAATTGTTGCTTCAAAGAAACAATTTATTGTATAGTTTTTAAAACTTGTGATTAACATGAAATCCAGACGACGTTTTATAATCTACACAATTTATCTTACAAATTATATATTACATGTCTCTAACGAGACTTGAACTCACAAGTTTTAGGGTGTTAAGCTGTAAAACCCTAAAAATACGAAAAGTGCTACAAGACTATTTTACCCTTGAAATCAAAATTATAAAATACGTAAAATATAATAACGTTCATTTAACGAAATTAAAAAAAACCTAACAAGTATATTTAAGTAATCGACATTTTACTACGAAAATAAAAGATACGCATATAAACTGTGTTGGGCCTCGTCTTGTTTTGTGACCCGATTACCATGAGACCGAGTCGGGCTTGTTTGATATCTTTTGGTCGAGTACACATGAGCCATGGCGGTTCGAATTTGAAAGCCGAATAACCGACATGAACCTGGGGCCGATTCTTCCTTTTGTGCAAGCCGATTTAACTTGAGCCATGGACTCCGGTTGGGCTGGTGAGCCGAGAACACACCCAGAAGCCCACGCGCTGTTTTCTTTTTCTTCTTCCCTTGTTGAGCCGAACACCACAACAAACCCATATATCTCATTCAAGATAAAACACACTAAAAACCCTAATCACCTAAGTAAAGTTACGGCAAACTAAATCCCTCCTCCATCCCATATTTTATGTCGACACAAAGGGTTCCAAAGAAAGGGTTCGAAGGCTACTTGTAAGGGCTGAATTCGTGTGTGGTACGAAGGACTTCTTGGCTTTGTCGTTTGTTCAATTTTGCTGTCTGTCGTGGGTTAAGCACAAAGGGTGCTTTGTTTTGCATTGTTTTGATCCTTGTTTTCTTCCTCCTTCACGCCGCAAGGTATCATGTGTCTCGCCTATTCTTTTCGGTTGTTTTCTTGTTAAGTCACATGCTTACATCTTGAATGCGTGTACACGACTAAAACATGGATACATGGAATTATAACTTGGTCACCTAAAGCATGTTGTCACCACATCGATATGGTTCGAATGGTAATATGTAAAACCTTGGCAAACTCGATTTGGATCCATCTTATGTACGACATACCCTTAGTACAAATCTATGCATATATCCTTAGTTGTTATCAAATTAAATGAGTTAAAGTTGTATTTGTGCATGGGTCATAGGTGTCGACTAAATATGTATAATATATTAGTATTGAACCTGGTTTTTGGATCCCTCAACTTGCATGGTTCTTTTGTTGTGTCAAGCCTAAAACAAAACACGTGTAGGTACTTGGTATTATCTTGGGTAGACTAGGATCAAGGGAATAAGGGTTTCGTTTAATTTTATTATTGTGGAGCGTATATAAATCTAACTTGGGAGAGTTTATGTCTCAACATGTTGGAAATTCACACAAGAGGTTGATAAAACTTGTACTTATCGTGTCTAGTGATTAACCATATGAATTGAGCTCGTAAATATTGATCTAAATATTGATCTAGGGTTCGTTTTGTCACTTGTAAGGGGCGCATAAAAACTATTTTGAAAGAGAGTCCTAAAATCCGTTATTGACATTTGTAAACCCTATACTTTGAACGACGATCATATAAGCCCTCAATTAAGATATTTGTCATATTAAACCCTTGAGTTTACCATTTGTCATTTACAACTCCTAAGTTTGGCTAATTAATGATTAAGACTCTAAAACGTTGTAATTCCGTCCGTCACTAAGAATAAGATTATACTTATGACTTTAAGAGTGTGAACGAGATAAATCCATTATAACTTAACGATGCTAATGAGTATTAAATAAATCATAACCCGTGTAGATTCGTTGAAGGAGACGCGACGTTACATCTTCGTGATTCACTCATTCATTAGCTTTTCTCTCATTTGCTTTAAGGTACAGATATTCTGACCTTTTTAGTAAAGGTCCCTTATGATGTTCTTTTCGTTAGTTTTTCCTATTTTACTTATTAGGGTTTCGATGCCATTGCTATGAACCCTTTTCTCGATTGTGTGATCTGCTGTTTATCTCGAACTTCGCTTTATTGAACCATGCAATATCTGTTTTGAACTTGTGTTATGAAGACTCTGATATGCATATTTATTGAACCTCACTAAGTTTATTTATGAACTTCTAGATATGAATGTATGATTTATGATTGTGGTATGAACTTCTGACTTCTGAATGTCTGAATATGAACCTTATGATATGAACTATCTGATATGTTATCTGTGACTTTGTGTTGATTATGATCTGTGTCATTTATGACAATTTGTTTGACCTAAGATAGTTTGACACCCGAGCCAAATATTAACTAGTCATGGGGGTTCCATGTCCGTGTCGATGCACCTCGACATGACTCTAGGGCGAGAGTGATGTTCGCCACGCCCTTATCTATTATCTCATTATCCGTTATGAGCTCAAGTTATATTATATGACCAATATCTGCATGGGGCGATGGATGCATCCTAGATCTGATCTGTTATCCGATATGAATTTTCTGGTGAATGATGTCGTGTGCAATACGCGTCTTCCCAAAATTCTGGGAGCTAGCTACTCCAAATTATTTTCTGAGATTATTTCTGTATAAGTATGATGTTTCTGATATGATATGTTCTGGGCTCGTGGTAGTTAACTAAATCCTTATCTGTTATGTCTGTGTTAAGTAATCTGTTATGGTTCGGTATTTTCGAGTGTTATATTATGTATTCTGATATGACATGTTAGTGAATGTGCTCATGACGTATATGTTCAAGTGATTACTAGTTGCCATGCTAGGATAGGATTAATATGTTTAAACATGATTCGTATATCTGATGTTATGTTAGTTTACCGTTATGTGAAATTCGTTGATCTGCAAGATGAATGTGCTAGTGTACAATTGAGTGTTTTGGAAGTTTAGTGTGTATGATGGTTCAGTTATTGTATAAACCTTGCCTATCGGTTAGTTATCTGTCTGCATATGTGACCTGCCATGTTTAAACTCTGCTGATGTTAAGATTCGACCTGAGAACTGGTTTAGTTTATGATATCCGTTCTGATAATTGCTAATGGCTATGCTATGTTTTGTTTGGTCTATTTAGTTATAGTTTGTCTACTATGTTTTCTATTTTCTTGTGAGACTGCCATGATTTGACTGCTATTTCCGCTGCTACAATATTGAATCAAGTGTGTTAAATGTAGGTTGATTAATTTGTATGAATGCCATGATTATTTCTAGAAAGTGTTTCCGTTCGCCTTTAGATATTCCGTTTGGCTTATATGAGCTCTACTATCTGAATGTATTGAATGTCTGGTTATTTTGATGTGTTTGAGTACGTGCCATCAATGTGCTATGTGTTGTTCTTGATTGCTATTTGTTCTTCCGGATTTCTGTATATTTGTGTTTCTGCAGAATCCTCAATGATTCATTATTCTCGTTCCGCTACGATTTTGTTATTCGTTTCTTTGTTCAATTCGTATTTATGTTCTCGCTTAGTTTTGTTTTGCTATATCTGCTCACCGGGCTTTGTAAGCTCACCGCATTTCTTTTCTGCAAGCGGTTTTAAGCATTCAAGATGAGCTTATGGGATAGCTTATCGGGTTGAGAGTAGAGACGAGAGCAAGATTTGAAATAGGGATCTTAGATTTATTTTGATTATTAAGTTATTTATATCTTCTTTTGTAAGTTTTGTAAAGGCTTCCGCTATTGTATAGTACTTAAGGTTCTGATATGAAACCGTATTTGTGATATCTTTACCCTTGTCGGGTTGGGGTGTTACAATTTATGGTATCAGAGATCTAGGTTTTAGGACCCTTAGAGCTTAGGCTATGACCGTGAGGATTGGGTAGACATTAGGTTTCGTCTGCTCGCATATCTTCGATTCCTTTTGATGGTCGCTCGATTTGACTTGATATTCTTTGTCTTCACCGAATTGGCCCTCCTCATTCGCATCGAATTTTGTTATTTTGTTTTCGCCGTCCGCTTGTCGATCGTTAGATGGAGACTACCCGTGGAGCCAAGAAGATGGTGCCGACCGCTGTCGCAATGCCTCGTGGCCGGAGAGGTTCATGAAGCGAAGCCACACTCGATCGCCGCGTTACCGGAGACATCGTGGATGTTCTTTGAGGGAGCCGGACGAATCAACCAAAGACGCAACGACGAAGACATGATTCAACCGGTGGCTGGGAAGGTTCATCTACTTCATATGATTTGGGCGCGACTTGTGATATTCTGATCCGTTTGTCATGCGTTTGTGATGGTTTGATATTCTGCTAAGTGATTCTGATCCGTATTACTTTTCTCTGATTTGTTTGGAACTCGGTGTGAATCGTGAAGTTTTATCGTTTAGCATTCTGGTATATCACAGCCTTTCTTTTTGGAACCGACAGTAATGAGCTATGAAGAACTGTTTTGTGCATTGGTGGCCTTCTTTTCTTTTGTGGTATGGTAGGTTGTTTTGATGTCGTATATGATGTATGTATGTGATCTGGTCTATTATAGTATGTTACTTGCTATATGTATGTTATCTGTATATGATATGTTTTGTTGTGATTCTGGTTATGTGGTTTGCCATGAACCGGGACAGAATATGATGACAATAAGAACTTGTTATGTGATGCAAGTATTATGACGCCTGATCAACGTGATAATACCGAGATCATATAATTTGAACTTATTGAAATCATATGACGTCTTGGGAAATGCCTGTGAATGATACGTGAATGGAATATGACTTGTATACGTTATTTGGCACTCCTCATGTTCGTTTGAAATTCCGTACCTAATTGTGAGATTTTCATCGATATCTGTTACGTATAAGTTTGTACGCTTGGAATCTGAAATCGTTATGATCCGTGTGAACCTATAGATTGCTATGTGCGCCTAAGTTTGTATGTCTCCACGTAATTCGCGATTAGTAAGACCGTTAGGATTCGCTTACGCCTATGCATATGTTGTTTTCATCATTAGATACCGAATAAGTTAGAATCATTGTTTGGCTTTCTGCGTCTCATCATTATCTCCATTACTTGATAAGTATATAATTATCCGTTATAAGTATTTGATTGTTGAATTGATTCCGAAAAGTATAAGTATGAATGTTCGACAAGAATCGTTTGTTCTAAAATAAGTTTCGCGTTTGCTCTATTCCTTGAAATTCAAGTCCGATTCGTTGTCGCTTGTTCGCCTTGTTCAATTTCGAGGACGAAATTTTCTTTTTAAAGGGAGAGTTGTAAAACCCTAAAATACGAAAAGTGCTACAAGACTATTTTACCCTTGAAATCAAAATTATAAAATACGTAAAATATAATAACGCTCATTTAACGAAATTAAAAAACCTAACAAGTATATTTAAGTAATCGACATTTTACTACGAAAATAAAAGATACGATATAAACCGTGTTGGGCCTCGTCTTGTTTTGTGACCCGATTACCATGAGACCGAGTCGGGCTTGTTTGATATCTTTTGGTCGAGTACACATGAGCCATGGCGGTTCAATTTGAAAGCCGAATAACCGACATGAACACGGGCCGATTCTTCCTTTTGTGCAAGCCGATTTAACTTGAGCCATGGACTCGGTTGGGTGGTGAGCCGAGAACACACCCGAAGCCCACGCTATGCTTTCTTTTTTTCTTCCCTTGTTGAGCGAACACCACAACAAACCCATATATCTCATTCAAGATAAAACACACTAAAACCCTAATCACCTAAGTAAAGTTACTATGAAACTAAATCCTCCTCCATCCCATATTTTATGTCGACACAAAGGGTTCCAAAGAAAGGGTTCAAGGCTACTTGTAAGGGCTGAATTCGTGTGTGGTACGAAGGACTTCTTGGCTTTGTCGTTTGTTCAATTTTGCTGCTGCTGTCGTAGGGTTAGAAGCACAAAGGGGTGCTTTGTTTTGCATTGTTTTGATCCTTGTTTTTCTTCCTCCTTCACGCTGCAAGGTATCATGTGTCTCGTCTATTCTTTTCAGTTGTTTTCTTGTTAAGTCACATGCTTACATCTTGAATGCGTGTACACACGACTAAAACATGGATACATGGAATTATAACTTGGTCACCTAAAGCATGTTGTCACCACACTGATATGGTTCGAATGGTAATATGTAAAACCTTGGCAAACCTGATTTGGATCCATCTTATGTACGACATACCCCTTAGTACAAATCTATGCATATATCCTTAGTTGTTATCAAATTAAATGAGTTAAAGTTGTATTTGTGCATGGGTCATAGGTGTCGACTAAATATGTATAATATATTAGTATTGAACCTGGTTTTTGGATCCCTCAACTTGCATGGTTCTTTTGTTGTGTCAAGCCTAAAACAAAACACGTGTAGGTACTTGGTATTATCTTGGGTAGACTAGGATCAAGGGAATAAGGGTTTCGTTTAATTTTATTATTGTGGAGCGTATATAAATCTGACTTGGGAGAGTTTATGTCTCAACATGTTGGAAATTCACACAAGAGGTTGATAAAACTTATACTAATCGTGTCTAGTGATTAACCATATGAATGGAGCTCGTAAATATTGATCTAAATATTGATCTAGGGTTCGTTTTGTCACTTGTAAGGGGCGCATAAAAACTATTTTGAAAGAGAGTCCTAAAATCCGTTATTGACATTTGTAAACCCTATACTTTGAACGACGATCATATAAGCCCTCAATTAAGATATTTGTCATATTAAACCCTTGAGTTTACCATTTGTCATTTACAACCCCTAAGTTTGGCTAATTAATGATTAAGACTCTAAAACGTTGTAATTCCGTCCGTCACAAAGAATAAGATTATACTTACGACTTTAAGAGTGTGAACGAGATAAATCCGTTATAACTTAATGATGCTAATGAGTATTAAATAAATCATAACCCGTGTAGATTCGTTGAAGGAGACGCGACGTTACATCTTCGTGATTCACTCATTCGCTTGCTTTTCTCTCATTTGCTTTAAGGTACATATATTCGACCTTTTAGTAAAGGTCCCTTATGATGTTCTTTTCGTTAGTTTTCCTATTTTACTTATTAGGGTTCCCTATGCCATTGCTATGAACCCTTTTCGATTGTGTGATTTGTTGCTTATCCGAACTTGCTTTATTGAACCATGCAATATCGTTTTTGAACTTGTGTTATGAAGACTCGATATGCATATTTATTGAACCTCACTAAGTTTATTTATGAACTTCTAGATATGAATGTATGATTTGTGATTGTGATATGAACTTGATTTATAAATGTCGAATATGAACCTTATGATATGAACTATCTTGATATGTTATCCGTGACTTTGTGTTGATTATGATCCGTGTCATTTATGACAATTTGTTTGACCTAAGATAGTTTGACACCGAGCCAAATATTAACTAGTCATGGGGTTCCATGTCCGTGTCGATGATGCACCTCGACATGACTCTAGGCGATAGAGTGATGTTCGCCACGTCCCTTATCTATTATCTCGTTATCCGTTATGAGCTCAAGTTATATTATATGACCAATATCCGTCTGTGGGGCGTATGGATGCATCCTAGATCCGATCTGTTATCCGATATGAATTTTCGGTGAATGATGTCGTGTGCAATACGCTGCCTTCCCAAAATTCGGGAGCTAGCTACTCCAAATTATTTTCTCGAGATTATTTCGATAAGTATGATGTTTCGATATGATATGTTCGGGCTCGTGGTAGTTAACTAAATCTTTATCTGTTATGTGTGTGTTAAGTAATCGCTTATGGTTCGGTATTTTCGAGTGTTATATTATGTATTCGATATGACATGTTAGTGAATGTGCTCATGACGATATGTTCAAGTTGATTACTAGTTGCCATGCTAGGATAGGATTAATATGTTTAAACATGATTCATGATATCCGATGTTATGTTAGTTTACCGTTATGTGAAATTCGTTGATCTTCAAGATGAATGTGCTAGTGTACAATTGAGTGTTTTGGAAGTTTAGTGTGTATGATGGTTCGCTTATTGTATAAACCTTGCCTATCGGTTAGTTATCTATCTCTTATATGTGACCGCCATGTTTAAACTCTGCGATGTTAAGATTCGACACGAGAACCGGTTTAGTTTATGATATCGCTCGATAATTGCTAATGGCTATGCTATGTTTTGTTTGGTCTATTTAGTTATAGTTTGTCTACTATGTTTTCTATTTGCTTGGAGTACGCGCCATGATTTATGATCTATTTCATTTAGCTACAATATTGAATCAAGTGTGTTAAATGTAGGTTGATTAATTTGTATGAATGCCATGATTATTTCTAGAAAGTGTTTCGTTAGCCTTTAGATATTCCGTTTGGCTTATATGAGCTCTACTATCTGAATGTATTGAATGTCTGGTTATTTTGATGTGTTTGAGTACGTGCCATCAATGTGCTATGTATTGTTCTTGATTGCTATTTGTTCTTCCGGATTTTTGTATATTTGTGTTTCTGCAGAATCCTCAATGATTCATTATTCTCGTTCCGCTACGATTTTGTTATTCGTTTCTTTGTTCAATTCATATTTATGTTCTGTTTAGTTTTTGTTTTGCTATATCGGTTCACTGGGCTTTGTAAGCTCAGCCGCATTTCTTTTCCTGCGGCAGGTTTTAAGCATTCAAGATGAGCTTATGGGATAGCTTATCGGGGTTGAGAGTAGAGACGAGAGCAAGATTTGAAATAGGGATCTTAGATTTATTTTGATTATTAAGTTATTTATATCTTCTTTTGTAAGTTTTGTAAAGGCTTCCGCTATTGTATAGTACTTAAGGTTCTGATATGAAACCGTATTTGTGATATCTTTACCCTTTTCAGGTTGGGGTGTTACATAAGCACTAACATACCAATGAGCCAAGATACTTTTGTATTCTAACATGAAAATATTAAAATTAATTTATTGGTAAAAGTTTTAAAATGATTGTGTGGACCCTAATGCTAATAGATTTTATGTTAAGTCGGTCTAAGAACATTTCCTTTTTTCGTAACTATTGTTTTTGACCTTTTAACCGACTAATCAATGAGGTTTGAACCTACCACCACACAGATTCAAACCTGATAAAACTCTCCTTTTTCATGAGGCTGGCATGACCACTTGATCAGTCCAAGAACCTTTATGCTTACTTGCTTGTGGTCATAGCGAAATTCGTCGAAGGGAAAAGGAATAAGTGATGTTAAGATGTTTCGATTTTTGACATGCGTTTTGATCATTTGTTATTGCTAGATTGTTAGGCTGGATGTACGTATGTACGTAGTGATAGTGGTCAAAAAACATTTGCATCAATGCTACATCAACATTTTATTCCACCGTCCTTAAATTCGTAGTGGTTAACACATTCCTTACTATCTACATATATCCACTAAAATACAAAGTACCACACAACAAACACTAACATACATAATATTCTTTTCCGTCTTAGCGGTGCACCACCAAGTAATACTCAAGGTGGGTTACTGTTAACCTCTCATGGTGGTGATGCCGTGTACGTTGACCACTCATGATCTTGTCTATATTGTGGCCGATCTTAGGTGCTCAACCGATTTACCTTATTTCTAAGCATGTTGGTACAACAACATCAATGTTTGTAATCATATATAAGTCTATTTACTCGTTTCAAAAGTTTAACCATTAAACACACTAGTTATCGGCCACCTATTACTTTCGTCATCACATTATTTATAGTGAGGAAAAGTAGTGCGCTACTGTAAATTGTATTTTTGGTGACGAAAAATAAGTGTCATAACTAAATCTCATAACTACTGACTACTTTTCTTATGTCACCATCTATGTCTAGGCACCTGTCGCCTTCTCACGATCATGACCCCACTTAGAAAAAGGGGAACAATATTATCCCTTCGCTAGGTTTGCCTCCCAAGCCCGCCTATTTCACTTTCCGATTAGCATTCATGTAAAACCCTAAAATCTCAAATAGCGTAAAATGACAATTTTGCCCTCCAACTTAAAATTTTACCAACTCGGGTAACACGTCAACATCATTTAACAAGTTACATGATTAATAATAATTCCACATTATGAAAATAAGTAACTTATGATATACAATAAAAGAACTTGAATAAATATTAGTCTAAGTAACATTTAAACCTTACAACTTGTACACAACTAATCTAGACTTGAATAAGGACTAAATACATGATTGAATTGTTAACTTGGAAAGTTATGAATTGGTCTTCTAATGCCCATAATGGCCGGCCACATCAAGGAGT
Organism: Chrysanthemum lavandulifolium; assembly: GCA_022545495.1. Taxonomy (NCBI): domain Eukaryota; kingdom Viridiplantae; phylum Streptophyta; class Magnoliopsida; order Asterales; family Asteraceae; genus Chrysanthemum; species Chrysanthemum lavandulifolium. The sequence continues at coordinate 163,503,212 of CM040245.1, read as the reverse complement.
AAATCACTCATTATATCAATCTACATTTAACCACATTATCTCCTCATTTCATTTCAAAATTCACACATTGAAAACCCTAGTTCCTTTTCTCTCATCATAAGTGGCGGCAATCCTTTTTGTTTCATCATTCAATCCGAAATCTTTCAAACCAAGGTGTTCCAAGGAGGCTTGTGATCGTAGGTGATCGTCTAGGGGGTGTTGTGATCGTGATTTGGTTCAAAAAGAAGCTTGGACGTGGGTACTTATTGTAGCCGTGGGTTTTGTGGAGGCCAAGGGAGACTTGGTTGGTTTTTGTGGTTTGATTATTGTTTCTTGTTTCGTACACGCTACAAGGGTAACACATCGTCATCTTGAATCTCTTCCTTTTGTTTCTTAAATCCATTCGTGGCATGTTAAAAACTAGGGCTTGTAATATATAAAAAGGATCACATAAATCATATATAAATGTTATCACATGAAATAATGAACCATGAATACATAAAAGCCTTGAATCTAATTGTATATTATTCGAATGATATTGAGGATATAATATGAACATGAAAACTGATTTTGAACCTTTTCTTATGTCGATTCATATATGTATTATTTAAGGGTTTAATGAGTTTTCGAATATATGATTATACGTACATGATAATTGAAATTGTTAACGAATGATTAACGAGGGTGTTTTTGATTTAATCATGGGCGTACAAAAACTGATTTGGGAAGGGTGGTTCGAATTGAATATGGTATCATCATAAGAGTCTTGTAATCTTGTATTAATCGAGTTAATATGGTTTAAAACGGATTCGTTAATCTTAACCTAAACTAGGGTTGTAATTTCATGATTTTATAAAGTTAAGGGGTTGTTTTGTATATGGTAAAACTTGATGGATTAACATGTTAATATTCTAACTAAATGGATTAAATGAGTAAAATGGGTAAACTTACTATATTTACACTTTTAACCCTATACTTTGCAATATTGACATTTTAAACCCTAAACTTTTGTAACTTGTCATAAATGATCCTTAAAACATTATAATACTCATTTTCATAAATTAACTTGAGATAAGTAACTAAACTTACTAAATATGGAAACTTACTATTTATGGAAACCTGCTAAATATGGAAACCTGCTATTTTTAGAAAGTTACTAATTATGGAAATCTGCTATTCTGGAAAGTTACTAAAAATAGAAACCCGCCTAAAATAGAAAGATTCCTAAAATAGAAAGTTATTTAAAATGGAAAGATTACTAAAATAGGAAACTTGCTAAAAAGGGAAAGCCGTCTTAAAACAAGTGTTTCGGATTCTTATGGGACGTTATCTAATTCATATAGGTTCCGGCGCGTGATTGATCTCATTTCTTGACTTTACTTTCTTTGTTGCTTGCTTGAATAAGGCATGATATTCGACCTTTCATAAGGTTTCTCATGATCTCTTTGCATCTTTGATCTCTTGCCATATTGATATTGAACCTTTGCTTTTGAACCTTTGACATTGACCTTTGCTATTGAACCCTTGATATTGATCCTTTGCTATTTGAACCTTTGATAATTGAACCATTGATATTGAACCATTGAATTGAATTGTGAACTGCTAATATTGGACCTTTGATATTGATTGAACTCTATATTGTATACTTTGACCGTCGCTTGATACCGAGCCATTAACTAGGTATGGGGTTCCATGTCCGTGTCATTGATGCACCAATGGCATGACTTTAGTGGTTGAGTGATGTTCCACACCGCCCCCATTTTGTATTGATTATGCGCGCTTCGATATATTGTATGGCCACTATTCGCTTTGCGGGGCGATGGATGCATCCTAGATTTGTATTTGTATTGTATTGATATATTGTTTTGGTGATGTGGTTGGTGTGCAATACACCCTCACATTTGGGAGCCGATCACCCATTGGCTACTCGAGGACTCCCTCATATTGGTTTGGTATTCCGAGGTCACCCTCCGAATACAATGGTTACTATGTGATATTGATATATGATTTGATTTGGTTTGTTTTGTTGGCTCGTGGTGGAAAACCGACCTTCCTTTCTTTTGTTTCTTTTCCCTACTCTATATTGCTTCATATCACTCTTGTCATAATTATCTTGCCTTTGGTTCTATTATTGCTTTTGTATTGTTATATCTGCTCACCTGGCTTTTTAAGCTCACCGCATTTCTTTTCCTCGGCAGTTATTAAGCTAGAGTCGGGCTTTTCGGGATCGAGAGTAGGATGCTTTTGAGGACTTGCTTTAGTTATCTAGACTTTGATTACCATTGTTATTTGATTTGGAGACTTAGACTTTGTATCGCTTCATTTTTCCTTTGGGACATCTTTTGGAACTTTTGTACTGTTCAAGTCGTGTTGACTTGGTACTCTTTTGTTTATTATTATAAGACTTCCGCTTGCATGGTTTATATGTATTGTTCTGATTTGACTCCATAAATGTGATACTTCTACCCTTATCGGGTTGGGGTGTTACAATTCAACTCCAAATAATAAGAAAGAATTCTCGCTCTCTCTCAGATAATCTTACCAAAATAGTAATACCTGGAGAGTGATTTGATGACAAGTTTAACATTTATCAATAAATTTTTAGATTCTCAAAGGCACCACTATCTAACTAATCCATTTGTCTATTGGCACGTGGCTGGTTAATTTACATGAATCTAATTAAAGAATTGAGCTCAGACGCACCAATGTATTGATGTCAAGAAGCTAAGAATAAAAAGCTTTCGAAGGAATCAAAGTTGGATCCAATTTGGTAGAAATTTCACATCTATAATTTGTAGACAATGCAATTATTATCGACAAATGGTCTTTTGACAACTGTAGAAAATAGATGACTTAAACTCACACAAACATTTTTGTTAAATCTCAATTTAACAAAATAACAAATTGATCTCAATCAGAACCAAAGATCAGCCAAACAATCACCACTGGCACTCAAGTGTGATTCTTTTATCTATTTGATAAAGTTCTGTTACAAACCAAGTCAACAAAACGGAATGAATCTCATAAACAAAGAGAAAGTATGAATATTTGTATATGTGAGAGAGTTGAGAGAGATTGAGAGAGAAAGTACAATAGCAAAAGTGAGAATGTCATATGATTTTGTGCATTATATACTCTTTATCACCAACTCTTAAGTATTTGCAAGCCAATGTCCTCCCGTCTCTTTTCTCTTTTTTTTAGTGCAAATCTTTTCATTTCTTTCATTATCAACCCAAATTTCACATGAACACAAAACTAAAAAATTAGAAATAGCAACATTAGTCCTTAAAGTTTTATAAACCAGAAATAGATTATATTTTCATTAGCCCCTCTTTTCAGTGGAAGATTTAGAGAGAGTATTTTGTTTTTACTTTTCCTAGGTACCAAAATCCACATAAGAAAACCCAAGAACCGCCATCGACTTTCCGTAACCACACATGTCACGCCCAAATTACCTGCTTTATAAATGAATGGAATACCTTGGGAGGATCATCATAGCATCAAAGCTACAAGTTATATCGAACGACCTAAAGTGTCGTTTTGAAAATATCGTTTGATTCATTAAAATATTCAGAGTTTACAAAGATTAGGTCCCAAAAGATTTCCAATATATCAAAACGAGTTTGTTACAATCAAACGATAGTTAAGTGCATAAAATATAGGTGAGACGCGTCGACACCGCGACTCTATGATAAGTCCACATGCATGCCATGAAGTGAATGCCTTAGATACCTGAGATAAAACATGCTAAAAGTGTCAACACAAAGGTTGAGTGAGTTCATAGAGTTTGTTTAACAAGTAAAGCTTTTAAAGAAAGTTCATGAAGCAAAAACTAAGTTTTTGTCATTTAGAATAGTCCACAAAGCAAAGGCATTGTAAATCCACTCAGTTCCAAGTTCCGCCCATACAAAACTTGCAACCTGTGTGTTCACAACCCACTGCCAAAATATGTCTAGTTTATGTTCAAGCACACGAGGTCAAATGAGTTCTCAAAGCAAAGGCATTGTAAATCCACTCGGCCCAAGTTCCGCCATACAAAACTTGCAACTCGCGTGTTCACAACCCACCGCCAAAAGTAGTATGTCTAATAGTCGAGTATAAGTTACCATAATAATTCACAATATTGCACCACGATATAATAATTCGTGGATGCTCAATATGGGAGACTTTGCACCGCCCAACAAGGAGACTCCTTTGTCACCGACCACCTAGGCGAGAATTATCGAGAACGCTCCACCAATAAGGCGAGACTTTGCACACTCCAATCGATAAGGCGAAATTATTGAGCACGCCCACCAATAAGGCGAGACTTTGCACACTCCACCGATAAGGCGAGAATTATTGAGAACACTCCACCAATAAGGCGAGACTTTGATTGAAAATGTCTGCTCCCATGGGGAGACATTCTCCCGGACCGGGAGGCTTTAATTTGTTCAACAAGGGAGACTTTATAGTGATGTCTCGACAAGGGAGACTTTAGGTCAAGGTCATAACACGTCCGGTTTAATAAGTTCATACAAGTCATAAGTTTATATTTAAGTTCAAGAGTTCCGTTCAAAAGTTCGTAATTAAGTTCAAAGATTTAAGTCAAGTTCAAAACAGTCAAAGAGCTCGAATAATATCAAAAGGTTCAAGATAGTCGAAGCGTTGAAAATCACGTCAAACTAGTTTAAAATATATCAAAAGGGTCCTTGTACAAGTTAAAAGAGTTTACTATATGTCAAAAGGTTCATATCGAGTCCAAAGTGTTCACTTATATGTTAAAGGGCCCGAATCAATTTAAAAGAGCTCAAATATACATGTCGAAGGGTTCAAAATCAAGGAAAGTGATTCAAATAGTAGCGTTCATAACATAGTGATCAATTTAGTTCAGGCATAATCTACTTACGTGCACATAGAGTGAAACAAAATATATTTAAGTTCATATAAATGTAAAGTAAAGCAAGTAGTCGAGCATGTATCTCCCAAGAGTTTATAAAACAATTAAACGAGTAAAAGTGGGCTACGAACTCAATTGTTACAATAGTTATGATGACAAAGTGGATGCATGTAAATGAGACGCAACTCTAACCGCGACCTAATATGAATGATATGATCTAATATAAGTCATGAAACAATGTCGCATGCAAACTCATATGATATCCATACCACTTGTACATTTGAAAATAAAGTTTATCGTCGAAATATATGGTTATGACCTCTTGTCAAGTTACAAAATACTTTACCAAGATTTACGCCGAAATGATATCCTACGATAATCATTTAGTGATTTATTAAGAAATTATAGTTTTCGTCGCAAAATAATATAATTTGACAACTTATGAAAGTGACTAAACGGCCTTGAAAAGCTAGTCGTAAATGATGCATATTGAGTGTTAGAAACAAACTCAACGGTTTTGGAAAGCTTGTATCATTATCTCAAAGTTTTAGCATTTAAGTTTTTATCGTAGAGGTCTCGATCATGGAGAAAAACATAGGTAAAGTATGGTACTTGTGTCCAAAATATTGTTTAAGGTGGTTTTCGCAAAGTTTGAGTGACCGTATTTTACTGTTACAACTCCGCTTGACTAACGGTTGGACATTTTGGAAAGTAGGCTAGGTGAACTTACTTTTACTATAAGACATCGCTTTATAAAAGTACTCCATGAATGTTAAAACGACCACGAACATGGTCATTCGGTCGTAATAGTTGTCTAATAGAAATATATTAGTTTTGCTTATATAATATAGTTACGGCAACTTTATTTAAACGCTGTAATTTAATCGTTACAAGTCCGCTTTTCACGCTTTTATATGTCCTTAGCTTCAGAAAGTATACTAATATATTTTTGATAAGTCGACACATTTTATAGCGCTTTAAGACTCATTTTTGACTCAGAAAAATTGAGAATACATGCTGAATTTTCTCAAACAAATAGTTTTCGTCGTTAAACTTAAAATAACATAACTTCTTCGTTATAACTCCGTTTAACCCATTCAAGCGGCCACGCTGCTTTTAAAGTATATTTTCTAAATATTTAGCCCAAAATTTTTACCCACCGTCGAAATTTCTAGAATTCACAGAAATGATCGACCCTAATATATAGTTGTTGAAATGGATTTTCTCACAGAAACTTATTCTAACCACTTCAAACCAACGCCAAAGCTATTCTAAACCTACCATACACCTTCTTAGGGTGTCATGGGTTCCTAAAATCATCAAAATGATATGTTTCAAGGGATTAATTATAGGATGGTTAATACTCATTATAAGTAATAAAAACAAGTAAAAAGTGGTATGATTCATAGAATATTTGCATGTTTTTGTACTAGCATAATAAAATAAATCAAGTAATAGTATGAAAGATTAGTATAATTATTTAAAACACTTACTTGAGTGATGAAGGGATTGTCGCAAGTATATAATCAACCTAGATGTTTAACTAGAAATACTAAACAACCACTAATGACCAAGAGAACTAGCAAAATAATCAAAACCAAATTTCTTCACTTGCTTTTCTCCTTAGCTGATCAATATGAGAGTAGAGAGAGTATTTGATGGTTTTGGATAAGTTACAAAGGAGATACAAAATAAACTAGTTGTTACACATATATAAATTAAACTAAATTTAATATTATATAAAAGATTCATAAGGACATAATCTTGAAAAATTGGTCAAGCAAGAAAAAAAATAGGAGGGGCCGTCGACACCAAAAAAAAAGAAAAGAAATGGAAAGGTGTGATGTGCATTAAATGTTTGTGTCTAGTTGTCTTTAAATATTTAGATTTAGGATGAGTATAGTTTAGATATTTATTATTTAGGTATTGAGTTAGCTAGAAATAAATTTTAGCAGAATAAAATAGAGTGTGATGGAGTCATAAAAATTATAAAAATGTGATTTCTATAAGTATCGGATGTTTAAATAATTGTCGTGTTGAATTTACGAAAACCGCCGTAAAATTTTATACATAACAATTTATATACAAAATAAATTGAAAACATCGGGTAAAGTAATAATATTATTTTATAATTTTAATATGAGTATAAAATATATCGAATAAATTTTGGAAGTTTCGGATCAATTGTTCAAAATAAATGATCGTGCGATAGCGTTTATTTAATAAGAAATATATACGTTAATGAAATATAAATTTGAAAATGACCAAAATTGAGAATTGTGACATTCTTCCCTTGTCAGAGGAATCACGTCCTCGTGATTCGATTATTGATAACTATAGCCCAAACCACGACAAGGGTTCTAAAAGTTTATGCTCGTGTATGGTCTAAATGATTATGTCAATGCTCATGCATGTGGGTTCCTCGTCCAACTAGGTGTGTTCTCATGCTATCGTGACCATTTCCCATTCTAAAGACATGCTCTCTTAGGGTTAGGTTTGATGAGGCAAGTTTTCCCATTCTCGAGCAAAACCCTCAAAAGAGTTTTAGGTAACCGATTTTTACTTAATCCCACAACTCATCAAACAAGAACTGCCATACGATTAGGCTAAATCGGTTTAGGTAACAACTTGTTTCTAGCTTGATCTTTGCAACTCATCAAACAAGAACTGCCACTGGATCAAACCGAAACAAGTGGTTCAAGAAAATCTTTGAAAATTTGGCTCGACACGGAATTGCTTACTCATATGAGACTACTACCCTTCATTGCATGATTCTTCCCGAATTAGACATAGGTGATCGTGCTATGTATAATTTAGGAGTAACTATGCAATGCTTGGACTAATCAACTCATATGATGTTTGGTGTTAAGTCATAAACCCGCACGTATAATGAGTATGCACTTATAATGATATGATGAGATGCTATGATGAAGTAGTTATAGTCTAGGTCAATGATGCAACCTAGTTCTCTATAACCGATGCTCGATACCAATCATTACACCTCCAAATTACCCGCTTTACAATGGAATGGAATACCTTGGGAGGACCGCATAGCATCAAAGTTAAGTTATATCGAACGACCTAAAGTGTCGTTTTGAAAATATCGTTTGATTCATTAAAATATTTAGAGTTCACAAAGATTAGGTCCCAAAAGATTTTCAAGATATCAAACGAGTTTGTTACAATCAAACGATAGTTAAGTGCATAAAATATAGGTGAGACGCCGACACCGCGACTCTATGATAAGTCCACATGCATGCCATGAAGTGAATGCCTTAGATACCGAGATAAAACATGCTAAAAGTGTCAACACAAAGGTTGAGTGAGTTCATAGAGTTTGTTTAGCAAGTAAAGCTTTTAAAGAAAGTTCATGAAGCAAAAACTAAGTTTTTCGTCATTTAGAATAGTCCACAAAGCAAAGGCATTGTTAATCCACTCAGTTCCAAATTCCGCCCATACAAAACTTGCAACCTGTGTGTTCACAACCCAACGCCAAAATATGTCTAGTTTATGTTCAAGCACACGAGGTCAAATGAGTTCTCAAAGCAAAGGCATTGTAAATCCACCTGGCCCAAGTTCACCATACAAACTTGCAACCCGCGTGTTCACAACCCACCGCCAAAAGTAGTATGTCTAATAGTCGAGTATAAGTTACCATAATAATTCACAATATTGCACCACGATATAATAATTCGTGGATGCTCAATATGGGAGACTTTGCACCGCCCAACAAGGGAGACTCCTTTGTCACCGACCACCTAGGCGAGAATTATTGAGAACGCCCACCAATAAGGCGAGACTTTGCACACTCCAATCGATAAGGCGAAATTATTGAGCACGCCCACCAATAAGGCGAGACTTTGCACACTCCAATCGATAAGGCGAGAATTATTGAGAACACTCCACCAATAAGGCGAGACTTTGATTGAAAATGTCCGCTCCCAGGGAGACATTCGCTCCGGACCGGGAGGCTTTAATTTGTTCAACAAGGGAGACTTTATAGTGATGTTCGAACAAGGAGACTTTAGGTCAAGGTCATAACACGTCCGGTTTAATAAGTTCATACAAGTCATAAGTTTATATTTAAGTTCAAGAGTTTCGTTCAAAAGTTTGTAATTAAGTTCAAAGATTTAAGTCGAGTTCAAAAGTTCAAAACAGTCAAAGAGCTCGAATAATATCAAAAGGTTCAAGATAGTCGAAGCGTTCAAAATCACGTCAAAGTAGTTTAAAATATATCAAAAGGGTCCTTGTACAAGTTAAAAGAGTTTACTATATGTCAAAAGGTTCATATCGAGTCCAAAGTGTTCACTTATATGTTAAAGGGCCCGAATCAATTTAAAAGAGCTCAAATATACATGTCGAAGGGTTCAAAATCAAGGAAAGTGATTCAAATAGTAGCGCTCATAACATAGTGATCAATTTAGTTCGTGCATAATCTACTTACGCCGCAAATAGAGTGAAACAAAAGATATTTAAGTTCATATAAATGTAAAGTAAAAGCAAGTAGTCGAGCATGTATCTCTCAAGAGTTTATAAAACAATTAAACGAGTAAAAGTGGGCTACGAACTCACTGTTACAATAGTTATGATGACAAAGTGGATGCACGTAAATGAGACGCAACTCTAACCGCTGACCTAATATGAATGATATGATCTAATATAAGTCATGAAACAATGTCGTGCATGCAAACTCATATGATATCCATACCACTTGTACATTTGAAAATAATGTTTATCGTCGAAATATATTGTCACACCCCCAAAATATCGCAGCGGAACGATAGTGTCATTGGGGTATGACGTCATAGCACAAAGTATGGATAAAGAAAACGACCTCTATAATGAGACGTTTTGAAAAGTTTACCATTCGATTACATAAGTTAAAGTTTACAAGACAAGAATCCCAAAGTTTGATAATACATAACGGTTTACAAAACATGTCGAATGGTAATTGTTAAAAGCACAAGACTCCACCGTATGCCATGTGACCCAAAAGCTCCATGAAAGGCTATCACCTTCGACCGAGATAAACATGCTAAAAGTGTCAACACAAAGGTTGGTGAGTTCATAAGTTTGTTATAAAATAATCAAATACTTTGAGAAACGTTCACACATCAAAGGCATTGTAATCCACTCGGCCCAAGTTTCACCATACAAAACTTGCAACCCGTGTGTTCACAACCCATTGCCTAAAATAGAATGAAAATGATGAATATGCGCATTTAGGTAGTTAAAAGTATAAATGTCACCACAAGGGTCTTCCAACAACTCGTGTTGGGATGTTCCTCCAATGACTCACGTTAATGTGATCCATAAAATGGCCTTCCAACATATAAGTGATGGATGTTCCTCCAACGACTCACGTTCATGTATCCAAATAAATGGCCTTCCAACATATAAATATTGGGATGTTTGTTTAAGTCTAGCCACTTCACGCACCAAGTCTAAAGTATAAGTAATGTTGTTTGGCAAAAGAGTTTATATGTTCTGATAAATAAGCATGTATCTCGCCCCAAATAGTTTGTAAGAATTTAAACGAGTCAAAGCGGGGTATGAACTCACCTGGTATGATTGATATGCTAACAAAATGAATTGCACTAAAACGAGGCTCGGAAACTATCCGCGACCTAAAATGAATGTCATGACTTGAGTTATGATATGTTGTCGTGAATACGTGATACAATGTCGTGCATGCAAACTCATATGATATCCATACAACTTGTACATTTTGAAATATAAAGTTTATCGTCGAGGAAAGAAAATAATCTTATAAAGTCTTGACAATTTATAAATTATTTTACAAGTATTTAATTTTATTAGAAGACATCACTTTTAAAAGAGAAAGTACTCCACCTTAGTTCTCAAATTTTGTTCTCCAAATTATTGTTCTCCAAAATATTTGTTCTCCAAAAGATTGTTCTCCAAAATATTTGTTCTCCAAAAGATTGTCTTAGCTTCATATCAAAGTAAACTTATATATTTTGGTAAATCGCCACATTTCATAACGCTTAAGACCCATTTTGGACTCGTAAAGGTTGAGAATACGTTTGAATTTTCTCGAAACAAATAGATTTCGCTGCCTAACTTGAAAATAGCATAACTTTTCGTTATAGCCCGCTTTAATCCGCTCAAGCGCCACGCTGCTTTTAAAGTATATTTTCCAAATATCTAGGCCAAAAATATTTACCTACTGTCGGATTTTCCAGATTTTCAAAATAAGGACAGACCCTTTTGCAAACTTGTCGAAATGAGTTTTTCTCGCGCCAAACCTATTCTAACCCATTCAAAACAACTCCGAAGCTATTCTACTCCTACCATACACCTTCTTAGGGTGTCATGGATTCCTAGACATCACCAAAAATAATATATAACAAGGAGTAATTATAGGATGATTTAGATATATATTAAAAAGTGGTACAACATCATATGACTTGCATGTTTTTGCTCAAATATGATGAAATGGATATGAAATGAATATGAAAAATGAAAAATAGACATGAGATGCTTACAAGAATACTTGATGAGGTTTATGAGAACAAAGGGTTTTCCTAATCACCCTAGGTTTTTATTTTAAAACCTATACAAAGAGTGTAACTAGAGTGAATAAAACTTGACTTGAAAAATTTTGTGATCTTCCTTCTTGATCTATGGTGGCTGCCGGTTTTGGAAGAGAGAAAACAAGAGAGGTTTAATCTTTTTCACCTTGAGATATTAAGTTAGTGTGTGTTTGTAGTATAATATGCATATTCTTGTAAGATATTTTGGCAAAGCAAGTGAGTCATCCCCCCTCCTTTGGTCGACATTCAAAGAAAGAAAAAGACCAAGTAGTATTTTGTGATAATTAAATGTATAAGTATAATAAAATGTAAGTTACTTGAAGACTTGTGGTAAATTGTGTACCCATTTGAATATTTAAGGTAGCGTTAGATAAAAATAAATTTTCACGGGTTAAGATAAAATATATTGAGGTCATAAAAATTATAAAATACATTTCTTGAAAGATTTGAGTGAATAAATATTTATCGGGTTGAATTTAAAAAACAATGTAATTTATATAAACATAACAATTTATATATGAAATAAATTTAAAACACCGGTAAACTAATAATAATATTTTTATAAACTTAATATGAGTATAAAATATATTGTGATAAATTTTTGAAGTAACGGATCAAATGTTCAAAAAATTTATTACTTAATAACGCTTATTTAATAAGAAATTATATGTTTAATGTGAAATGCAAAACCCATGCATGAGCTAATATGATGTACATGGAGTTTGAGAAATGACCGGAAATTGAGAATTGTGACATATATGGTTATGACCTCTTGTCAAGTTACAAAATACTTTACTAGTATTTACGTCGAAATGATATCCTACGATAATCATTTAGTGATTTATTAAGAAATTATAGTTTTTCGTCGCAAAATAATATAATTTGACAACTTATGAAAGTGACTAAACGGCCTTGAAAAGCTAGTCGTAAAATGATGCATATTGAGTGTTAGGAAACAAACTCAACGGTTTTGGAAAGCTTGTATCATTATCTCAAAGTTTTAGCATTTAAGTTTTTATCGTAGAGGTTTTGATCATGGAGAAAAACATAGGTAAAGTATGGTACTTGTGTCCAAAATATTGTTTAAGGGTGGTTTTCGCAAAGTTTGAGTGACCGTATTTTACTCGTTACAACCCGCTTGACGAACGGTTGGACATTTTGGAAAGTAGGCTAGGTGAACTTACTTTACTATAAGACATCGCTTTATAAAAAGTACTCCATGAATGTTAAAACGACCCTCAACATGGTCATTCGCGTCGTAATGGTTGTCTAATAGAAATATATTAGTATTGCTTATATAATATAGTTACGCAACTTTATTTAAACGCGTGTAATTATATCGTTACAAGTCCGCTTTTCACGCTTTATATGTCCTTAGCTTCAGATTAAAGTATACTAATATATTTTTGATAAGTCGACACATTTTATAGCGCTTAAGACTCATTTTTGACTCGTAAAAATTGAGAATACATGTCAATTTTCTCAAACAAATAGTTTTCGTCGTTAAACTTAAAAATAACATAACTTCTTCGTTATAACTCCGCTTTAACCCATTCAAGCGCCACGTTTTCGTTTTAAAGTATATTTTCTAAATATTTAGCCCAAAAATTTTTACCCACTGTCAAAATTTTAATTCACGAAATGATCAGACCTTATATATAGTTGTTGAAATGGATTTTCTCGCAGAAACTTATTCTAACCACTTCAAACCAACGCCAAAGCTATTTTAAACCTACCATACACCTTCTTAGGGTGTCATGGGTTCCTAAACATCATAAAAAATGATATGTTTCAAGGGATTAATTATAGGATGGTTAATACTCATTATAAGTAATAAAAACAAGTAAAAAGTGATATGATTCATAGAATATTTGCATGTTTTTGTACTAGCATGATAAAATAAATCAAGTAATAGTATGAAAGATTAGTATAATTATTTAAAACACTTACTTGAGTGATGAAGGGATTGTTGCAAATATATAATCAACCTAGATGTTTAACTAGAAATACTAAACAACCACTAATGACCAAGAGAACTAGCAAAATAATCAAAACCAAATTTATTCACTTGCTTTTCTCCTTAGCCGATCAATATGAGAGTAGAGAGAGTATTTGATGGTTTTGGATAAGTTACAAAGGAGATACAAAAGAAACTAGTTGTTACACATATATAAATTAAACTAAATTTAATATTATATAAAAGATTCATAAGGACATAATCTTGAAAAATTGGTCAAGCAAGAAAAAAAATGGGAGGGGCTGGCGACACCAAAAAAAAAAGAAAAGAAATGGAAAGGTGTGATGTGCATTAAATGTTTGTGTCTAGTTGTCTCTAAATATTTAGATTTAGGATGAGTATAGTTTAGATATTTATTATTTAGGTATTGAGTTAGCTAGAAATAAATTTTAGCGGAATAAAATAGAGTGTGATGGAGTCATAAAAATTATAAAAATGTGATTTCTATAAGTATCGGATGTTTAAATAATTGTCGTGTTGAATTTACGAAAACCGTCGTAAAATTTTATACATAACAATTTATATACAAAATAAATTGAAAACATCGGGTAAAGTAATAATATTATTTTATAATTTTAATATGAGTATAAAATATATCGAATAAATTTTGGAAGTTTGGATCAATTGTTCAAAATAAATGATCGTGCGATAGCGTTTATTTAATAAGAAATATATACGTTAATGAAATATAAATTTAAAAAAATGACCGAAAATTGAGAATTGTGACAACACACTTTACCTAGTCATCATTACAATAAGCATTTAAAGTCATACCTGAAGTGTGTGTAATATGAATGCCCTTACCTGGAGATCCTTTAAGGTATATCATAATTTTAAAAGCAACCTTCAAATGAGACTTAAGAGGAGAATGCATAAACTGACTTAAACAATGAACAACATAAGATATATGGTATAATATTAGTGAGACAAATCAATTTTCCCATCAGCTTTTGATAATCAATAATGTTTTCAAGTAACGGATCATCATTTGTTAGCTCATTTGAAATAACCAGTTTAGACTGTAAAGGAGTAGCAGCTGGTTTGCAGGCTAAATTACCAAACTCATATAACGAATCAAGACAATATTTTCTTTGGTTAAGACAAATTCCTTAATCAGCGTCAATAACCTGAATTCCAAAAAAAAAAGCATTTTAGTTTGCCCAAGTCCTTAATATGAACTTGCTTTTTAAAAACACTTTGAGCTTTTCAATTTCAACAATAGCATCCACATAGACAAGTAATGTTATAAACATACCATTATCATATTTAATGTACAAAGAATAATCAGTTTTACTTTGACTAAATCCATTTTTAAGTAATGCAAAATAAGCTTAACATTCAATTGTCAAAGGGCCTGTTTTAATCCATAAAAGACATTTTAAGTTTACAAAATCTTGTTTCATTAAAAATAACCATTAGGTAATCTATTTTCAATGAAACCACTAATGTTGTTTAGAAGGAAGTATTGTGTAGGCTTTAAACGTTTATTTTTTTCAGTATTAATACATTGTTTTTCTTATTACTCAAACACACTTTTTCTTTTATATATTTGTGTAACTCATTACATATTTTTTATGATTTTTGTGAAAAACTAGAAGGGGGTTGAATAGTTTACCGATTAAAAACTTTGTTTTGAAACTTATTGAAAGATCAATTGATATTGATCTTAGATATGTTAGTGAAATATGCAAACAATATATAAAGAGTAGATATGAAAGAAACAATCAAACCACAACAAGTTGTTTATAGTGGTTCGCCTACAAAGACTCTTTTTCCTTGCCCTACTCCACCCCCGAGTCTCACACTCGAGAGTTTAACTTCACTAGTCAACAAGCTCCTTTCACCCATGGAGAAACCTTTACACCGCTTACACACTATTTCCGACACTAAGCTAGATGTCGAGTTCTTTTCAAGGGTACAACCACTCCCACACATAATGTATTTTAAGGACTAAAATACTAACAACTCACACTCACAAGATTATGATGGTTTGGTACAACAATGATGTATGAATCAACACAAGATCATACAACAACAAACAAACAAGACTTCCAACTTCTTGTTGAAGCTTAATGTATCTTGATCTTCTTTGCTACAAAAGAGATCACTAATATGATATGAAACTGAGTTAGAAATGTTAGAGAGAAGGAATGTATGAGAATATGATAGAAATGAATGAAAAACTACTTGGTTTGGCTTTGCTATTTATAGCAAAAAACATCAGCAAGCACCACGGACCACGGAACCCTTGTTAATATTTGGTTTGGTTTGGTTTGGAAATGAATGAAAAACTACTTGGTTTGGTTTGGCTTTGCTAAAGGGTTCCGCCCGTGTTAATATTTGGTGCCGCCGAGGTCTGACGGCAAGATCTCAAAATTTTGCCAAAGTCAACCATATCTATGCAAGATTGTGTAAGATATGTAGAGCCTAAATCTACACAAAGTATCTAGTGAAATCTTCTAAGGATTTCAATGATGCATTACATGATGTCATGTATTTGTTTTTCTATTTTAGAAATATGTAAATACATATGTAATGTTTAGTTTTTAAGAAACCAAAACATTCTAAAAACTACTATCATACATTATGGTTTAGAGTCATATCAAGATATGATTAATCACAATGTAAAATGCTTGGGTGATGAAGATATTATTTGAAAAGCTTGTTTCAATATCTATTAAACTTGACAAACCTTAAGCTTTATAAAAATTAAATTTACTTTTGTCGTTAACAAAACTTAGGTAAAGATCAAAAATATAAATAACATTTAATGACGATATTTGTATTAACAATCTTTTTAGATGATCAACTTTACATTAGTCTTATAATATTTATTGAAATGATTTGATATGGCTAGCTCGTATATTTGGACGAGTCTTGAAGCTAGTAGTTAATGAAAGGTAGATTAGTAAACATATATTTTTCATTTTCCCAGTTAAACACTTTCTATTTATAAAACGTGATGTATAGGTAATTTTAGCGACCCAAATATCAAATATGGTACTCTATTCGTTTCACAATTATTGTTTACTGTAAACTTTTGAAGTCTTTATATTTTCGCTTTAACTTTAAATATTTTTATTTGTATTATATAATACTTGATGCAACATATGAACGTATTTATTATTAAATGTACTTTCATTGATCTCATTTTTGTCAAGTATTATATAAAAAAAAAAATATTTAAAATAAAAGTTGAAAAATAAAAACTTTAAAAGTGAACTGACAATAATTATGAGATGGATGCAATATTTAATAAATTTTGGGAAGAAAAAGAGAATCGGGTGTGAAAACAAAATTCAGTCCGTGTTAGATTAAAGTAAACCGCCGTTTATATTTCCCACCCTATTTAGTTACTTACCCCTCCCAGTCGCAAGTGTTACTTTTCATTTCATTTCATCTCAAAAGAAAGAAAAAGCCCTTAATAAAATTGGAGGGAAAAAAAAGGCGAGAGATGCCGGTGGCCCGACCAGAATCATCTGATTCGAGAATAATTGCTCATGTCGACATGGACTGCTTCTATGTTCAAGGTTTCTTTTCTCTCCCCCCAATCCATATTTGTTTTTCTTAACTCTCTACTTGTTCATATATGCACAATTGTCATTACTTGTTAGGTTTTCTATTCATTAAACATGTTCGCGTATATTGGGTGTTTAGGATTGCTTAAAATAACCACTTATGTTTATTTGTTTTTATATATTAGTGGAGCAACGAAAACAACCTGATCTAAAAGGAAAGCCAACTGCTGTAGTACAATACAACTCTTGGAAAGGTGGAGGTCTAATTGCTGTAGGCTACGAGGCTCGTAAAGATGGGGTCAAACGGTATATACCTGTTTTTTCGACTTCTGCAATATATATAGTTTTTGTATACTCATAAGTTCTGTTTACTTTTATTGTTAAGTTCAATGAGAGGTGACGAGGCTAAAGAAGTTTGTCCGGAAATTCATCTGGTACAAGTGCCTGTGGCACGTGGTAAAGCTGACTTGACCATATATCGTGATGCAGGTTCAGAGGTTCATAACATTTTTCAAGTTGATAATTGTTTTTGAACGGTTTTGTGTTTTTGTATCTGTTTGGTGTAATAACTTCGATTACTGCAGGTTGTTTCTATTCTTGCAAGAAAGGGGCGATGTGAGCGTGCATCAATCGATGAAGTGTACCTTGACCTCACTGATGCTGCTGAAACAATGTTGAAAGAAACGCCACTTGAAAGCTTGGAATGTATAGATGAGGAAGTTTTGAAATCACATATTTTGGGACATAGTTCGGTAAGACAGCATGCTTAGCTGATTTTTTTTTTTATTTTATTTTATTTTATTTTTTTTTTATTATTATTTTTTATTTATTTATTTATTAAACGGATGTTAATGTCGTCACATGTGAGTTCCATTCACGTATCTGTAAGTTTTAGGGTTAATAACCGAGTCCTGCTTGAGAATAGTGTTGGATCTGATGAATCTTAATAGGGATGTGTTGCTAATACATACGTTAATAAGATGTGTCTCTTATATCTCCTTTGCAGGGGCATTAATCTATTAACAAAGAGTATTGGCAAAATCTTGTATGCCAATATGATAGAAATTTAAGGATAGCAGAGTGAGATAGCCCCCAATTATTTGTTAATTAGGAAATTTATCATATATCAGCACAAAAATCAGCGAAGAAACTTTAGAAGGCATGCGTGTTTCCTTATTTCTATCCTAGAAAAAGAGTCATTATTAAATGACTGGTTGAGCATGGTCTTCAAAACAGTTATGTTTTAGAAATTGTTTCAGTATCTACGTTGTGCGTATATAGAGTATGCCTATTATCTTGTGATACAATGTGTATCGGTTATCGCTTTAATCCTGATGATTACACAACCCTTTTTTGATATGTGTATTTGAACAACTGGTTTTCTACCCCTTACTTTTGAATGTATTGTGGACCAAGAGTTAAGTCATGTTCCATATTAAGTTGAGCTTATAATATTCCGCCGTATGGCGTGTTACACATAACTTCGAATCTGATTTATGGTTGGTGGCAATGTAGTTAAAAAGTGGACCCAGATTTAAAAAAATGAAATCAACAATTTTTATGGATTTAGTGCTCCATATGTTATTGGTTCTCAATTTGTCGCCTTTAATATCATACTCGAGGTTCCTTCTTTTTTACTGCTTAATGTTCTGGCTGCAACTTGTGACTTCTTAGATGAGATTATTACATAACACAAAATATCTTCTTATAAGAGGAGATATTGTATGTATTTCATTAGTATTCTGCAGTGATGCGGCTAATAAAATTTTGCTTTGTAACTGAAAACAAAGCTTCTAGTTGTTGCTTTAAATTTGGATGTAATAATAACTGTACTGAAATCTGTTCAGGATGGAAAGGATGACAGAGAAAGTGTGAGGGAATGGCTGCAGCGCAAAGATGCTGATCACCGTGATAAGCTGTTAGCATGTGGAGCCATTATAGTTGCTGAACTCAGGTTGCAAGTTCTGCAGAGACCGAGTTTACATGTTCTGCAGGCGTTGCTCATAACAAAGTATTATTTTATCCATTTTTAATTGATTTTTTACTTTTGGGCAACCAAAGAGGAATACATAAATCACATCACACTTATATTGGGGAATCTTGCAGATGCTGGCTAAACTAGCAAGCGGTATGAATAAACCTGCACAACAAACTATTGTCACTTCCGCATCAGTAAAAGAGCTTCTTGAAACTTTGCCTGTAAAGAAAATGTGTTAGTTATTTAACACATATTTACGTATTTTGTTTATACTTAACATTCTTAGGTGACATGTTACTACAGGAAACAACTTGGTGGGAAGCTTGGGAGTTCATTGCAAACGGACCTAGGTGTGAATACCGTTGGAGATCTATTGCAGTTTTCTGAAGAAAAACTACAAGACTTCTATGGTGTCAACACTGGGTAATTATAAGTATAAATAATAAGCAGAATTTTAAATTAGTTCAGAAACGTGAATTGCTATTAAATTTTCGCTCAAATCTTTTCCAGTACTTGGCTATGGAATACTGCTCGAGGGATCAATGGGGACGATGTTCAGGCCGCTTTGCTTCCTAAAAGCCATGGGTCCGGGAAAACATTTCCTGGAGTTAGGCCCTAAAACTGTTGCTGCTGTGAGTATTAGCTATATATGTTTTCAGACCTAGAACATTTTATAATGATACTGGTTTAAGTTTTCTTGCAATTCCTTCAGGTTGAAAAATGGCTGAAAGAACTCTGTGAAGAATTAAGTGAGCGACTTCAATCAGACCTGGAGAAGAATAAACGAATCGCACATACACTTACTCTGCATGCCAATGCATACAAGGTTGCTATTGTTTCTTCAGCCTCTATTCTTGGCATCTGACCTTTTTTTAAATGCTATTTTACATATACTTTATGCAGTCAACAGATACAGAATCACATAAAAAGTTTCCTTCAAAGTCATGTCCTTTGAGATATGGAGCAGTAAAAATTATAGAAGATGCCGTAAATCTTTTCCAAGCTGCTTTACGTGAATACCTCGGGTCATATATCGGAAACCAGACTGGTGGATGGGGAGTTACTAATCTATCTGTTTCAGCCAGTAAAATTGTTGCCATTCCATCTGTAAGCAGAGTTTTCTTTTTAGTTATGAAATTTTATTATACTCTTAGAAGTTAAGGAGTGTGCAACTTGATGTTAAATGTGTTTATATTTCAACAGGGAACGTCGTCGATCACAAAGTACTTTCATAGTCGAGATCAGTTAAACGATTTATCAGAACCATTGGATGAAAAGTTTGTACTTGAAGAGGATCATGTGTCACCATCAAGTAGTAAATCATTCTCATAAGGGTTTTCTAGATAGTTTGTCCATGTCACAGTATTGATTAGTTTTTTGCATTTAATTAGGAACTGAAAGTCATCCGGCTTCTCATCAAATTGAATGTGGCGAGGAAGAGATTCCAATCACACATGATATCTCCAGTTCTGATCAATGTGAGACTGCATGTAAAGTTGAGGTCTGTTTATTATTATATCTCTGTCATTCACATATTAAATATTGTTTACTCTGGAAGTTTGTAAGTATATGGTGAATGTTGTTTTGTATATGTTTCTCATAAAGGCTAGTGGTGATATTGCCGAAGAAGCTTTCAAGTTATCATCAGGTTTAATTTTCTATTTTATTTTATATTTTTTGGTAGTTTGTGAATGTATACTTTTTTTTGTACCTGTCTGTATGTTGATGCATTTTCATATGTAGGAACTGAAAGCTGTTCGACTTCAAAGCAGAAAGAGCAACAATCAAGGTTACATGGGAAAGAAACTAAGATGATGCACCCCAATGATGGAATAAGATCATATAATCTGAAGAGAAAGGCAACAAAAGAAAAGGTTCGGTTTCTAATGAACTCGTATTGTTACTTTCTGCTATCACGGATACATTATAATTGAGTTTGTCAAGGGAAAGATGAAGTCATTTAATGACATCATTACCACAATATATTATTACTACTTTTGACACTGAAGGGAGTGCTTGTATGGCTAGAATCTGCACTGACAGAGAGTGTGCTGAAAAGATCTAAGCCTCCCACAAAAAAAACGATATGCATAAACAGGATACAAAGTAACTCTTTCATAAATAGAAGTCCCTATGTATACAGATTGTGTATGATTTAAAAATTTTCTGTTGCAACCTAAGTCATCACATGATTAGACATATATATCGAGTACCCAGCCTTCCTCTACAGTTGTTTTGAAAGCTGCTGGTTGGAGTCCAGCCACTTCCGTATTCGTTATCTTTTCTGTTGTTAAAAAAATGCAAGCATGTCCAACATCATAATTTCAACCCATATAGTTATGAACTGGTTGATTTCAGTTGTTTAATCATTTAGCTGTCAAATGGATAAATTAGAACACAATAGGAAATGGGTTGAAACTTGGAAGTCGAAGTGTATTTTGTTTTCTGCTTAAAGCCTCTCAAACCACATTATTCAATAGATTATATTTTTTACACTCATATTTGTTACTCTAGGTTTTTGTTGAAAGTTTGAGTTATTGGATGAAAAATGTGTCGGGTCAACTGAACCGACTCATTTCAACCCATCCAAAAGTTGCTTGTTACTCTACCCACCCATTTTGCTACCTTGACCATTGTGCACATCATATTTTCGTGTTGTCTCATGCAACGACTCTCTTTCTACCATCAACTACCAAGATTGGGCGGATATTAACTATGTTGATAATGTCGGATGATAACGTAAGTATTTTACTATTTTACTTGCTGGAGCAGAGTATACATTGTCTTCAGTGGCTTGTTGGTATATGGTATAACTTGCTATGTGAAAACTTTATAAGGCTAATTTTAGAAAACCCTATGATCAAATTTCTATTTGAGGTGACCAATTTACGCTAACCATAGAAGCTTCAACCTTATTGATTTGAGCTAACTGGTTTAAAAAGTTTTGGTTAAACAGCTGACCTGACAGTTGACGGGTCTGTAACCTTGACCAAGTTTGACTTTTGTTTTTTTGTTTTTCTGACTTGGCCGCTCGATAACTATTAGTTTAAAGATTACATTCAATCAATATTTCTGAAATTTTGATGGTTTTTTTGGGGTAAAATAAGTTAGCTAACCAAAAGAAATAAGTTGCTCCGAGAATTCATGTTTAAGCTCATACCCTTAAAAACAAGGAAGCTAAAGGCAAACTTTGCCGGGTGTGGTGTTGGTAGTCTCAAAGAAATTTATTTAATCACTCTTCTTCCTTTCATAATAAGACTGGTTTGTTTCTGTGGTTAAATTTAATATATAATCTAAATCTAATCCCGAGATTCCACTTGTTGCAGGGAACGTCTTCCATATTGAGATTTCTCCAAAGCAACTCTACCTTATCGTCAAAGCAAGACAATCTCACTCCTCTTCAAGAAACAAACTCTTTGTCCTTAGGTATATGCAATCAACATACTTCATTCCTCATTTTGTACATATACTTTTTTAGTATTTACGTAATAGTTGATATACTGTTGAAGGCACACAAGAACCTTTGAATATAGAGAGTCAAAGCTTGAGTCAAAATGTACAGACAACAAATGCTTGGAGTTACAAGGTAGATGAAATCGACCAATCAGTTATCGAAGAATTACCACTGGAAATACAGCAAGAATTTCAGATTTGGCTTCGCCTCAGAAGCGCCAAACATTGTGAAACGAGGTTCTAGCATTGCTCATTACTTCTCTCCACGAAAAACTAGTAACGGACCAAATCCCAGTTAACCTCAACCGAGTCACTGTATTTTAGCATTTCTTTTAACTATACACTCAGATGAAAATATTTAGTACATATATTTAAAGCGGCAATGTGCAAATTGCATTCTTGCTCGTCATTTTCTTCCACCTCTATGTAAATCCAAATATTTATGAAAATGGATTTGACTATTTAAGTATCTTCATAGTTAATTACAGTATTTTCATTCAGTATTGATCTAGTCAATGAACATGACACTTATGATTGTACATGAAAATAATACGATTATATATGGTGATGTGTGTGTCGACTTTGTCCATATGCTTGGAAAAATCAGCGAAAATCCATGGTTGGCTCAAGTCTGTAGAAAACGTTAGTTCGTTTTAGAATCTTTGGGTGGTTTTTTCTTAGGAAGGGACCGCTTATGTCGCGTTTGTTTGTATCTGATGTTAGTATCAAGTAACAAAATATTACACGCCATAAAGAAATACATAATCAACACAACGATTATGTCGATTTTATTAAGTAGCGTGAAATGATAAATAACTTTTTGCAACGTTATGTTCGTAGTTGAGTCCTAAATTGACCAACACTTTGAACGTGATTATACTAAAGATGAATGAAATTGAGATGATAGTATTCTTTGTGATGATGATACTAAAAATTCTGCAATTTTAGAGTTGACATCCCACATACAAATTGCTGGTAGTTTTGTGAATGGATATAGAATATAAAGAATAACATATAAAATGTTTGGTATAAGACTAGTTTTAATAGTCACTACTATTATCATTTTCACGCCATCGCACATCATCATTTAACACACCACTACTATCACCACCTTTTATCTTTTACACACCACCAAATTAAAAAATAAAAAGTATTCATTTTATACAAACATATCTTAAAGTATATTTAACACAGACTCAAAATAAATAAATAAAACGGTGCAGACCACCGCTATGTGCAAAATAAAAGTGATTATACTTGGCTTTTATGAAGAATCACTCGTGAAGAGAGTGATGGTAGTGTCTACCACACTTAATAAAAAGTAGCTCGTGTTTAACTTTTTGAACGTTCCTTTTTGGTATTCACCTTAATTTTCTCAATTTCTGTTTCAATCTAGCCATTATTGACTTTGGGATTCAACCAAAATTGTTTGGCACATTCCCATGTGAGCCGATCAACCGAAACATGGAATTGGAAACTCACTCATTTCCACAATATTTCCTTTATATCCAATTTAGTATAAAGTTCTTGTGACTTGTGTCTAATATGCTAAAAAAATGTCATAGAGTGCACCTCAGAAAAAAGACGTATGTAAACATCCGACACACAAAAGTAGAAGAATCAAAGATACTTGAACATGAATCCAAAAAGAAGAGACGTGAAGGTTTACTTCATTTTAAAGTACTGCAAATTGTGCTCATTTTGAAAATTTCGACATAAAAACATCTATCGAATCTTATTGTGGCATATTGGCATGCCTCAAGGTGGAAAACTCTCGTCTTTATGTTGCCACTCACTATGCCTCGTGCCTCGACTCACACATCTAAAGATAAGTTGCAGTATAGTGAATTTGAGCTATAATATATCGATCTTATTCTAAAACACACGGTTTATATGTGAGGTACTAGCGGATATATGAAACTGGTAGCATATGCATATGTCTTCACAAACTTTGTTTAAGAGAGTGAGACTATTATTGATCGCCTCTAATTATACTTGTGTAGTTAGTCAAACCTTCATTCAACAATCGGTTTAATTTAAAGAGTTTTGCTATTTGTAGCATTGCCCTAAGGGCTATATGCAATAAAAGTGGTACATTTAATCGATTTGAAGCACTTAAATTTGAGATTGGTTATTCTGAAGTTACAAACCATATGATCATGTCAAAATTTCTTAAATATAGCTCTAAAGACTGTTGACCATTTTCTAATTAAATATCATATTCCTGTTTCTCAAGCTCTATGGTGGTACTACGCCTACCAATTTTTTCTACGCCAATATCTACCAATAATATCTCGCCAACTCACCTCATACCAATCTCATACCTAATAATAGATTTAGAATAAGAACTACGCCTAACCCATACCTCAACTAAATATATCCATACATTAATAAATATATATGACCTTTAATGTCCAACGGTTAGTTTAAGATATAGAATCGCAAAGATTGCCGATTTTGCTTTCCTCTTGTCATGCCGAATCATGCCAATTCAGAGGCATCACTATTGCCGATCGGCATTAGCAAACCGAGCCCCAAACCGACTCCATTGCCACCACCTAATAAGTTTAACATACAAGTTAAAATCAAACTTAAAAGTTAAATTCATGATCAAATCAAATAATTGTCTTCCCTTCCCAAAGTCTACGTAGACCATAAAGGCCGAACCCAAAGTCATCCAAAGTGTTTGGGCTGGTCACGGCAATCCTAAAATTCCAACCTGGCATACAATCTCTTTGAAAAACCAAAACAACTATCCCAATGCATAGTCGAACGAGTGGAAACTCACGCGACGCAATGGATTCTTGCCAGAATGTGAATTTGGATAGTGACTATTTTGCCAAATCGCTATAAAGGACTTACTTTGCAATGACACTTAAACCTTGGGACTATTTTTGCCAACTTAGACTTACTTAAACGACACTTAAACCTCGCGCTATTTTTGCTAACTCATGAAAGTGAGAATTAATGAGGACACGTGTCATGAAGAGCTCACGTCCCGCCTAATAGTTATATTAATAATAAGAAAAAATTACACGTTTGGTCCCTACAGATACCCCAAATAACAACTTTATCCCTAAAGTCGTTTTTATTACACCAAGATCTAATTTTGAAACTATGCACGCTTTGGTCCCTATTTTGATGGACGTTAGTTAAGTCCGTTAAGTATTTTCTTGTTGTTAGTCCTTCGTTAATAATTTTGCATCGTTAGTCCCAAAGTTATTTGCATAAATCGTCCTTGTGGTTAGCTTGTTCAACGAGTCGTTAACACCACGTGTCACCACCGAGTGGTGCCACGTGTCATCGGGTCGGTCGGGTCGGTCAATGGGTAGGTCAACGGGTCGGGTTGGGTTCGCCACGCGACCAACGAGCGTGGCACGCAGCATTGGTAAAATATACCCACATTTTGTCACGCATGGGATTCGAACCCGGACATTTGGTTGGGAAGCATAGCTTTGCCCAACGGGCTAAGCATAGCTTCTATTATATTTCTAAATTTAATACATAACCATTAAAGATTTAAGGCCCCAACTCAATAACATAAAAGGTTCAATTTAGCTTTTGGCCTATTAATTTACGGAGTTATATGGACCGTTAAAAATAAATAAATATACCGTCGGACTCGCTTTTTCGTGCTCTATCCAATGGTATGCTCGGGAATTTTTGACTTCAAACGAACCTCGAAAAATGCGAAAATAATCGTTTTTCTTTGTTTCGCATTTTCGAGGTCCAAACCAAGTCAAAAATTATCCGAGCATACCGCTGACTCATTTTTCATGCTCTTTCCAATGGTATGCTCGGGAATTTTTGACTTCGTTGGAACCTCGAAAAATGCGAAAATCATCGCTTTTCTTTGTTTCGCATTTTCGAGGTTCGCTTGAAATCGAAAAATTCCCGAGCATACCATTGAAAGAGCACAAAAACGAGTCCGACGGTATGCTCGGGAATTTTTTCGACTTGGTTTGGACCTCGAAAATGCAAAACAAAGAAAAATGGTGATTTTCGATTTTCGAGGTTCCAACGAAGTCGAAAAATTCCCAGTATACCATTGGAAAGAGCACAAAAACGAGTCCGACGGTATTTTTCTCAATTTTGAACCGCCCGAACCCTTTAAAATGACAGGTCAAATTTTCATTCGACCATTTTTATTTATAAAACCAACCGCTTTTTGGGTTAAATAGAACCAAAAGATAACAATACTTGAAGGTATGCCCATCTCGATGGGTATCACCTGACCTCGATCCTAGGGAGGTAAATTTTGGTTTTATTTTCCATCGCCACGCATGGCCACCTCATCGGCCCACATGGCGACCGACGACTGACTATTGACCGACCCGTTGACCGGGCTAACCACAAGGACGATTTATGCAAATAACTTTAAGGACTAACGGTGCAAAAATTATTAACGAAGGACTAACAACGCAAAATACTTAACGGACTTAACTAAAGCCCATTCAAAATAGGGACCAAAAGCGTGCATAGTTTCAAAATTAGATATGTTGGTGTAATAAAAACGACTTAGGGACTAAACTTGAAATATGGGCAAACCACAAGGACCAAGCGTGTAATTTTTTCTAATAATAATTAATATCACATTCGTAATAATGTTTGGCTTATCTCTAGAGCAACTGTTATGCCTTTGTTGTTGGCACATCGTTATTACATTAATGTTTAAATCATCAAATGCCAACAACTTCAACGCACAAAGCTTTTACGAAAGTGTAAACAAACACAATTTAACACACAAACAAATTTTTAATGTGTAACTACAATCGACCATCATGAATAATGCAGCTACAATCTACCATTGTTAATCCGGTGTAGATCATTCGCCTAATTGGTGAATGATGTGCTATTACAACTTTACAAAATAAATAACAAGATCGAACAAGATGCTAAATTGTGTGTAAAAGTAAAGAGAATGTAAAGAATTTAGGGTTGCATTATGAACCCTTACATCAAACCTTCAAGCTTTTATACTCTATATCAAAAAATCTTGAGAAATTGCAATTTCAAATCCCTCCATTTTTTTTTTTTTTTTTTTTTTTCTTTTTGAGGCAAGTGTTCGAGAAATATGTAAAAGTAGTTTGGAACACATCAAAAGTCCAAACTTAGCGCTCAACAAAGAGGGTTGGACTTGACTTGATCATTTAGTAAACATATCTGCAAGTTGTTTTGCATTTTTTTTTCCCAGTATAACCAGTTAAATATTTCTCTTCAACAAAATACAAATCGATTTCAAAATGCTTTTTTTTTCATGAAGAATTGGGTTAGCTGCAATCTTAATTTCATATTTGTTATCACAAAACATTTTTACTAATATAACATATTCCTCGTTTAGATCTTTCAAAATTTTTAAGACCCAAATAATCTCCCAAGTTAAAGAAGCCATGACTCTATATCCAGCTTATGTGGAAGACTTGGAGAGTGTATTTTGTTTTTTGCTTTTACATAATACTAATGATTCACTCAATAACGAATAGTGCCCAATAACTGACCTTCTTGTTACAATACACTTAGCCCAATCAACCATAATAATTACTTCAAAAGAAGGATTATAGCATTTTACAACATAAATGCCTTTACCTGGAGATACCTTAAGGTATCTCAAGACCTTAAGAGCAACTTTTGGATGTGACTTAAGATATGTGAATGCATAACTAATTAAGACAATGCAAAGTATAAGAAATGTTAGGCCTGGTGTGAGTTAAATTGTATAAGTTTTCCAATCAAATTTTGATACTTAGTAATATCATCAAGAATAGGATCATTAGCAGTAGATTCACAGGTTAAAGCAAGATTTGGATCAAGAGGTGTGTCAGAAGGTTTACAAGCAAGCAACTAGGGGTGTTATCGGGTCGGGTTGTCGGGTTATCGGTATTATCGATTCGGGTTGAATCGTGTTTTTGATCGTGAAAAAGTGATCCGCAACCCGACCCGAAAAGTAACCGGGTTATCGGGTTCGGGTTATTATCGGGTCAGGTTAATCGGGTTACATAATTTAATATATTTGCATCTATAAATCTATTTGTGTATAGGCTTGAGCCTCAATCATAAGAAAAAAAAAGTTTGTATCATGGCTCTAACGAATAGAGATGCGATCTACTAAAAATTGGAAGAAATTAAAAAGTCAGAAAGCTGTCATCTAGTGTCGTATGTCCTCCATTCAATCACTTCATTTTTCTTATTAAATTCGTTAGGGCATTTTGTCCTTTTAACATATTTTGTATTTCACTCCAAAACTCTAAACGTAAATAACTTTCAAACGACAAACTTTTATGAAAATCGATTTCACCATAATTTTTTAAATTTAATTCTCTTTAACTTGGTATGCATTATGATATATGAATCGCAACCCTTTTTTTTCAATTTTTTACGTAGGTGTTGATTTTCTTGAAATTTTCGGCTATAATTTTGTCTAGTTTAAATGTCGAATTTTGCAAAACTTAAAACACAAAAGTTGTAGCTTTTTTGCCATTCTTTACTCAGAAATTTGAATCACTCAAATCCGATGTCATATGAGTAAGATATCACACGTTAAAGATGATATTCTACTCATATTTGTTGCACACAAGGTGTTTGATAAAATGTCTACCTTAGATTTTTAGTGTTAAAATTGAGCTAAACGCACTTATTTTTGTCCCACAACACATCATTAATCATTTTATTAATGTAAGACTCAAAAAGTGATATTTTTTAATAGTTAATGTTTTTAAAAAAATATACGTATTGTGTTTTATTGCGTTTTTGACCATAAATTTGACCAATATTAAATTTGAATTAGAAAACTGAAAAACATAAAAATTATAGATTTTTGGTCAATCTTTACTAATGTTTTTTATTCACTAAAATCTAATATCATATGAGTGAGATATAACATGTTAAAGATGACGTTTTGTTCATCGCCACTCTGCTCATCAATTTTATTCATGAACATTAGTTCATCAAGATTTTAGTTAAGGATTTAGGGTTTTGGGTATTTGGTTTGGGGCTTAGTTCATCGCTTAAGAAATTGAGGGAATAATTGATGAACCAAAACATAACACAGGAAAATAACTGATGAACAAAAAACAACTAATGTTTATCAACTAAAAAAACATAAACTAACTGATGAACATTTAACCTATGATAACACAAATAAACTAACTGATGAACCTATCATAATAATCTAAAATAAACAAACTGATTAACCTATGATAGCATAATAGCTAAAAGTAAATAACTGATGAACAAAAAAAACATAAGCTAACTGATGAACCTATGATAACATAATAGCTAAAAGTCAATAAATCATGAAAAAAAAAAAAAAAAAACACTAATGATCATCAACTCAAAAAAATAAGCTAACTGATAAACGTATGATAGCATAACCTATGATAACACAAATAAATTAATTGATGAACCGACGATAACATAAGCTATAAACAAAAAATATATATATAAAAAAACAATAGTAACTGATGAATATCTGGAAAAAAAATTAGTACTAACCTGTTTTGGAACATTTACCTATGATGAACCTTTAACCTATAGCACAAATAAACTAAAAAAACATAAACTAACTGATGAACCTATGATAAAATAATAGTTAAAATAAACAAACTGATGAACCTATGATAACATAATACTAAACCAATAACTGATGAACAAAACCACTTAATATTAAATCAATAACCGATGAATAAAATAACATAATACTAAAATAACTAATGAAAAAAATCACCTAATAGTAAATCAATAAATGATGAACAAAACCACTTAATACTAAATCAATAACTGATGAACAAAATCACATAATACTAAATTAAATAACTGATGAACAAAATCACCTAATAGTAAATCAATAAATGATGAACAACACTTCTTAATCACTTAAAACCCATCCCACACACCAAAAACCACACATTTTATTGATTAACAACGCTTTTTATTGATAAAAATCTCGTTTAATAAACAAGTTTTTTTATAACAATTACAAATAAAAATTAATTGTATAAAAATTACAAACTCTTTACAAACAACAAACGATCAAATTTTTTTTATAACAATAATAACTGATGAACAATACTAACTGATGAACAATACTTACTTTTTTTAAATAACGATTAAAAAACATCATTTTTTGAATCTTACATTAATAAAATGATTAATAATGCGTTGTGGTACAAAAATTAGTGCATTTAACACAATTTTAACACTAAAATCTAAGCTAGATATTTCATCAAACACCCGTGCAATAAATACTACTAAAACGTTATCTTTAACACGAGATATCTCACTCATATCATATCGTAATAGTGTGGGGACCCGCTAACCCGATAATAAAATAATTCAACCTTAACCCGACCCGATAACTATGTCGGGTTACGGTTCGGGTTACACAACGCGATAAGAATTTATAACCCAATTCAACTCGACCCGACAAGTCTTATCGGGTTCGGGTCGGGTCAACCTGACCCTACTGACACCCCTACAAGCAACCGATAATCAGAAGGTAAGTCTAGACAAATTTTTCTTTGCGAAAGAAATAATCCAGACTCAGTTTCTAGCACCTCAATACCAGTTAAATATTTAAATTAAACCAAATCCTTAATTAAAAACTTTATGTTTAAGAAAAGTTTTGAATTTTTATATTTCAGCAATATTATTTCTTGTGACAATAATGTCATCAACATATACCGAAACAAAAATAAACACGTTATCATTGTTACACCCTGTGACCGACTTGACTAAAATTTAAAACTTTTATGCGAAAACACTTTGACTAGACTATTACATAAAAAAAATAAAAGAACTCGTATGCGTACGAGGGTAAAACCTACTCACATGATCTTAAAAACATTTATAGAAACAACATTTATCAACCCAGAAATGATGACCCTAAGCACGAGAATGATACAACTGTTCTATGGTGAACCGTGACCATAAAACCGATGTACTTGAACCGGCGTACATTTTCTTTAAACCGGCGTACTTCTGAGCGATTCTAGGAAAACCGGCGCACTTCCTTGGAAGTACGACGTACTTATAACACTTTCAGACCAGAGAGTCTGTTAACATAAAAGTCTCCTAAACTTATTACTCTAATCCATATAACAAGTTACAATCTGACCATATTGACTCACGAACATACATTGTAATTATACAAGGGGCTTTTTAACATAATTTGACCCATAACTAAGAATTATGGGTAAAAATGGTTTAACGCCAAACAATCCTTTTTGACCCATTTCTACTGTAACACTTGTATTATCATAAATCATTTACAATAATCACAAAGACCTGGACTTTGACATTTGACACACATTTACAAAACATTAAAAGACCAACGAGGGTTCAACCTTGACTTTGAGCTTGG
Source organism: Chrysanthemum lavandulifolium (assembly GCA_022545495.1). Classification (NCBI taxonomy): domain Eukaryota; kingdom Viridiplantae; phylum Streptophyta; class Magnoliopsida; order Asterales; family Asteraceae; genus Chrysanthemum; species Chrysanthemum lavandulifolium. The sequence goes on along the minus strand of CM040245.1, from coordinate 163,471,473 downwards.
TATTCTACCTAAGCTCCTATTTACAATTAATCTTCTAGCCTCCATACTTACGGTCCTTAAACTTATATCCAAACCGTGGCATCATCACAAGAACCTACAAAACATTGAAACACTATAATGTAAGCTTTCGCTTAGTATGTAACTAGACTATAACATGAATAATACATCAATTCACACATGTGCATCAAGAACACATAAAGCTATTTCGATTCATATCCAACACAATAGCAAAATCATAAACTGTAACACATAAACAATCACAACACATACCTTAATCTTCCCATATCACTGTCACTTGAATAACCTCACTAAACAAGCATTCTAATTTACCAAACTTACTAATCCAAAACTTAAAGCCTACAAACTAATTCCTAATCACATACATGAGAATATTCATATTAAACACTTATTAATTATAGTTACCTACCTTAGCAATCCAGGCTAAGATTACCCACCATAATCATCATTATAACATCATCATCGATCTCCTCTTTACATCCTAGGTTAAATCATCATAACATGAACACTTAATATACATAATCAAATAACTATAACAATGGCTTATATAACAATATCTCATCTCTAAACACTTCTGATAAGGATTTAAAACATACGTTTTTAGGGGGTCATTTAACCCCTAAATCGATACATTTTATATTCCTTACTACTTAAAATCGTTCCTTTTCACATTTTAGGTCTTTTGGAAGGAAAATGCTAGAATCAAGCATATTTGGACGAAAAGGAGCAAAAACATGAAGAAAATAGCAAAGTCAAGAATCCAAGGCTGTTTTATGCACCTGACGGCGTCCAAACTCATAGGGCGACGCCGTCGCTCACAAGGTTTTCTAAAAAGTCTCAAGCGACGGCACATGTTACTTTTTGGTTTTACAACATGACGGCGTCACGCCTTATTTCGAGGCGCCTCCCTTTATTTTACACCGCACAACCAAGACCCATTCCAAGACGACGTCCTTATGAAGCGACGGCCACATTTCCTCAACCAAGCCGTCCCAACGATGACTCGCCCAAACGAAACCCTAATGACGGCGACCAGACAACGTCACCATCAAAAGGCGATGCCGTCGTAGTTGTATATCTATATAGACTTCGAATTTTCTGTATTTTATGTGTAATATTTTGGAGAGCAAACACTATTTTGTTCATAGTCCGACTTGGGCAGTATTTTAGGGTTCCCAACTCTTCTTTACACTCAAAGATAAGTTTGTTAATCCATTATATCACAATGTTTATCCTATGTTCAATTGTTTTTTTGTGTGCATGCTTATCCATCATGAATAGCTAAATTACTATTATGTTTGCTTAGATCTATGAAACCTAGTTGTTGATTATTGTTAGGTTGTCTCTTGTTTTAATTGGTAGACGTTATAGTAAAGCATCAAAGTTATAGCATAAACGCTTCTCACATCAGGTAATGTTTTCCTAGATAAAATGTTACTTCTAATTTTCATATAACCACCATCTAAACCCATTAAAACTGCATAAGTTTTAATAACTGATTATGTTTTTTATAATGTTGAGCAGCATGACAAGTACATCTAGGCAACTGAACCAAATCATCAATCTGTTTCCATAAACCATTTAACTTATGATAATCAGCAATAGGAGCCCTGGTTTGACACACATAATTAATTTTGTGATGCAAATTAAATGTGACAGAACCATCAAGTGTATCATAGGTTTCTTTGAACTCTTCCAAACAAGAGAAGCCTTTTTTGGAAAGAAAAAAAAAATACCTAAATCAAGTTCTTTAGAAATATAATCTAATATTCAATCTAGAACAACACATTGCACCTATCCACTGTTTTCCTAAAATATCGTCATTATTTGATCTTCTACATGTACCATCAATGAATCCAATTTTTTTAGCTTATAATGAAAGTAATATAGCACAAGACCAAAATTGTAATTCTCGGTTCCTTTCAATTCAATAGACATAACAGTTAAAGTGCTGGAATATTAGGATGCTATTGCAGAGAACTACTAGCCTCAAGTCTATTAATTTGAGTAACATTTTCATTATTTTATTAATTCGAGTCATAACCATATATTTCATTTTACTCATAATGCTAAAAGCAATTAGGATTACCATAAAAGCCATTTTATCAAGCAAAGAAGAAAACCAATAAACAAACAAGAAAGTAGTTCACTGGACACTAAATTGGTAGGTCAAGTGCAAAACATAGATAAGAAACCAAACAATATATCACGTTGATCCCCGAATGCATTAAGTCTACCAAACTATGATACTTAGAACTAGGTAAGAACAAAAAGACTTACTAAACTAAACTCTGACCTAAAAATAACCAAGAACAAACTAGAAGATTTTACCACAAACAACAAACTTCAGAATTAGGATGTTTTCTACTCTCAAATCTTTGAATTGTGAGCAAACAAACTGTGAAAATCCGTCAATTTTCCGGCTATTATTTATATCAGAATACGCGAGTTATTTATTTTCTGATCATTATAACTGAGAAACGAGAAGTTCTCTTGTGTTTTCCAAAGTCCCGGCACCACACGCGTACCGACACCATAATAAAATTGACGTAAAATTTATTTTCTAATGTCAAAGTAATAATAATACCATATTAATCCACTCGTCAAAACGTCTCCGAAAATATAAAATTTATAAAATACGGATACCCGAATAATATTCTACATAATTTAACGTTATCCTGTACGGAACAAATTATACAGTACAAGGTACATATAATACACTAAATAATACGGAGTAATAATAACAAAAATACATCTCTTTGTCTTTCTTATCCCCACTCACGACAAAACACAAAACCAGGAAAACAAAAGATATGCTATCTCCATCTTCAACCTCTAGACCTATACCACCCTAGCAAATCGAATCTCCCAAAAGAGATAATCCAACATGCCTAAACCTCCATATCCTCATCTCTCTTACCATATTCATGAAAGTTTTTGCTTCACAATCCTCTCTTTGATACTCTTGCTACATCAAGTACGAATCCAAGGGAAATCAAAGAAAAATCGTCCAAGGGAATCATATCTTCACACATATTTAGCTTGAGCCAAAAGTCCAAGAGGTTCTTAGCTTTTGGAAGATAGCCGAATTTGGCTTCAAACCAAGACCAAGAGAAGAAAGATAACCAAACTCCTCCTCAACATACTCCTATATTTCTAGTCGAATTGCAAAAGCTCCAAACTCAGTTTCTCATCATCACTTTCACAAAAATTAGGGTTTGGTGAATCAAAGGGCTTTTTGAAATTGATTGAGGGGTTTTACTCTTGGATGAAAGAGGAAGCTATCCTGTGGTTAATTGGTCTAAATCAAACCGGTCACCTCCATTGGAGTTTTTGTGTTCATTGTCCATAACAATAGTGTAAGAGCATATTCTTGATTTTTCCTCAATATATTTCATTGTAATCACATTTTATTATTAAATTCGAAATATTATTTATACTTTTCGGATTAATGAAACTAATAAAAATGGTGTTAGCTTAATTTCTTTTATGAAAATTAAAAAAAAAAAAAGTAATTATTGTTGTTATGGCTACTGTCGAGGGTCAAAAAAAAAAAAGAGTTAAAACATAAATGAGTTTAGACTTACTAGTTGTTAAATTGTGTGGTAAACACTTGACGGAAAGTACTTAAAAACATTGGTATTGGCTTAGTTGGTAATCGGCTTAATTTCGGTTCTTTAGCTTATTTCTTGTTCGACATCTTATTCGACTTATATTTGTGCTAGTTTCGGCTGAAATAGAGCCCATTGGAAGTGTTTATTTGTGCTTCAAGCTTATTTGGTTTTGGTTTTGATTTAGTTTCGATTATTGATATTTTTTTTCTTTGCGACACACCACCCCGAAAGGTCTTGAGTTCGAGCCTCAACGTGGCCTAATTCACCATTTAATATTTTGTTTTGAAGATATGTAGTATGCCAGGAAAGACTATTTTTTTCCTTTGCTGTATGGGACATGAGCAGCAGTACAAGCATAAATTTTTTTTGTGTTCATAATAAAACTAGTATGAATTGGACTTACAAGTTGGGCCTGTTGGTGCGTCAAGCCCAGCGGGCATAATAAGGGTGCATTTATGTTACAATAAGAAAGATGATGACAATGTGCGTTTTAAATTCTCATTCCGTAGCTCACTCTCGACTCTTTAATTTCCACTCGACGAAGATGTTCACGACATAATCAATAACTAAAATGTTTTAAACTTATTATCATAACTATATACATATATATAAGACTTGTAAAAACTAGACTAAACTAAGATTATAAGTTTTAAACTTATTTGTAAGATTAATTGATTTATATCACTCATTTTACTCAAATAAAACTTGATATGGTTTTATAAAAATTACTTTAGTCTTGTAAACAATATAAAACGGCGTATTATTTAAACAATAACATTATAATTTATAACTATCATGAGGAAGCTAAAGCTATACATGGGTCATGCCCAAATTTTCCAAAACTTACATTTATAACTAGTAAAAGTATTTTAATATAAATTCTTTTAATAAAACCATCATATAAAGTATGATTTTAATATACTTTTATCACCAATTGGTATTGATCATATATAAATGTATATATCTTAACGACTTTTGATTATAATTAGTTAACGTCTAATATTAAGAGTAATTATTTTTCGTACGTCGTCCTTCGGTTGCCATCGAACCGAAGATTCCTTCGTCATTGATATTTTCTTATTATGTACTTATGCACTTCCAAGAGCCAAAATCTACAAAAATTATATTAAACATTAATCGTTGCCACACAAACAACAACAAAATTTTATTAAACCTTGTCGAGTCATAATCATGAATAAAGACTAAATTTGTCATACTAATCTAGGTCGCGTGTCGGTGCCATCCAATAATTCTATTTGATCACGCTTTAGACGCTAATTGCCAAGGCGAGTATTCACACCCCCTTTTTTTTACTTATTTGGGGTGAAATGCATGAATATAAACTTAAATTGTTTTCTTTGAACTATTTGATATATTTTGAACCTTTAGACTTAATTATAAAATTTATGACTTGTTTGAACCTCGATGGACCGTCGTCCTTTACCTAAAGTCTCCCATGTTCGGAGCAATGCCGAGTCTCCCATGTTCGAGCGGTCTTAATTGATAGTATATAATAGTTGTTATGATGTACTTGCTCGTACATTCGCATTGTTAGTCCCCTATTGGTTTGCCGTCGACTCCAATTATACGCACTCCTTCAGACGGCTCCCTTGCGCGGAGCGAGAGGTAGTATGGATAGCGCTTATTAGAGGTCGGCCAACCTCTCGTTCCCCTGTCTACGGAACGCATATTATTTATTTTAGGGGCTTTGCCGCATACTTTATTATATACGAGGCGTTATTGTGCATTGTTTATTAGACTTGAAATAAGGCAGTGTATGTGAGCTTATATGTTACAAGTCTTGTATGGGCGGGACTTGTAACGTAGTAAGTTGACAGGACATTTGTCAGGCAGACTTTCTAAAATCGGTATTTTATTTTACATAAAACCTGTGTACTCACCAACTATTTTCATAGTTGACCCGTTTTTCTCATGCATTTCAGGGGATCGTTGTTTAGCTTATATTATGAAGATTTTAAATAAAGGAGTCGTCACAAGTTATCTGGGCCGTCATGTAGTAAAATGTTATCTTTTGGAAGTCAAACTTTATGTTTCAATTGCCAAGGTCGGCTAGAACCTTGTTGTAATGTTACAATATTTCTTTAAATTTAAATTATGGTATTGTACTATATCTCTTTGCGATGTATATTGATTATGTTACACCTCGCGTTTCCGCCTCCGGCGGGGTGTGACACAAACTCAGATCTATCGATAACTAGACGTTTATCAACCAATAGAAGACTATATGACCAAAAACCCAAATTTCTTGGAAATCTAATTTCACAAAAAAATGGCGTTTACAACCAAACTTCTCAAGAACACAATTAAACCCAAGATCTATCGATAAACACAAGTTAATCGACTAAAAAATGTTAAAGAAGTAAAAAAAAAAACCTCCAAAATTTCATGAAACCATAATTTTACAAAAAAAAATATAGAAAGAAAAAAAGAAGCAAAATCAAAGACAGATTATAGAAACCTGCTCTGATACCATGTTGAAAAACACAATCTAACACACACAAATACTTTTTTATTGTATCTCAATTCATTAATCAAGAAAAAGTAATCTCAATCAGTATATCAAACAATTCAACTACAATCTACTAATGCTAATCAAGTGTAGATCATTTCACCTAATTAGTAAATGTGTTATTACAAATTTAGAGAAGTGAATAACAAGATCAAACAATGTGATTAACTTTGTGTGTGTAAACGTAGAGAAAGGTTAAAAAATTTAGGATTTTATTATGAAACCTTACACGGATCTTCAAGCTTTTATACTCCAAATAAAAAATGAGAAATTGTAACACCAAGTCCCTCCGTGTTTCTCTTTGCTTCTTAAGGCAAGTGTTAGAAATATGCAAAAGTGACCCAATACTACAAAATATAAAAATAACACAATCAGTCCCTAAAGTATTGTTTCGACTTTGATTATAATTTTAAGAAAAATTACACGTTTGGTGCTTTTGGTTTACTCTAATAACATGTTTAGTCCCTAAGTCATTTTAATTACATCATATATACATATTTTGAAACCTTTTGCCCATACAATCCCTATTTTGGATGGGACGTTAGTTTCTCCGTTAAAATAAGGACTAACGGCAAAATATTTTAATGGAGGACTAACGGTGAAAATATGATTTAAACACTTAACAAAGAAACTAACGTCCCATCCAAAATAGGGACTGTATGGGTAACATGTTTTAAAAATAGGTATGTTTGGTGTAATTAAAACGACTTAGAAACTAAACCTGTTATTTGGGGTAAACCACAAGGACCAAATGTGTAATTTTTTCTAATTTTAACAAAAATATTTTCATGATAAAAATTGGAGTAAAATACACATTTCGTCCCTAAACTTGTGAGAAAACATCACAATGGGACATACTTTGGCATTTCGTTACAATTAGACATACCTTGTCATTTTTATATCAAAGAAGTCCCTTGACCCGTTTTATTTTGGTCAATGTCCATTTTACTTTTTGGCAAGAGGGCATAATAGACATTTTCACTCCTTTTATAATTATTTTGGTGATACAACCTTAGGGACGAGCGATGTATTTACTTTAAAAAGTTAACACTGTCACATCCCTCACCCACACTACCATCACTACCACCACCAACACCACCATCATCTCAGTCACCTCCACCGCAATCATCATTTTGAAACCCAGTTTCCGACCACCACTTTCGGCTACCAAACCCATCTTGAAATCCCATTCGAACCCATTAATTACTTTCGAGACTATTTCTGCATTGGTTATATATCAATTTATACTCAATTGCTATTAACCATTCATACTTAATTGCTACTGACCATTCAAAAAACTTAAATAAATGTGAAACAAGTTTTCTCATCATCCTCAGTCAAGCTTATGTTCAAGGTATGTCTAACACCACCATCATCTCAATCATCTCCACCGCCATCGTCATCTTGAAACCCAGATTCCGACCACCACTTATGGCTACCAACCCCAATCTCCGACTACCATTTCTGGAAACCACCATAAAGAGGTAATTGTATAAACATCATATAATATCATCCCATATACTACATTACACACCTCTTTTGACTTTTTCCCTTTTACCTAGCTACCTATCCGAAAACATCATATTCATACACTAGCCACCACTGTCATATTTGACATAATGTTAAAACCAAAAACACTTGATTCTTAATTTTTAACTTTAATACAACATCTATTTAAATTAACTTTTAGGAGAGCAAATCTAAGAAGTAATACAACATCACTACAAACACTATTTGTGAGGATCTAAACACTGGAGACTTGTGTTGAAGATACTTTGAGTATATACCAAATAGTATGCGGAATCTACTACTTGATACTTTAGAAGATTAAAATGCTTGACGTGTTATTGAATTATTGAAACAACAAACAAAGTTATGAACAAAGTTATAACCACAAGCTCCAATATTATTGATTATAATACGAGTGATCTCAACTATTACTAGGGTTTACAACCTTTAAGCTTAACAAAAGATACGTATTAAACATCTAACCTAGGACCTCCTTTTATAGCAAAAGGAGTCCAAGGAGTCTTGTACAAGATAACTATCAATAATATCGTATAAGATATACACAATATATATTCTATAAATACAAAACGCGTACACATCACATAAGCAGTACAAACTATTTGTACTAGCAGTACTAAGTGAGTTAGTACTGTTAGTGTAATCTTCAGCAATTCCTGTTTGTATGCTTGGCAGTACTAAGTCAGTTAGTACTGGTGCGTTTAATTCCTAACACTAACGGAGCAAGCACTTGCTGGCCAAGAAAAAACTAACGATGATGAAGATAGGGGGTTTCGAAAAAAAAGGAACAAAGACCATACGTCATTGATGAAGTTGAACAACTTCTAAAATTAACAGAAGATTATCTCCTCCTTAAACTCACTGTCAGTACCCACCAAAAATCAAAACCCATTTCTAAATTCTAACCACCCTCTTCATCAATGCTTAGCTTAGCTCAAGTGTGTACTTTCTTTAAGTTGTTTTTTTATAAAGATTTATGATATAATGTGAAAGTGTGAATCATAAGGGTGTGTTTGGAGAAGATCCGAAGGCAGCCAACTCCCACGAGTGGCTAATGGTCGTTTAGTTTTGTGATTGGAGTAGATCCAAAGGCAGCCAAGTACAATGAGTGGCTGGTTCAACGACTGCCATGACCTTCTCGGTATATGAACATCGCTGGAAAAACAAGTTCACCGGAAAATCAAACTCGCCGGCAAAACGAGTTCGCCGGATTATAGCATTTAAGAAAACTGGTTTGTGCTTGAATATTATTGGAATTAATTGGCACTGAAGCAAAGAATTGTTGTTGCATCTGTTGTGTTACAGGGTACATATGACCAACTTTATTCTTGTTACTTGATGAAGATAAGATTGGTTAATCAGATGCTGATGTTAAATTTGACATAGTGTCACCTAAAAACGTACCCTTCATCACATTAATGAACTAGTGACCTTTTGACTAGATATATATATCAAAAAGATTGACTGGTGACCTTTACATCAAAAATTCTTATTGGTTGCAATACCATATAGCAATTGACCATTAATGGATTATAGCAGCATTACATGATATATAACCAATGCATAAATAGTCTCAAAAGTAATTAATGGGTTTGATTATAACAATTGAGCATTAACTGTGGTAACGTGATGATGGTGACAGTGGTGGTAACAAGAAGATGATGGTGGTGGAGGTGACTGAGATGATGGAGTTGTTGGTGGTGGTAGTGATGGTAGTAGTTGTACCAAAAGAAAATGAGAGTGGGAAGAAGACGAGGGTAAAATAGTCATTTCACAGAAATAACGGGATTTAACGGGACATTGACCAAACTTAAACGGGTCAAGGGACTTCTTTGATATAAAAATGCCAAGGTATGTCCTATTATGACGAAAATGCCAAGGTATGCCTCATTGTGATTTTTTTTGACAAGTTTCGGGATGAACGGTGTATTTTACTCTAAAAATTGATATCAAAAGTGTAAGCAAAAATGAAACTATAAATAAAATACAAATATATAACAAGCTTCAACCACTTGAGGTTTGCCAAGCTATTGCTTCAAGTGGTTTGAAAAGTCAATATGTGCAATGCTAAAAAGTTTTTATATGACTTATTGGAATAGTGAAAAACTTAGGGCCCGTTTGGTTTGTAGTTGGGTTTAGTATTAGGATTTGAATTTGGATTTAAATTTGAATTTGGATTTGGATTGTGTTAAAAATTGTTTGTTTTATATATTAAGGTATAAAATGAGGTTAGGATTTATATTTATTTTAATAGTAAAATAACGATTGGGCCATATATTTTTATTTTCGTGGATACAACCAAAGAAAAAAATAAAAAAATAAAAATATATATATATATATATATATATATATATATATATATATATATATATATATATATATATATATATATATATATATATATATATATATATATATATATATATATATATATATATATATATATATATATATATATATATATATATATATATATATATATATATATATATATATATATATATATATATATATATATATATATATATATATATATATATATATATATATATATATATATATATATATATATATATATATATATATATATATATATATATATATATATATATATATATATATATATATATATATATATATATATATATATATATATAGAAGAGCCAAGCATCGCATGTTAAGCCAAACAAACCAAACAAACCAGTTAAACGAATCGCAAGACTAAACGGTACCACGTTATACTTAATCGCTTTTAAAAGACCCAAACGACAAAATAAATTTCTAAGCGTAACACCTCATTTATATTTAAAGATTAAATATAAGTTTTCTTTAAAACAATCTAATTTTCGAGAAAAACATGCTCGTTATGCCCATTTAACTTAAAATGGGCAATACATGCCTATTTCAAAAAGGAGGCCCAAACGCGCCTAAATCTTTTAAAAGTTTCTTATTTAAATTAATTTTTTTGATTTTGACACAAATCGCCTCTACATAAAACCAATCATATGTGACAGGATTTGAGTATCCCTTCTAATGTGGGGTTTACTCCCACTTTCAAACCTCATCTATTTTAACTAAACAAATAATTTTACTATCAATCCCAAATCCAAATCCAAAACCCATCAACCAAAGATGCTCTTATGTTCAAACGATCCATTACAAACATGGGCTGAGCTATATGGAAACAAGAGGGGTTGTGATTTTCCTACAATTTTTGTCTCTTAGTGTATTTTTATCAATTTTCATATGGTGTGAAAAAATTATTACACTTTAGCCTTCCTAAATTATTAGAATTACGCTCTTGGCCTTTCTAAAAAAAATAATCAACATCCACCACTGATTACAAACCAACTATCACACAACCTTAGTGGTTACCATCAAACTAACGACACAAATATACCTCATTCAAACACAAGCATACTCCACACCACACTCATACACACAGAAAATAACCACAATATAGTTCGATCAAGTTCATGACCAAACCATCTCCAAAATTACTCAACCGCGCATATCGGGGGCGTGAATGTCCTCCTTTTAATGGCCAGCGTAACTTAACTCATGTGTCAAACATGCTGTTAAGACCTAAATTCCTTTTGTTCAATGACGCAACAAGAAAATCTATAGACAAAAGTAATTTGAAATAAAGGTAATAATCTTTTAGTAAAGATTCTTGCAACCGTCTATCAATAACAAGAAGTTAAAAACAACAATAAAATTTAAATCATGTCACTTAACACAACACAATACCAGCTTTTCTTCTTTGTTTTTCCCTAAAAACTTATTGTTGTTATGCCCACATATCACATCGATTAGTCGACACAAGTGACCACATGAACATTATATGTGAGCATGTGATCTTTAAGTCAATACCATAGCACCGTATACTTCCACCCAACTGGCCAATAAATGAAATCTTGCATTAAACATTTTCGACACACCATAAACTGATAATCTACATTCATACATTTTTTTTTATCACAAACATGAGTAGTACTAATGATGAACAAATAATACAACCCTACTGGAGATGGAGCAAAAAAGATTTCTTCCCAGAAGAATCTTTCCAAAGCTGGACTACGTATCGGTCCGCCTTATCCCAAACATTTCCACGCTTCAAAAATCGTCTCCTAACTCGGTCCCAAGACTCTGCCGAGATTAATACACTTAGGAAACAAAGTGAAAACGACATGAAACGATGCTTAAACTGGTGGGACTTAATGTGGTTTGGATTTGGTGCAGTCATAGGTGCAGGGATATTTGTCCTCACTGGCCAAGAAGCCAAAGAAAACGCGGGACCAGCTATTGTTTTGTCCTACGTAGCGTCCGGTTTCTCTGCTATGCTTTCTGTTTTTTGCTATACGGAGTTTGCTATTGAAATCCCCGTGGCCGGGGGCTCTTTCGCGTATCTTAGAGTTGAATTAGGAGATTTCGCAGCTTTTATCACGGCTGGAAATATTCTTCTTGAATGTATCTTGGGTAATTCTGCTGTTGCTAGATCATGGACTTCATATTTCACTAGTCTTATAAACCGCGAATCTAATTCTCTAAGAATACACACGAATTTAGCTGAAGGGTATAATCGTTTAGACCCTATCGCGGTTGTTGTGCTAGCAATTGCGGCCACTATCGCTATGAGTAGCACACAAAAAACTTCGTTACTGAACTGGATTGCATCTGCGATCAATACAGTTGTGATTTTGTTTGTCATCATAGCAGGGTTTTTACACGCGGATTCTTCAAATATGAAGCCTTTTGCACCTTATGGTGTTGAAGGAGTGTTTCGAGCAGCAGCTATTGTATACTTTGCATATGGTGGGTTCGACGCTATTGCAACTATGGCAGAAGAAACAAAGAACCCGTCTAGAGACATACCTTTGGGGTTACTCGGGTCTATGTCGATTATTACTGTTATCTATTGTCTAATGGCGCTTTCGCTAACTATGATGCAAAAATACAATGAAATAGATACTGGTGCTGCTTATTCAGTTGCGTTTGAGAGAGTTGGAATGAAATGGGCCAAGTATCTGGTGGCTTTGGGTGCATTAAAAGGTATGACCACTGTTTTATTAGTTGGTGCACTTGGTCAAGCTCGTTATATAACTCATATAGCTCGAGCGCATATGATCCCACCATGGTTCGCTTTAGTCCATCCAAAAACAAAAACTCCAGTAAATGCCACGTTACTAGTGACCATTTCTAGTGCTTGTATTGCTTTCTTTTCGAGTTTGGATGTTTTAGCAAGTTTGCTATCCATAAGTACACTTTTCGTTTTCATGATGATGGCGGTTGCTATAATTGTTAGGAGGTATTATGCACAAGGGGTCACTCCACAACCAAATCTAGTAAAACTAATCTGTTTTTTGGCTATTATAATTGCGTCATCTATTGGGATATCGGCTTGTTGGGGGTTAAACTCCGGTTGGGTTGGTTACGCTGTGACCGTTCCTTTATGGTTTTTGGGGACATTAGGGATCTCAGTAGTTTTACCACAGCAACGTACACCAAAAGTATGGGGTGTGCCTTTGGTTCCATGGCTTCCTTCACTTTCGATTGCAACAAATTTGTTTCTCATGGGGTCGTTAGAGTATATGGCATTTATAAGATTTGGGATTTGCACAGTGATTATGTTGATTTATTATGTGTTGTTTGGTCTACATGCTACTTACGATATGGCACATCAACAACCAGAAGTGATCAAACCGATGAATGTTATTGAGGAAGGCGGTGAAGGAAAAGCGTAGTCATAGATAATATGCAAGTCGAGTGAAGCTTAATTAAGTTTGTTTATGGCTCGGCAACAAAGTCCACGAAGTACAATATCAAAGTTCAATATTCCTATTCATGCTAGGAGTTTGATGGTTGTATAAATGTCATAATGGGATGAATATTGTATTATTGCTAATCAAAATTAAGTATAATGGTTTCCTCAATTAAATAATTAATACATTGCAAATTTTAGTATTAAGCAATACAATTATACATGTATCTTGTATAATTAACTTATGCATCAAGATATGTATTTAACACCTTTAATTAATGTAATCATTAAAACACTTTTGATGCAAAAATACAATCAATAAATCATACAAATCAAACAAGCTATTAAAATAATTTTTGAATGCTTCCTCATACACACTTACAAAAATAAAAATAAAAAATGAAATAAAAATAATACAATCCGTAAAAAAAAAAATAATAAATAAATAACATGTCTATGTTCTTTATTATTTACTTTTAACATAATACAGTTTCTCATTATTTAAATTATTAGAAACTATAATTCCTGTCTTCTATACATTTATTGTCATGAAGAATGTATTTTTAAACAACATTGTTTGTCGAAAATTTTAGTTACAAAGTAAATGACGTTGTTGTAACACGCGAGTACTTGCTAATGATTAATGATTTAGTTTATTTTCAATTATGGGAAACAAATTTGTACCAGGGTAAAATACAACTTTTAAACTAGTTTATAAACTTAATTACCATTTCATCGTGATCCACACGATGGTATATTTGCCCTTTTTTGAAAAGGTTGTAAGTTTGCCCTTTTCCAGACCGTTTAAAGGGGTCTAAGATGAGGTCTTATATGTGTCTCAACTCTTAATATAGAAAAAAGGATAAAGGTTGAGAATGTACATTGTAAAATGATCAAAAAAATTCTTTTATGTGCCTTTCACGTGATGAGTTAAATAAGAACCTTTTTTGGAAAGGCCGATTATATTAACAGAGGAGCCCAAAAAGCGGGTCCTCACAAACCCAATGAGAAAAGTGTAGAAAGAAGCCAAAAGGGCAAAACAAACCCAAAAGCAAAAACTACACAAAGGTTACATACAATATTAGGAGAATAAGTCGAAGGGTCTGACAACCCAACAATTCCAGTCCATCTTCAAAATTAGATGAATAAGTCGAGTTAAATAGGATCAAAGCCATTAGTTAAAATGACACTTTTTGCAAGATTTATAAATAAATAAATAAAGTTTACGGGTACACTTAGTTAAGAAAATGAAAGAAAAAAATATTGTAATTGATATCTTTTGATCACGAATTATTAATAAACTATGTATTTTAAGAGTTTATCTCCTGTCAAGGTTTTATTCATTGGAGGTTTTATTATCATCATCATCATCAACTCTTTGATTAGGGTTACAAAATCGCTTTCGTGTCCTACGTTAGTTGGCGTCCAGAGCTTGTTAGTACCTTGATGGTGAATAGCGTAAAAGATTCAAATATCTATATTTTTGTTGGGGTATTGTCTAGAGAACACATGAATTATGATTTTATCCAATTGATATCCAAATTTGACGGGAATTCCAGTATCTATCAATAACTACATGTTGTATTCGTAGGTGAAGGTAACAACCACGAAAATCATGTGGGTGGCAATCACAAAGGTCGAAGAATTCGTCCAACCATAGGTGATTTTGGTGGCAATCGTGCAAGAAACCAATCCCCATTCAACAATATGAGGGTTGATGAATGAGAGAAAATGATCACAATGGAGATTCGACTACCACCGATCAAATTGTTTCATTCAAAAGTTTCGATCGATAATAAGGTGTTATCTTTAATTATTGACAATTATGGTGCTAGGAATTTTGTGTCAAGAAATTGATTAGTTATTTTAATTCACCAATAGAGATTTGTCCGATTATAAGAACACAAATTTATTGGTTACCAATATCTATTAGTAGGTCTTATAAACTTGAAGTGTTTTGTGAATTAGATGACATGGAGAATTGTCATATTTGGTTGGGAAAGTCATGGCGATGTGAAGTTCAAGGTTTTTATGATTTAAGGCGTAATCTCTACCTTTTCTGATGGGAAGGAATGAGAATTGCTATTGTTTCACCCGAAGCAAAACCACAATTACCAAAACCCAAGGTTAAGGTTGAAGAAAAGATTTTGAAGGCTAAATTTGTTAAAGAGTATGTTAAGAAAATCCAAGACCTTTTAAGTTATGAACAACATCAAAAAAAGATTTCAAATTTAGTGTTGGAAACAACAAATAAAGTTGGTACTTTGAAGACTTGTGTATGAAAAGTTGTGGGTTTTAATGATGAAGAAGACTTGAAGGGTTTTGATTGTGAATTAAGCGTGAATTTTGAATGCGTTAAGGATTTAAAGGTTTGTAATGATGATTGTAGTTTAAATTTTAATGGTTGAGTTTGAGAAGTCAATGGAAATAGTATAGTAAGTAAGGAGAAGAAGAATCAAGAGGCGATGATCCCAAAAGTTTACAACAACTTGTCGACTAAGACTATCGACCCAAAGAGCTCAAAGACAATTTTTATATTGAAGTAAGGAGATTATTTGTATTAGAATATCAGGTTCGTGTGAGTGACTTGTGTGAGCGTGGAAAACGAGTGAAAATTAAAGACGTTAGTCAAAAGTTGAGTGTCTACCCCATGAGCATTACACACGAGAAATCGGGATCAACTTCTTTTCAAGTGAGGGGGAAATCTGGGGATAAGGTTCGGATCCAAAACTGAATTTTCATTATTTTTTAAAATTTTTTATTATTAATTTTGTTATTTACTTTAATTAGTTATATTTTTCTCTTTTTTAGGTAAAGGGTTATCCCGGTAAAAAAAACTTAAAGCACAAATGGAATGTGGCAGATGCCACATTAACCTAAAGCAAATCTTGAAGGACCAAAGAAAAAAGTGCTTATGACATGCCATAAAGCACAATCTACTCTAGCTACATACTAAGTAACAACCTGAAAAAACTAAAGACACACAAAGAAACTGTTTGGAATTCATATTGATTAAACCATCAGTACCACGAGTACGCAGCGGATGGATTTATATTTAATGTTATGAATTAAAACACATAACTAAAACACATAAAATTACTAACCTCGAATCTATTGAAAAGTAGATAAACACCAAGTCTTGATCTTGATCACGAACACACAATGGATCTCGTATTACCATGAAACCTTTATCAAAAACTCACACTACAAGTCTAACGAGAGCGTTAGGAAGTAGTGCTTAACCCATGATCTACGAACAAGGCACGAATGCTAGTCGTAGAGAAGAAACAAAGACAATACCCTTAAAAGGGGTGTTTGTCGATTGCAATAATCAAGGGAGAGAGGAGCGGAGATATTGATTAGTGATGAACAAAGAATGAAGACCTAAGCCTCTCTTTTTATACTAATCATTTAGCTTGGGGGAAAAGCTATCTCCTCCTTAACCTTGCCCAATATGACCGGCCACTATAGGATTCATTGGGCCGTCATTTTTCTTTTTAGTCCTTTGGTAATTAACTTGTACAATACTTGCTAATTTTGGACTTAACGATCGTTAACCATTAGACTAACAGACTAACGACCGTTATCTTTATTTCGTTGATTATATTAATTATAATTAATAGTATACTTTAAACATATTAATTATATTAAATAAATGATCTCTAAATGTATACGTGTATGTCCTAATAGGCTCACGTAATTTCTAGCCATATAACTATTGATTTGAAGTATGCATAACTAATATCTCCCACTTACGATCGTCACAATCAATAATGTATACTAACAATGCTAAGTGTCTAGCAATACTGCATTGCTCCCAGAAATACCCGAGTGTGGTTTCATAATACAGCTAGGTAAATGGTTTACAATTTTAAATTTATCCTTTTGTTTCAGATGCATGTTGAACTATAGATATAGATTAAATTCATTCCATATTGTTCAACTATTCTGTTTCTCATTTTAGAAATTAATCAAAATTGCCAAACATAAAACAAGTATCATCTTGATATATACTTTGGGCACGGCCATGCAAACATTTGATTAATTCAGCGAGGGGCCCAGTAGTATCATACATCAGAAGACAAGTGGAGGAACAAATTCTATTTTGACTACACGTGTCATTCATGTACTTCAACCAACTTCTGAGAATAGCCTTTATGACCACCTTGTTCAGGATAGTGTTTAACTATAGTCAAGAAGAAAGATCCAGACATACAAGATTTGCTTGTATCTCAAGTCAGAGGACAAATAAAATAAACATTAGCGAGATATCACTTAATGACGCCGATCCTTAAAATGATAACTCATAGGTTTGGGGAAGTCCAATATCCATAACATGTGAGTTTGGCAGACACATCCTTAGTATTCCAAGAATATAACCAGTCTCTCACATTTTCCTAAATTCAACAATACTCATCATGATCGACAATGAAAATTTTAAAGTAATAATTTACTTATGGATTAAACATGCAAATATAAGACACAATTAATATATGAATGAGTAACTCAAGTACCACGTATATTAATGATCAAAGTAATAAACGTTATACATATCCCATTATCCAAGTACAAAAATCAAAATAGATTTACATGAGACTATTAACTGAACGAAGTCCAATACCACTAGCATGCTCAACATGCTTGTTCAAAGGCAACGCCTTGGTAAACGGATCAGCCCTAGTTGTCATATGTGTGAACTTTGTTAAGTACTACTTTATTATCTGCGATAACCTCACGGAGATAGTGGACCTTCCCTTTTAATGCTTGGTGCCTTTTTGAGCTCCAGGCTCGTTGCCGATAGTTAATGCTCCAGTGTTGTCACATAGCATTTTCATAGGTTCTTTATTGGTGGGTACTACTCCAAGTTCATCAATAAACTTCCTTATCCAAACAGATTCCATTGCAGCTTTCAAAGCAGTAGTGTATTCAGCCTCTGTAGAAGACATCACTGTAATGCTTTTCTTAGCACCCTTTCAGACTACAACGGCTCAATTTAGAACGAAAACATATCCGATTTGCGACTTGGTGTCATCCTTGTCGGTCTGCCACCCAACATTAGTATAATAGATAACTCTGAGCTCTCTGTCTGGGTCTCCACCATAAACAAGAAACATATCTTTAGTATATCTGAGATACTTCAGTATGTTCTTCACAGCAACCCAGTGACTCTCACCTGGATCTACTTGAAATCGACATGTTAAGTTCTGAGTGAACGCAACGCCGGGTCTAGTGCACCTCACTGCATACATGATGGATCCTACATCCGAGGCATAAGGAATCCTCTTCATACGTTCCAGCTCTGCAAGTGTTGAGGGTCCTTAGGATTTTCTCTAACTCAAGTTTTACTTGCATTGGGGTAGTTCCACGCTTGGAATTCGCCATGTGAAATCTTTTCAAGATTTTCTCAATGTATGCACTTTGACAAAGTCCAGTCAACCGCATAGATCTATCTATGTAGATCTTGATTCCTAAAATATATGCAACTTCACCTAAATCCTTCACAAAAAAACAATTTCCATGATAGGCTTTAATATCTTGTAACATTGGAATGTTGTTTTCCATGATCAATATGTCATCAACATATAAGATTAGGAATGCTACATTACTCCCACTAGCATTACGGTATACACATGGCTCATCAAGGTTTTGAGTGAAACCATAATTCTTGATCTCCTCATCAAACCTTTTATTCCATTGCTTTGATGATTACTTTAATCCATAAATTGATCATTGTAGCTTGTATACACGGTTAGGATATTGTGGATTGAAACATCCTTCAAGTTGGTCCATGTAAACCTATTTAGTTAAGTGACCATTTAAGAAGGCGATTTTGACATCCATTTGCCAAATCTCATAGTCATAGTACGCTGCTATGGCTATAAGAATCCTAATAGCTTTTATGTCTGCGACAGGTGAGAAGGTTTCCACATAATCTATACCATAGGTTTGAGTATAACCTTTTGCCACAAGACGTGCTGTATAGGTGTGTACCTTTCCATCCATGTCAGTCTTCTTCTTGAAGAGCCACTTGCTACCAACGGTTTTAGCGTTATGAGGGAGGTCAACTTCAATCTAGACTTCATTATCTCTAATGGATTTCATTTCCTCTTTCATAGCATTAAGCCATTTTTAAGATTCGAATCGCTAATACAACTTTATAGTTTGTGGGCTCATTATGATATATTGGATTTCACAAACACACAATCAATCACAAATAAGGCGATGATTAGATGGTTTTAGAGAGAAAGTGGGATATTCTAGAAAGAGAAACTCATGGAAGGTTAGATTCCAAATGAACATCCAACCTTCTCCCTTGGAACCATGGGGAGAGAGGGACTATTTATTCATCAAACTAATGTCACGCCCTCCTACGGTGTGTGGATCGTGAGACATACAATTAGATGGGTAAAGACCCGTCCTTCCTCCACGGTGTTGCACTAGACTAAACTATGCTAATAAAGGTTAGATTCCAATGAACTAACAACTAACATAATGAACGATATGTCTCCGAGCTAACTTAAGCTAGATTAATACTTGGGGTGACCATGCTTTCACAATAGAATTTCCAATTCCTAACAATCTCCCTAAGGAGGTCACCCCATGATTTACATTGTGAATCCTAGCATTCTATTTAATCTTTAATCTTGAGCTCGTAGACATCAAATCATCAAAATATTCAAACTTTGTGCTTCCGTGGTGATTTCATCATTGTTCAACTACAATGTATATTTCGTGGAGGTTATAGAGTCGATCCACATTGATGACCTTTGAGCTTTAATAGAGATCATCACCACGCTTAATCTCAAGATCACCCATTGTTGTGTTGCCCGATATGATGTTGTGACATTTGGACCGACATGCTCACATTCGGATCATGATATCTTCTCATCGAGTAGCGGAAGCTTTCATTGATTCATGATATTGGCGAGCGTAGCGAAGCATGGAGTGAAAATATCGAGTCATTGATGCACTAATCATGATTTCTTTAGAGATGAATGTGTTGTGTGAGCATGCGGCTATGGATTGACCGCTTCATTCGATCACCACAAACGCGTCGGCGTACTTGCATACAACAGTTAGCAATAAAGCGCACGAAAGTGTCTTTGATCACTTTCATTGAATTGAGGTACACGGCCCACGGTTCCCGTTGATCAAGACAAGTATTGCTCGTGATCGGTATAATTCAAGAATTTCCTTGATAGGGTTTCGCAGTTGCTCTAGTTGTTCTCAAACCGAACGCCTCAAAGAAGACAACACGGAGTGAGTGAACCAAATAATTGAGATTCACCGATTGATGAAAAGAGATTTGAAAAACAATCGTGTACCGCTCAATAGAAATTGTTTTTGCAATACAACGAAGGTTTTAATGAAAATCAATTATCAATCATAAACACCTTTTATTTTGAAGTATTAGTACAATCGAAATATTAGTACACATGTGCTAAAGAAAAGAGTTTTAAGCACAACAACCGGTTTTCAAAGGTATCCGTCAATCCATAACTCGAACCGTGATTGATTCAAAAGATTGAATCGCCCATTGTTTCGCTCGGTTGTCACATGGTTGATCTATTGGATAGATCTCACATGCCACCCACCGGAGCTTGTTTGATGTTGGCTCCGAAGGCTTTCCATCTTCATTGTGAATATGTTTGCATATCACTCGGATGTTCGGCAATACCACAAGGATAATGCGTAGGACTCATAAGATATAATCTCTTTCCACATTGTGTGAAACAGAGAGTCTTCATTAACAAGTGTCCTAATGAGATTTATTTGATGATCTCGTGGCTCTAGACTCAATAGTGCACATTTGGTTCCTATGCCGAGACTAGGGAGAGGTCTCCTTCTTCAATATCAACAATCTCTAAGAGAAAGTCGATAGATTATGTCGGTTCCCGTGAGAATGAAACAAGCCCTTTTAAGAGGAACTTGAGTAGCTTGGGAAGTTGTAGTGCATTGCGTCATTGGGTCCATGACGCCTTGTCTTCAATACCGATGTTACCTTGGTAACCACCAAGAGTATATGAATTGAACCCGGTTTACCCTAAGGTTGAATTAATGGAGGGCTATTTCTTTTCACCCTTTTCATATTCATTTCTTTTCATTCTTCAACCCCTTCAAGCTTACCAAGACTTCATAACTAGAACCTTGTTGGGTTTATTCCATTCTAGCTCTATCTCATCCGCACTCTTCCCATATCTCACTTTTCTCCTTTTTCATCATACCTAAGGACTCTACACTATCTAGTGGATTGTCCTCGGTAGATCCCTCCGGTTCGCGGATCGTGGGAACAAATACCTAACCTTACCATCCTTATAACTCCATGCATAAAGTAAAATGGTCGGTCTTTTGGTATTGTTCTTTCCTTCTCGAAACCAATTGAAAATCATTTGGAAAATCGAATCAAGGTACTTGTGATATAAGATCAAAGCATTTTGTACCTTAATAGTTTTGATCATTTAGAAATGCTCCCCTCAACATGTGCATATGATTTTGAAATTGTTTAGCACATGGAGGCAAGAGTTCTTTGAAATAATTTCTTGATCACAATTTCCATGGAAAGAGCCATTTGAATTTCTTTGGTAAATTCTCCCCTCAATATGTGCATAGGATATTTGAAATCATTTTTATCACATAGAGGAAAGAGTTCTTTGAAGTACAACCACGAACACAAAATATTTAGAAACCATTTAACACACAATCAAGGTACATTATGTTAAAACATGGAAATCTTTGTACCTTGAAGATTTGTATTAGTTTTGAAATGCTCCCCTTAATATATGCTTCAAGATTCGAAAAGAGTTTAGCACATATTAGAGAGCAAGATGCACTTTGAGACAAAAATGGTCACCTTTATCATCTTTCATATTTATATCACATTTTCTCCCCGATCAAAATTTCAAATCCTTTGAGATTTTGGATCTCAATTGATTTAAATATGTATGAAATAAAACTTTGTTGGAGAAAAATGTGTCCGGTTTTATATGATCCGAAGTGGACAACATCAAGTTCCCTTTTAGATAAAAGGGAAACCACAATACATAACCTAACACTATTACATACATTATAGTTGTTCATAGTACATACACCACATTTTACACATCAAAATTCAAAACATAAACTACTTCCTAAGATGTCTTCATTCGCTTCTTTGAAGCGTTTGTAATGACCTTCACGAAGTCTACCACCCACAAAACTTTCAAGGTCATGATAAATCATTCTAGTCTTAAGTCTTCGTCCGATTGCAAAGAACGAAATCTTCACACATCTTCAAATCCTGTTCGGACTGAATTTTGTTTTGTTCCACGGCTTCATGTCAATCTTGATTTCCTTCACTCTTGAGTTCAATTCTTGTTCAACCATCCTGAGCGTACCATCACTGAACTTGTATAGCTCGCATAGCCTCATTAGCATTCTTGACCCGTATCTATCGGTAAAGATGATGGCTCTAGGAGTGTCAATCACTTTATATTCGTGATGAAATTCATGTCCTGAGGATTCCCATTGCGGTCTTGTAAGGTTGACGCGGGTCTGGTAGCTTTCCATTCCTAGCTGAAAATCCTCAACTCTTTTTCGAATGACCAAGCCTCTGATCCAGAGATTGACAATAGCCGAGAGAGCCTTCTTCTCACGAACCGGAAGGTGGTCAAGGTGTCCTTGTAGGTTCAGAAGTTAGAGATCTTCAAAGTCATTTGGCATCAAGTGTTTGAAGTCGTTCTCTTCAATAACATACTCTTTCAAATCGCTCTTGAAGAACAATCTTCTTCAAGTAATCATAGCCATAGATTGAGAAGATCTCTATATTGATGACACTTAGAATGCGAAGCTTGGATCGAACAACTTTACGACTCTTGTTAGCACTATGTCTCTCAATGTAGAATTTCTTCTTCTTGAACCACCAATGAGAAATGCCATATGAGGCCTCAATGTCATACTTTTGTTCTTTGTCGCCCCGTAATTGATCCGTACCATCTGCTCAAGACCCCGATCGCGTGTAGGTAGCAGACTTTCATCTTTGAAATCGATAAGGCTGGTCTTCTTTCAGAAGTTTGAGCACATAGATATTCCAGGTCATGGTTGAAAAAGAACTCTGATTGAATGGTCATTTGTCCAGGTTCACCACCGAGAGGAAGAGGCATGTTCACATTGAAACGACTGATCTGCTCACTGACTTGATCACTCAGCATCTTATGACATTCTTCCATCTGGTATTGGAGCTGATTGGCATCTGAGTGAAAAACCTTGACAATTTCGAATGCTTGTCCTTCAAGATCCTTTGGAGTGATGGACGAGATTCCCTTCTGATCACAAAACCACTTCATAAAGCTGCCCATATCTCCTGTGATGTGAAGAAGTGAGTCTTCAGCTGGGGCTTCATAGTTGGTAGTGATTGTTGAGGCCCAGTTGTTGTCAGGAATCATCGAGTCAGACTCTGGGATGAACCATGAAGGTTCTGGAGTTTGAGGTCTCTCTTCAGTGAGCCAGCTTTGAGTCATGTCTTTAGAGGGTGCAACTCTAGTGGTTTTAGAGCGTTCACCCGAAACATATGCATCAAACCAATCATCTTCAGATGGCTTGGGGATGTGTTTTGTGGATGCATCATCGTCATCGATTCGACTCGCCATGACATATGATTCTTCATGAAGCACTTGATCTTCAGGAATAGAAGAGACTGTGGGTGTGAACCTTGAATCAACCGTGGTCCAAGCTGCAGATTTCTTATGAGTTCCCTGATCTCCGGATGGACTAGATTGATTGGAAGGTTTTGGTGGTGGTGATGATGGTGGTTGTGGTGGAGGTGTAGAGGTTGTATTAGAAGATCCACCAGCCCCAGAAGTTCCAGCTCCTCCAGTTGGAGGTGAAGGAGGTGGTGGTGGCTTGGGACCTCCAGACTTATCCTTTGATTTCATTGGAACAGTCTTTCTTTTCTTCTTATCTTCCCTTTCACGTACATCCTCTACAAACTGCTGATAGTTATCAAGCCTCATCGATTCCTCGAGTGCTTCGTATAATTTCTTATGCGTATTGTCCAGATGCTCTCCTGCTTCATACATTCTTTCTGAGAGAACTGATCTCATGTCAGAGATCGGCAAGTCTTTGAATCGCTGAAGTAATGGAGCCTTCATTGCCCATTCAACCGCATCTTTAATATCTGCTTCTATTGCCTTTGTTACAATCTCATTGAGGTTAAGATTCTCCAACTTTTTGACATGACTATCAAGATTATTGATGGCAATAGGAAAGTGCTTCTCAATAGTCGCAATACGTGTCATAGCCTCTTCGAGTAATTGCTCAGTCGTTTTGACAGGAGGAGATGAGGCAGGAGGTGGTGAGGCAGGAGGAGTGATGGTTTCACTGATGGTGACAACTTTTGATGGATCATTAGCGGGTTTGGGAGGTGGAAGTGCGGTTGTATGAGACGGTGCTGACATAGGAGGGATGGTTGAAGTGTCTTGTTGTATGTCGACGGTAAACATGGAATCTACTTCCTCTTTCTCATTACCTTGCTTAAGAGTCTCAGTGTCTGAGGGTTTTTCATTTATAAACCGATCACCGAAGAGAGATCATATCTAGATTCTTCAATGAGGATAGAGAATCGAGAGACATGATAGGTTCCTCCATATGCATGTTTTCATCGATCTCGACTCAAGGTTCTCTCAGTAAGTCTTTCTCGCAACTCTTCATCATCATTTTGATCGATTGGGTATCACTTGATGCGGGAGTTTCTTCTTGTGCTTCGGATACCTCCTTTTCCAATCCAGTTGTTCTTGAGTCAAGATGATTCAACACTTCTTTTCTTCACTCAAATTGAGTGGTAGTTCTTGATGGTGAAGAGGAGAAGGTCGAAGCATGTGAGCGGCTTGTTCGGCATCTACACCAACAATCCTTTCCCTTTGTCTTGTGTGATTGGTGTTGTTTGGCGTGGCTCGTTCAGTTCTCTTAACACGACACCTCCAACTGGTGGTCTCATGTTCGAGCTTTCCGTGCTTTGTTGAATTCCTTGTCGCAAATTAGCCTCGTCTTCATCAACCAATTGATCGTCACCCTTTGGTGTCTCGGTTCCCCAACAATTTCCTTTTCGCATCATTCTTTCTCTTTTTCGCTTCTTTGAAGAAGTGTCGATGGGATGTGATATGTCACGCCTCTTCTTGGGAAGGGCAACATATGAGGACTTTGTCTGGAAGTGGGCTTTGTAGCTTTGGGTTGGGATGGAATGGGAGAGTCCTCAACATTGGATCCGGATGCCCTTTTCTTGTATAATTTGAAGTGATCGCCTTCTTAATATCGTCGGTGAGAAGAATATCGTGAATGGGCAATCCAAAGATTTCCTTATTGACACCTCTCGCAATGTATTTGAGATTACCCGAACAAATTCATCCTTAGCATTATGGAGGATTGATTCACCCTAGGATTGAAGTTATGAGTCTTGCAAGTCTTGGATGACAAGCTTCGAGAATCTGATGCTAGGAATCACAAGTTTGTTTACTTTCTTTCTTCCCTGAGCTTGTTTCTGCATATTTGTTCTATCGGTGATGAATGTGTTCATTGACAGCGAGAATTCTTCCCAGATACGTTCCGAGACATTAATATTCACCCCATTGACGAGACCCCATAGGATTTGCAAAATGGGTATCCTTACTTTATCGAACCCTGAGGTTTTGCCTGATAAGCATAAGTTGAGAACAGTTGTCATGGCTCTCCAGGGTTGATACATGTGTCCAGTGATGATATCTGAAGCCCTCGTTATGCCAACTTGATAGCCCAAACCAATTAGAAAGACTATTAGCTCTTCCGCACCAGGTGGAGGGACGGATTGTATAGAGGGGTCACATGGAGTGATTCCTAGTGCCTTACTGAGTATGTCAGAATTGATCACAAATTCCTTATCATCCAGCTTGCAGGTATAATGAGCCGTGATTTTGTCCCATTCAATGGTGTTCCAAAATTGTTGTAGGTAAATGGTGGGAATTGTGCATTGCTTGGTTAGGGCACTGAAGAAATTTGTGTTTTTGAGGATATCAATTGACACTTTGAGGATTGGATTTTGTTGCAACTTTTCCATGTCTACATAGCAGTTGCTTTTTCCTATCTCTACCCATTTGTCTTCTGGGAAGATTTCGTTGTCTGTAAGAACTTTGGGTAGAGCAGAGGTAGCAGGGTTCTCAGATGAGGTTGTGTTTGCCATTGAAGATCTAATGATACACACATACAACAACAATGATTGAGAGCACGTTAGTTTAGATGTGGTTAGTTAAACAACATTGAATACAACCTCATGACAAAGACACAACAATTAGCAAATTTGACAGAGTTACCATAAATAGATTGAAATGCTTAGAAAATAGATTAAGTAGCATTAGTACATTTTCAAAAATAACAACTCCTTTTGTGAAAGTTATCGAGAGACAAGTTGTTTTTGAATCAAATTAGTTAAAAACAAAGTTGCTATGAAATAATTTCATGAGACAAGATGCTATTATTGAAATGTTATAACAGGTTGCTAAGACAAGTTGTCATATCAAGTTGCTACAAGAGAAACCAGATACAAATTGCTTAAACAATAATGTTATAGCAAGTCGCTAAGAGCAATTTGTCAATACAAATTGCTACAGGAAATCCTGAATCAAGTCGCTAGCATGAGATTATTATAGCAAGTCGCCTTAAATAATTTAATAAAACAAGTCGCCACTTGAAAATTGAACCAGCAAGTCGCTACCTTGTCAAAACAAGAGTCGCCAATAGAAACAAGACCAAGTCGCTGCGTTAATAAATCACTAAGTTGCTAACTTGTAAAGACAAGTCGCTATCAAAAGTAATAAGGCCAAGTCGCTACACATCAATTAACTAACCAACTCGCTACGAAGAACACTGGTAAGTCGCTACCAAGAACAAGTTGTATCTAACAAACCAACTCGCTATGAAGAACACTGGTAAGTCGCTATCAAGAAACAACAAACCATGCAAAACACCACAATCCAATCAATCATCTATCACCATTACACTAACTCAATCAAATCGCTACATAGAACAGTTGCAATCAACCACAAACACAAACAAATACACAATACCCTATCGCAATACATTCAATCACAAATACAATATTATGCTAACGACAACCTTTAACTCAACACATTTACCAACAAATCTATCCTATAACGCCAACACATCCATCAAATATAAGTCAAATGATCCCATTAAAGCGAATCCATTTACAAACCTAAGTGAGGGATCAAGTGATGAGGATCAAATGCACGATGGGAATCAGAAAGGGACAGAGTTAGGATAGCATCTAAATCATATGTTTGAAAACGGAGAATGATTGATACTAAACATACCACGTTAAGTCGCTAGGATGAATTGTACACGAGAGAGAAAGAAAGAAAATTCTTTTTAAGTTTATGAAAATAATGAGAATGTGTCAAGTCGCTAGGGGTGATGAAGGGTTTTCACAAGTATGCAAAGTTTACATATTCATCCCTCGCACTTGTCAAGTTGCTACCTAAGATGAATAGCAAGTCGCTACGTCTTAAGTTGCTAACCCAGATAAATGCAAGTCGCTATCTATCATATTATGTATTATTGACACTTTCAGTCCATGAACTTATCAGATTGCATGCAAATACAGTATTTAATCACATGTTAAATAATATGAGAAGTACCAAAATTGACATAACATAGATAAGCAAACTAACACAGAGGACACCATGAAACAGATAAGCAATCAACACAGAGGACACCACGAAACAAGACAAGACAAAGACATGCATCTGAACACAATACATATCCAACAATGGTGCAGAGTGAAACAGAGATAAACGAGATAACTTGTAAAATTCTCCCCCTCAATCAATGTCACCAATGAACATTGATTGAAATCAACCCACCCGTTATAAAACAAGAGTATATCTTTTGTTCGAACTTCATCTATGATCCCGTGTCATTATTGAATGACATTTCTAGGACCGTAGATGTTATCGATAACAAGAGATATATCTTTTATCGATTGTGGAATTTAAAAAATGAAACAATTAAATTATGAATTTAAAAATTATTTTTTTTAAATTTAGAAATTAATTTATAACAATATATATATAAAAAATGATATATATATATTTTATATATAAAACTAGTTTGTACATAGATTTATAAGAGCGAGTCTTGATTCAAGTTGAATAGGAGTCAAAGTACGGGGTACATCAATTCTGACAAGCAACAATTCTCGAGTGAGCAATATTCATTTCTGATGGAAACCAAGTCATGATGTTCCTGATTGAATTGAGCATTGTACCTGAAAAGGACTGAGAACACTTTGCACTAGAGGTACATGTAGTATTGCAGATAGATGAGTTAGTGACATGAGTGACCTCACTATTGGATGTTGCAAAGTGTGATCTAGGAATGTCATTACTATAAATCCATTTAGGTTCAATATTCATGAGGAGTTTTCCTGTGGGTATCCACTTAAGGTAAGATCTAGGTATGTAAGTCCGTTTGGATCCTGAAAACTTAAATAATCTACCAGTGGGAATCCATTTGAAACAACTGCTAGTAGATTTGGATGTGGGCACTTCCCTGTTTTGAATATTGGTCCTTCTATGATTAGTTTGATTCTTAGGGGATTGATCAGCCATTTGATGCTTCTTATGAGAACTAGATGAACTCCTAGTATTCATGATTTTAGGACTTTGAACCTTAAACTGGGGTTTGTTATTCATCATATCGGAATGAAATAGTGAAGTGACTGGTTTTGACAAAACAATATTCGCATCAACTTGGGAGGCAAGCTTAGATTTCGATGGCTTAGATCTTTCAGTTCTAAAAGCATTGGGCTGCCTAACTACAGTACATTTTGGCTTTCCCAAGGTTGATGGTTTTGCAAACTTAGTGTTCACCCTATTTCCAATAGATTTCCTAAGCTCATTTTTTAAGGCAACAATAGTGAAGCTCTTATCCTGAATTTGGGCTTTGAGGGCATCAATGTCAGCCAAGAAAGAATTAGATTGATCTATCAACTTGGAATTGTTCTCTAATACGTTCTTTCTTAAGGACTCATTTTCCCTTAATAGGTCGGACACACACAGAGCCAATTCATCATTCCTAGATTTAAGCGTATCACTCACCTCATGGTTAGGATTGTTGATCCCTATATTACATTTCTTATGCAGATCTGAGAGTTCTAATTTCAGATTGCATATTGTTGAATCTTTGTCCTGAATCTGGGTTTTTAAGTGGTTAATTTCAAAAAATTATCGAAATTCTGGATTTATGCTGGTGTTTGTAGTAAGAAAACTTTCTTCTCTTTGTTGTATTGCAATTTCCAAGGAAATGCAATGTTTTTCTAGAATTGAGTATTTGTTTGAAAGTTCATCATAAACCCTTTTTCAACCATGTCATTTGTTTTGAAGATTTTAGATTCGAGCTTAACCAAGAAACATTTATCAATATCATGATCGAGTTAGGATAAAATTGATCGGTACATTAGTGGATGCATTATGTTGATCGCTTAAGGTACCTCATCACATAACTCGGATCATTTGTTGGGATGGCATCTCATCAAGATTCTCCTCATGCATAACAGAGGTACCGAAATGCAATCTGTTTCAAGCTTTTCCGACTCGAGCCTTTGTATTCAAGATAGTCGGTTTCATCATCCTTTGTTGTATCTCGATATCGTGCATTCAAAGATCATCTCATTCTTTCAACCGATCCATTTCCCAATTTATCCCAACTTTCACTTAATTTAATCGACACCCATTCAACACATTCAACTCGAACATTCTCTTGAGCACTTCCCTAATGTACACTTCCACATTATCCATAAGATGGATAAATGTATTGATGTACTCATGGATTTCCATTCCAAGATGTTTCTTGAATGAAATTCCAACACGTGTTGATCAAAGTCTCGGAATATTCCCCATTGATAAATGGTGAAATTGGTTGTAGATTACTTGAAGTGCGAGATTCGAGTCTTCCATTAATACCTTCTTTTGGTAATTTGAAGCTTCAGTTGTTCTAAGTTCAGCAACACAGTTCTTGTCAATGTGGATAAGTCCTGACGGAAAAGAGCACTGCATGTTCGATCCCTAGTAGTGGATAACAGTTGTGTGAGGTGTTGATGAAGTAGTTGAAAGGACTCAATGTTGCATTCCATTTGCCTTCCATCATGTGTCATTAATAAGTGTGATTCAGTGAAATTTGACTCAGAATGTGAAGGGTTTTGATCATAATTTGCTGAATCAGTCATATTTAAACATTCTGAATAGCGACAGTTTCATTGTTTTGTGAGGTATCATAGAGTTCAAGTACTTTGGAGATTAAAGGGTCAGTGATGTAAGACATTGTGTTGATGGATATTAGATATGAGTAACTTGCATCAATTCACCAAATTGCTATAAAGACAAGTCGCTAACAAAACAACTCGCCAAGAACCATAACACCAAGTCGCTAGGAATTATGAAGACAAGTCGCTAAGCACCAAGTCGCTAAGAATTATGAAATCAAGTCGCTAAGCACCAAGTCGCTAGACACAATTCGCTATAATGCCAAGTCGCTAAGACACAGTCAAGTTGCTAAAGAACAACTCGCTAAGATCCAAGTCGCTAACACTAAGTCGCTGAGAATACAAAGTACAAGTCGCTAACAAAATTGAAAGCAAGTCGCTAACCTAACCAAGTCGCTAGCCGTAGTGGAGAATCCACTAACTTGTACTGTTTGTCGGCTTGTCTCAATAGACAAGTCGCTAGGCTCAAGTCGCTAACAATTAACACTACAACTCGCTAACAATTACTGAAGCAAGTCGCTACGAAGAAAAACACTACGAGAGTCAAGTCGCTAGCAAGAAAAACTTAAAAAAAACACACTTTTCAATCCAAAACAAGCCCAACCACATTGATTCAAGCTTTTCAAATCAAAACCCAAGCACTTACAATGATTCTAAACACAAAAGTACACCCAAAATTCAAACTTTAACACAAGAAATGATCCAAATGATGCAAAACCACTAAACTTTTCAAACTCAAAAACCATCTAAAACCACTAGAAATCCAAGGATATGTGAGAGAGATGATCAAACCATGGCTCTTGATACCATTTGTAACATATTGGATTTCACAAACACACAATCAATCACAAATAAGGCGTATGATTAGATGGTTTTAGAGAGAGAAAGTGGGATATTCTAGAAAGAGAAACTCATGGAAGGTTAGATTCCAAATGAACATCCAACCCTCTCCCTTGTGGGGAGAGGGCTATTTATACAAACTAAAACGCCCTCCTACAGGGCTGTGGATCAGGCATACAGTGGGTAAAGACTCGTCCTTCCTCCACGGTGTTGCACTAGACTAAACTATGCTAATAACTGACTAACAACTAACATAATAAACGATATGTCTACGAGCTAACTTAAGTTAGATTATACTTGGGGTGACCGATGCTTCACTAATTAGAATTTCCAATTCCTAACAATGTTGACTTTTACATAACGAACAATCAAGAAGGGCTAAATCCACATCATCTCCGACATCCCACCGTCTAAGCTATATTTTTCAAAGATGACTTTCCGCTATATATATAGGTTTGGGGTTTTGTAATTGATATCTTTTGATAATTGATTATTAATAATGTATGTGCTTTTAAGAGTTTATGTTTTGTTAGAGTTTTTATTCCTATGAGGTTTTATCCTCGTTATCAATTCTTAGATTAGGGTTACAAAATTCGCTTGTGTTATTGTGTTAAAACTATATAGACGATTTTTCAATCATCTCGTGGTTGATTCAACAAAATAAGTGATACCAAGACTACTCATCTTTAACTCTATCACAAGAGCACTACATTATTTTTCTAAGTTAATTCACTCTTCGAGGTAATTATGATTGAAGCTTGAATAGTAGTGTTTGGGATTAGTTTTGAAACTGAATGTGGATGAAATTAATTAAAATAAGCAATCACAAAAGGCCATCTAAAAAGACTATAAATAACCAATCTCATACATCGGTCAAACACCGACTAACACTGGTAAACGAGCATGAAAATATAAGTTACATTTTCTGGTTTGATGTTAAAAGTGAGTTGGTCACTCTAGGATTTATAATTACATCAATTAAGGTAATAATGTAATATGTATATGTATGTATTAGCCAAACACTAGGCCAATAAAATCCAGAGGATGCCTTGCCTCGCCTATGATTATAAGTTCCTCCATGGCGGCACCTTAGAATCCAGCTTTATAGCGCACATCTGGCGACAACTAGACTCCATAGTTAGCAAATTGTGTTTTTTTTAAGTCTGTGTTTACTGTATATGTTCCAAATTGTTATGTTGGTGGTAGGCATAAGGCTTTATCTTTTGCATATATTTATATTATTGAGTTCCTTAACCTACCTTTTGACGGTGTAATACGTGGTGCCTTTTGCGTAGTTAGCAGAGCTGCAAATTTGATTCACACATTTCATGACTTTGTTTGATTGATTTCTAGACACACTTTCCCACTTAAATATTGTGGATCTATCATAGATTTTTATATAATTGGTCCTCAGTATGACCATGTAAAATGTTTTGCAGGACATTCTGGATCAAGACAGTGAAGACTTATATACCTGGTGTGATGACCACAACAGAAATATGTTATTACTTATTGATTGTACTAACCTATTGTAAGATTAAGATAGTCTTTATTTCTTGAATTAAGTCATACGGAAATATCATTTGTATAAGTTATTAGGTATCTTATTTATTTATTTATTTTTAAAATTCTGCGTGCTGTTAAGTATGAATCTTTCCCATGGTTGTAAACTTTTATTTTACAGATGTTGTCATCGTATAACATTGGTGCTAAGATAGTGAAGGTAAGATGATCATGATGTTGACTTCACTTTGAATTAAATTGCACCTGAGGAGTTTGTTAGAACTCCTTTAGATCGTTTTGAGCCTTAGGGTTTAACAATAACAATGACAATACGCAGCGGATAAATCAAAACATAATTGTTATTGACACAAGGTTTTCAATCACTAACACTAACTAATCTTAGACGTTTATAGGAACACGTGTAGATAACTAAACTAATAACCTAGGCATTTACAAGACTATACGCCTAGAACACACACACACCTTTACTAGACGTCTACATATTGGAAGACTTAATTAAAACCTACACCTATGTCCTCTTTATATACTAGAGGATTAAGGTTTACAAATCTCTACTACGACTAATAAATAAAACTTTTGCAAGCAAGTCCTTCCATCTTTTGTAGGTTTCTTCGTCAGATTAAGTCCTCTTGTTTCATTCTTTTTGTCTTATCAACTCAAACATATAATTCCCAACAGCACTGCTGGTCTTTTAAAATATATTTTTTAAGAAAAAAAACATAATTTAGGTTAGAATTATAGACGTTTTCCTACATTTCCAAATAAAAGTTTAGTTGGAAAATTGTTACAGCATCTGGTTATTCCTACCTAAACCAAGTAAATTGATTATGTATCAACTTTCTGTTTACGTTATTCAGTTACCTACTAATATAATTTAGTAAATATATAGTTAAAAAATGTGAACATTGTTGTAATCATATGATATGGCACTAATGGTTCAGCACTCCTTCATGTGATATGTATATCCTGTTTCAGCAGTTGGTGGTGTTAAGTACATAGCAACTCTAAAGAAGCCTTTTCCTCATATAACTTTAGTCGCATCACAAGGAATAACAATAGGTAGGTTATGTATAAAGATAGCAGTTTGAGCCATTTGTATGAACAAGTCGATTTGGATCCTGCTTTTTTGAACGGGTCAAATGAGTAAGACTAAATAAAGACTGTGTCAAATAGGCAAGGTTGTAAAAATCGCTAAGCGCTAGTGAGGCGGTCGGGTAGGGCCTAGCGATTAATCGGTTAGGCGGAGATTAATCGGGGATTAATTGGACTAGAATGTTTATGTACAAAATTGTAATTTTAGATATTGTATTATATTATATGTATGAGATAAGAATAGTGCATCAAAGTTCAAATATTTCAGGTGTTTAAATATAAACATAATACATAATTATTCAAAGTTCAAACAAAAATATATATTAATCGGTTTGTTGACCAATTTTAAGTTAGATTTGACCGATTTTGTTTGATTAATCGGTTTGTTGACCAATTTTTAAGTTGTTTGTCTTATTTTAAGCGATTTTGTTGACCGATTTTTAAGCGATTTTGTCCGATTAGACCGATTTTGTTCGATTAATCGGTTTGTTGACCGATTTTTAAGCGATCTTTGACCAAACCGATTAAATAGGCCGATTATGATAAATCAAGGCGCTTCATCGCGTGATTATCACATGGTAATTAATCGGACGTCCGAACCGATTTTTACAACAGAGCAAATGGGTTGAATGTGTTATATAGTTTAAAAGTAACCGAAGTGTGTTTTTATTCCATAGGTGAATACAACCTTCTGACCCATTAGAAAATGAAAAAGTGGTTGTCGGTAATCCAACCCGACCTGCCCTAAATATGACATGTTTCGACCCGAATCCATTCTGACGCATTACCTAACTCGCCCATCTTGCCTCATTCAGTAAATTATGACCCGACTCCCATCATGCCTCATTCAGTCAACCTGACCCATTGTAGTCATGGTTTAAGAATCATTAGTATGTTTGGTTGGTTAGCAGGAGGGCGGAAGATGCGGGTGAGCTTATAGAAAAGGAGATCATCGGTGGAAAGGAATTGTGGCATAGCTAGCAGAAAAGTAAATTAATCTAAGTATGTATCCATCTCCATAATTTTAATTTATGTATTGACGATATCCAATATTAGGAAAACATATTTTTGGTCTAATAATTTCGTGTTACATGCGTGCGTGAGTGAAGAGGCCAACCAGTTGGTACGAGATTCTTTCTTGTGATCAAGCATCATAAGAAATTTTAAACTGTGATAAGGTAAAATATTGTACTACTTGTGCTTAATTATATAAAACATCAAAATTGATTTATTGTAATTTATCATACATTTTGTACGTGAACTAGACAACAAAAAAATCAAGGGACTGTCAAATGTCAAAGAGGAAGTCTATGGGGCTCTTGATTCTTTCCTTGCATGGGATTTGAAATTTTCTTTAATTACAGTTAAGAAAGCTTTAAAATCAATGGAATGTGATAAGGAATGGAAAAAAATGTTTAGGTAACTTATAACTTGGAAGTTTTATCTTTTTGTCTGGTGTTTCCATTTTCTGTTTTCATTTGTTATATAATTATTTGATCACACATATTTAAGGTGACCAAGTGGATGCTAAGCAAAGGCCAAGTAAGAACAATGGGGATCTATTATATGTTGCTATATGCTTTGGCAGGGGATTAAAGAATTGATCACGCCTTCTTAGGCAGTTGTATTTATTTAAAAAAGGTACAATGAATGTAACTAGCTTCTCTAATAACTAAAACTATGTTACAGATCTTCATTGTGAGTATATATACATAGCTTTGTATTTTTCTATGGCAGGTACAACATGGATGTGCAAGAGTATACTCACAGTTAGCCTGAAAGCCACTCAGAAGTTTTTTAGAAGATGGCGACAAGGTACGTACTTCTATCTTCCTACAACTCTATAGTTATTTGTGTTAATATTGTAATTTATTGCAAAACATATTGGCGTGTAATTGGCAAGCTGTATGACTAATGCAGATTATCTGTACCAAGATATTTCCTGGTTGTAAAACTGTATAGTCAGTGTCTCTATCATTGCAGACTTCTTATCCATTACACACTTGATTTGAAAATTATCAAAGGACTGTTAAACTAATGCAGTGTGAGTGAATTGTTAAGGTGTACTCAATGAGCCATACGTAACTAATATGTTAACTTATCAATCAGATTGTTAATTAAAGTATACATCTATAATTCATCTGTGTTTTAAGTTTATGAACTCGGTTTCCCACATGCACGTTTATTCCAGAGAGAAAGTCTGGAAGCAGTTCGCAATGACCCATTTTAGAAACATGAATAATCTATAAGGGTGGTAGACATGTTACAAGTTTTTTAGTCTTCAAGAATCGTTTGTCATATCATTTGAACTATAATTCCTATTTTTATTAGCATGTGTGGCTTATTGAGATTCTTTTTTCCATCTATGAGCTTCGCCTTAAGAGTCGTACTTGGATATAATGGCAACCTAACTTTAACGTCCCAAGTCTGGAACATGAATTAGAATTCTTTTAGTTTTTCATTCGCTCGTCAATCATATCTAGCATCTTTTCGAAAAGTTGAAAGAAAAAGAGAAATTCAACAGTGAGCTCCAACAAAAGGTAGTAAATTTCATTATTTCTATTCCATACATTTGATGCATGTTCTCATCTCAAATGATAGCATCTTTATAAAAAAATATACAATTCAAGAAGCTTGAGAACAAGCTTATAGATTGACAACAGTGAGGGGCTTTAACATACCAACATAAGGTATTTGAATAAATATTGATTGAATATATTACTTTTGGACAATTAAAATATGCCAATGCATAATGTTTGGATGCTCAAAACAGGTCAAGGACCTATAAGACAACTGAAAGTTGGAGTCAAAGAGTCAAATTCCTACACCATGACCCTTTTAAGATAAGGTCGTAAAAAGAAGAACAAACACGTATTATTATTCTTGCCGATACTGCATTGGATGGGAAATAAAGGTTGGTTTTTCTTTGTTGTTGTTTCTGATGAGGAATTTTAAACGAACCTGAAAGAACAAGAACATAATTCTGATATAACCTCACTTCATTTAAAGGTCGTTATTGGAGCCCCTTTTAGTTATCATTGGAGAGATTATAGTGTCAAGTTCTAGAGTTATGATAAGGTGTTGGATGCAATTTTGGCTACTAGAAAAATGCTTAATGCTTATCTGATTTGTTGTAAAATAAAAGAGACATGTAGTGTTATGGATAAAAGTAGTGGTGAAGAGTTGACCAAGCGTCTTGATTAACAAGGAAACAAAGCATGTTGATATTTTATTGAAAATGATTAAAGAGACCAGAAACTATAAAAACAAAACAAGCATCAATCGCACCCTAATTAAGGTGAGTTGTTTTTATGGTTAACTATAGTTTTTATTCTTGATTAATAAACTTTGTTGGAGTTACTGTAATGTAACATGCATGTCACAGTTTTAGTTATGTGCCTGGAAGTAGTCTATAAAACATGTCATTCTCATCTAATATGTGTTGGACAGATTTTGGTATTGTGTGATATGCATATTATACACCCTTATGGTGAACTATATAAATGTAGTATTTTTGTTGCTTTATCGTTAACATTTTTTTGTATATTTGCTTAATCATGAAGACTAGACAAAAAGGAAAATACTACGTAAGATGTTATACATAACATTTAGTAGTTTTGGATGTATCCTCATATTAAAATATGAAACTTATATTCCATCTCCAGTTGATAGGAGGGTTAGAGTCAATGAGAAATTTTGGTAGCAATATGTTAATCTAAAAGGATAACCAGTGGTGATTTTAGGTACATTTGCGTCTTAGTTTTGATGGTTTCATTAGTTTTAAACAATACGAGTTTATTTGGCACATGCAAAATATTGGTTTTGGTGATTTAAGCCCAGTTTACTTATAAATGGGTTGACGTGGTGTTGTGTTTATCTCTAATGGGCTAAATATACACAAAATGGTTGACATGGATGGCATGCACGTATAGGGTGCCGAATGAAACGTAACGAGACTAAATTATTTTTAACCGAATGGGCTAGTTAGGCCTTGCTAAATGGGCTTGGCCTGTTGGACTATATAAATAACTATTACACGTTCGTTACACATAAGACTAAGGCCCGATTACATAAGAATGATTGACACTTCTATTCCAAGCGCCATCTTAATTGCCTATTGTCACCCCAACCGACCGACCTCTTGACCGTCCGCCCCATTAGCTCAACCGATCAAGACCGTATCTCACCTCAACCTTTTCATTCTTTCGGTTTGCCAACCGATTGAATGGGCACAACTCCCTTATTTTCCGAAGTTGCATCATTTAATACAAAAAAAAACAATCAAATCAAAACCGCAGCAGTTATATTCCACGAGACTCGAAAAATAACTATGAAACAAGATCTCGCTTTATTGCGAAGGCATTTCAAGATTATATCCATTCAAATCAAACCCATCATAGATCTTGCCCGAACAACTAAAACAACAAAGAACAACCTACCGTGACCCTAGTTAAAAGGTCTTGAGCCGGTAGTTTTGGTTCTTCATTCGTGAAAGGTGTTGTGGATTCGAGTTTGAGATTCTTTAACAAGAAGATAGTAAGAAACAAGGGGATTTGTGTTGACTTCAATTGTGGTGAAGTAAGATGAATGAAGGAGTTATAAGGAAGGAGTGATTTATGGTTTCGATATAGAGTTTTGGAGTCTCTGATAGTTTTTTAAGTTTTGTTACAATGAAGGAGTGATAAGGATGAGGAGTTTGATGTTGGGTGTCGTGATGGGAAGGTGGCTCTATTTCGTTTGCACAAGTGTTTTTCTTTTGACTAATGAGTGCTTTTAACATGAAAAGTAATTATGAGTTAGTAGTTTGAACTTTGAACCCACTAACTTTTGATACAAAATTTGAAGCAGTGTATCAAAAATATTTCTATCTAATGGTCTTATGAATAAAATTTTAATCTATAAAACATAAATATTTCACTAATAAAAGTTTTAGTTTTTAATTTATGTAATGTTTTATTAATTTAATAAGTAAAGTTTTGGTTTTTTTTAAAAAAAAAAAAAAAAAAGTTACTTATCGCTTATCATGTCACCACTAACAAGTTATGGTTGGGTGTAGTCTTGGAGAGAGAAACGTTGATGTGGCGGATGTGGCGGTGACCACAAATATTGTGGTTCTATTAAGATCGTTAGCTAAGAGCATGGGTGTGGTGGCTGCCACACCTCTTCACTGGTCCCACATGTGTCACATCACTTCAACACACCCACTTAAAAATACCACTAATTCACAACTAACTTAAACCTCTTCACTTGGGCCTCACCCACCCTCATTTTATTTCTTTTCTATATTTTTCAAACACAATAAAATTCATTTCATTTAAATAAAATTACAATATAGGAAAAAACTACAATACGGAAAAACATACGATAAATAAAAAACATACGAAACTTAAAAAATATAATATTTTTCGCTTTTACATGTTGTATTTTCTATTATTTAGTCTTGTTTCTTTTTGATGATCGATATTTTTGGTTCCGCAACCCCTCAAGATTCAAGCATGAGAAACTCCAATTCTCGACACACTAAAGTCCATTTTCTTTTGCTATCCTTGCCTCGTACACTTCTTCGGATTTGTCTACTTTACGCTTATAATCTTGACGTAAAGCTTCCACTATAGCATCCGTTTGACTCCCTGTTCGCTGACGACTCCATCGATTTTGATTTTTTTGCCGGTCGAGGCTTGCTGCGCGGACGAGCTCTTGGATTAGGGCGAATAGTTCGCGATATTATCTTCATCGATCACGTCCGTAGCGTCCCATTTGGGATATTGTTTCAAACCTTCCACGAGACCATATTAAACTGCTCTCCCGATTAAGCCTTAAAAGCAAGTCTTGCATTCTCAATATGATCAAGATCATTTTCCCGGTTCGTTGCAAATTCTTGTAAAAACCGTTGAACTTTTGGCAATCACCGTTTATCCGACTCCATTTACACGTAACCATATTTTTGGTACGAGTAGGCCCTGTTGTCTGATCGTTGAAGTCCTCCCAAATCTGAGTCCAAAACGCATCGTTTAGTCGGTCATTACCCATAGCGGCGTTTTGAGAAACCTCGACCCAACACTCGGCTAAAAAATTTTCTTCCTCGCTTGACCAATGAATTGTGGTTCGACACTTCTTCCTCCTCCTCCTCGTTTTCCGCGTCCAAATTCACCACGGTCTTGTTTTTTCCTTGACGACGTTGTTCACGTGTTTCGGTTGGTGGTGGTTGAGGTACTTTGAATTGTGGCATCATTTCTTGTGATTCAAAGTAATGTTGTTGTGAAGGGTAGAATTGCGGTTGTGATTGTTGTGACGGATAGAATTGCGGTTGTGATTGTTGTGATGGATAGCCTTGCGGTTGTGATGGATAGAATTGCGGTTGTGATGGTTGTGACGGTCTTGGATATTGATAAGCTTGAAATTCGACGTGCGAAGAAGAGTTTGAGCTTTGGGACGATGGGGTGGACGGGTTTGACGAAGACGAGTTGAGAAGATTCATAAACGACATCTCGTTTGGATCTTGAGACATTTTTGGTTGTGGATTGAGATGGTGAAGATAATATATTTTTGAAAGAAGTGTGAATTTTTGTGTAAAATATAGGTATTATTTATAGAGTGGGTGGGGTAACATTTAAATTTGAAAAAAAAAAAAATAAAAATAAAACTAACCGTTGCATTTCAAATGGATAGTTTTTTGAAAATGTGTTTTGTCTTATTTGTGTTGTGGGAATGGCGAGTGGGAAGTGGAGAGGCAACTTGGTATGGTGGCGAGGGCGAGGCTGCCACTATGAGTGGTGAGCCTCCTCGCCGCCATACCCTATGCTCTAACAATCTCCTCCAAAAAGTGATTATTACTGCGAACAAAATCCATGATATATCGATTTTGAAATCACTAATGTTTTTACAAAGTATTGCATACACTTTAAACATTTTTTTTTTT
Source organism: Chrysanthemum lavandulifolium (assembly GCA_022545495.1). NCBI lineage: Eukaryota > Viridiplantae > Streptophyta > Magnoliopsida > Asterales > Asteraceae > Chrysanthemum > Chrysanthemum lavandulifolium. Next base: position 163,430,364 of record CM040245.1, on the reverse strand, counting down.
TTGGTATTCGATACATTATGTGGAAACGTAGGGGGGGTGAATACTTACCGCTTATAAACTTTAGATCTTTAGTATCAAATCCCTTATGAAGCTTGTTATAATATGAAAGTACCAATTATTGTTTGTGACTAATATAAAGCATGGTAAACCAAGTTGTCACACAATCATGAACATCAAACCACATCACAAACAATAGTATAGTGCAAGTATAAAAGTAAAGAGATAAAGAAAGGAAAGTGAAAACCGAACACGAGGATTTATAGTGGTTCGGTCACGGATCCCCTTTCCGCCTACTCCACTCCCCGAGTACCCAACTCGAGAGTTACTTTACTAAATCAACAAGCTCCCTTCTCGCGGAGAAAACCTTACAATCGTCGCTTACACTTTTTCCGGTACAAAGCTAAATACCGGGTTCTAGTTCGAGGTAGAACCAACCTAACGTCGAATATACAATATTTCCGATACTAAGCTAGATGTCAAGTTCTTTTACAAGGGTACAACCACTCCCAATATGTTTTATGGCCCAACATAATAAACCTTGTGTTTTATGGCACAAACACATAAACCATCTAATCTAGTTTGGTGAAAGTGTTGTTATGATGTAATGATGTTTACACTAATGATCCATGATACAAATGTCTAATGGATATGAATGACTACTTCTAAATGAACTTCCATTGATAGGAAGCCTTCATGATGAAGATCACAAGTTTCCTAAACTTGTTGGGATAGATCTTCAGCTTGTGATGAGTGGAGATGGCTGGATCTCCAAGCTTTCTTTGGTTGATCAAGATGTAGAGTATGCTTACAACAAAGATGAATGTTAGAAGCATTATGATCATGTGATGGTGAGGGAGATTAATGTATGTTTCTACATTGTTATCTGCAGATCTAAATGATGCAAGAAGGGTAGAGAGAAAGTGTGTTAAAGGGATAGTCAAACAACTTGGTTTGGCTTGCTATTTATAGCCAAAATGGACAGGAGCGTCCACGGACCACGGAACCCTCAAAAGGGTTCCGCCCGTGTACCATTTTGGTACCGTGGGGGTCTGACAGCAAGATTACTAAAATCTTACTAAAGTCAACCAAATCCATCCAAGATTGTGTAAGCTATGTAGAGTCCAAATCTAAACAAAATATTCTATGAAATCTTCTAGAGATTACAAAGATGATGCATGCCATGATGCAATATGTATTTCTATTTTAGATTAAAAAGTTTATCAAAGTAAACTTGTAAAATGTATTATGTAACTAGTTAATAAAATGTCCTAGTTACCTTTTGAAATACTTGTTAATGCAAAATGTAAAATGTGGTTCTAAATAGAATGGTTAACCTATTAAAATACTTAGTGACTCTAAACGTATTTTAAACATTCTATATGATTTGTTAATGGGTTTGATCATAATGCCACATAACAAACATGTACGAACTCGTGTTGTAACATACGAGGACTTGAGACATCGAGAGGTGTTGAATGTATGTTGAGACAATGTAATTACAAGTAACTTGTACATTTTACGTTATGTATTACAAGTTACATGTTTGTCATCAATCAAAACAAACGAGACCGTATAGATTAAATATCGTAATATTTGCACTAACAATCTCTCCCTTTTGATAATGACAAAGATATGTAACGTAATAGAAAGTAAAGTGTAACAAGTTACTTGTATCCTTACTACCTTTACATTACCTTCTCCGTTTACACTCTTCTCCCCTTTGTCGAAACAAAAAGGCGTGTCCTGAGTTTAACTTAATTTCTCCCCAAAAGGCGAGCTTGCATCATCCCTAGTGAAGTTAAATCGTCTACTTCAATCCGTCCCTTGTTTGGTAGCGGATCCATGGATCAAATAAAGAGGCTTAACCAACATCAAGGTTAGTTTTATGCAACAAAATTATGAGAAATATATGAAAAGAAAAATGCATAGCAATGTTAGCCTATTTTCTCCACTTTTATCGAAGCACAAATGCTTGTTGAAAAGTGAGAATGATGCTAAATCGTGCATGCTCCCCTTGACGGTTGCTCCCCTTGTTTGAGGTGTCGGGTATGATTAAAACCTACAAAACAAATATTAGTGCAAAACTATATTCGTCATTGGATGAGTAAGTGATATACAACAAAGTGTGTACAAGATGCATTCAAGAATTTTTGGAAGCTCCCTTGCTCTAGGGCGTCAAGATGAACCTTCAAAATAAATATTAGTATAATAGAAGCTTTGTCTTTAGACAAATATGTCATATACAACCAAATGTATAGACGATGCAATATGAGTACTTAAAGGGTATTCCTCCTTGTTCTAGGGTGTCTAGAAGCACCTAAAATAAGAAAAATAATTGATGCGAACTTCATCCTTAGATGAGTAAGTTATATACAATCGAGTGTATATGAAGATGAACCTACAATGAAAAATATTAGTGCAATATATTTCATCTTTTTCACAAAGGAAAAATAAGATGTATATATGTGATAAATGATATAATCAAAGATCTCATGAAGTATAGTCTCCTAATTACAATCATAAGAAAAGTGAGAATACAATATGATAAAAGCCTACAAAATAGTTCCTAGAAAGAAGATATGAAGTCTTCCATCGGTGTGCCACTAGTGGTGCTAGTGTTGGTGTCGGTTTACTAGTAGGATTCATGTGGTGATGGTAGATGACTCGAAATTTACAAAAGCAAGTTTTCGCTAATCCATGGTGGTGATGATTAGTGAAAGTGGTGATGGAAGGTGGTGGTGATGGAGTAGGAAGCTATTAAGGAGTTAGAAACTCGTATGTATAAAAGATATGGATTCATGCAATCCTTTCGTCATGTCAAGTAACCAAAGCTAAGAAGAAAAATATGAATGGACATTGCATTTCAATGATGCATAAAGGTTATGATTTGAATGATTTATTGATGCTAACAACCTATTGTTATGAGCAAGTTCTCATATGCTTCAACCCAAGAATAATCAATAATGCGTTCTATCTAAGAATATATAAAAGTGATAACATGAAGATAAATTGCTCATTGATTGACACGAATTATAAAATGACCTATTCTAGGTGACAATGGTAAAGGTAGTATTAGCATGGTTTTGACCGACATGGATGATTATCACTTTGAAAAGAAGTGAAGACAATATGGAAAATACTAATAATAATAATGAGTACCTATATGAGGATGAGAATGACATCATATAAGTGAGAGTTGGATGGACCAACGTGTTGGAAATGGTCGTTTTGATTAATATATCGTTTGCACCGACAATGACATGCATGATATATGTCAAGCGAGAAAAGGATAAGATCCTATGATGGTGTTCTAGATAGTGAAGTTGAAAGGTGCTAGTTTAAGGAAAATCCTAGATTCGTTGATTGTGGAGATGAAGAAGTTTGTAGAACACATGATGTGTTTTTCACTTGATGAGGTATTGGTGCAAACTTGTGATATAAGGTTAAAAAGGTTGAACTAGTTGTGGTTTCGTGAACCGATTTTAGCTAAGTGGTGTTTGCCTATGTGTTGGTATTTTAGAGTCTAAGAGACATAAAATTTGACAAAAGACAATTATGTGAATGGATTTCTCTCCCCCTTAATTGGTGGACATCCAACATAATGTGTAATGTATCAAATAAGGAATGACAACAAAGTGTTTAGGAGGTTTTCGGGTTAACGAAAGAGATGAGCTTAGTGATGTTTTTATGGATGATGGTTAGCATACAATGAACTTCATCCTTAAAGTCACGCACCTCTTCTCGATTAATACGAGATGATCGTATGATGAGGCATGTGGTTTCCTAATAGGAAGTGAAGAGGATTAGAGTATTGTTATAACTAAATAATGATGGAGGTGATTTTGGAAAGCGGAAGCAAAAATGAGATTTGGAAAGAGGTCGGTTGAAAGACAAAAATGCAAAGCCAACCCTCTAGAACTTAATTCTATATGCTTTTAAACTATATGCAAGTGTAGGGGTCTCATAAAGCATAGTACTAATCTAAGTAGCAATAAAGGGTATTATGCAAAATGAGCATATAAAAGTTAGAACCAATTGAGATAACAAATAATTTGTTATCAACCTACAAAACAAATTTGTTAGTGACAAAAGATGTTAACATGATAGAAATCAAATGATAACATATTATATAAGCAAAAACAACACATTGCACTTAGTAGACAAGAAATCACCACACAAGATAGCATCAAAACAATCATAATATGCAAGAATACGACTTTATTCAAGACATTTCATTATGAGATTGTTTTGTCGTTAGACTTAGACACTTAAGCATACTTGGATATACAATAATCTATGTGATTAATTTGTAAGATAAAAAGGCTTCTAAAAGTTAGTCATACCAAAAGCATTTTGACAGATTATATGTGCATACGTAGCAAACAAATAGTGTGACAAGAAGCAAAAGAAACAAGATGAAAGATTCATGCAAGCCATGTTTAAGACATAACAATTTGGAGCATGTATCATTTGGATCGTACTACACATAGATGTAATGAATGCCAACTAATAGCTTTCAAACACAAATATATCATATCAAAATTATCACGTATCAAATGGCATATTATGAGTTCATAAGTAACATGTTAATTATGCTAAAATAATTCAAAAGTAAGTATCATGCAAATAAAGTTTAGGTTTAAACGTTTAGTAGCATGAAACAACAATACAAGCATTATAAAGATAAAACCGTACTAAGGTTTACATTTGACTTGTTATCAAACACTAAGATAATGTCAAATCAACTTATCGTATTAAACAAGAATATGTAATCAACATGTAAGTGCAATGCAAGTGGTTTTACTAAGGTTTACATTTGACTAGTTATCAAACACTAAGATAATGTCAAATCAACTTATCGTATCAAACAAGAACATGTAATCAACACATGTAAGTGCAATGCAAGTGGTTTTAAAAGAAAAGTCATATATACTACTTGTTTGATTAGTATTCCTAAGGCGAGGCAAACTATCAATGTTTTAACACTTACTTTAGGCAAGTATAGGAAAGCGAATTTTCAAGTTGGAGAATGAATATGAGACTATTACTAGCGGTGCTCAATTAAGGCTAAACACGACCATTTTACGGTGATTCCACATACCCAAATTCTCTCCGTGAAGCAATTCAACCGTTAGGTCAAATTGAGTTTCTAGTGGAATAGGTTCTCCAAGAGTCATTCTCATGTTAGAAAGATGGGAACTCCTACTTTTGCCTATCAAAGTGCATAAAAGATGATAGTTTACCAATACTTGGCTTAATGTGACACAACTAATATGCAATATAACTAAGGTGATGAATATGTCATGTTATACACATGTGTGTTGATAAACAATATGTTTTAATCTTGTGTTTAGAATCTAAGGTTGTTTAAATTACATAGCTAATTGTATGATGTAATGGATGACATCTTTAATGTTGAAGTGTACACTTTAAAAGTGATTTGATTTATCTAAGACTAGGGAATGTAATATGTTAAATTAAGAATGTTCTCAAGAAAGCTCTTTGGAACTTTATTTGACAAGAATCTAAATAAGGTTACTAACTTCAATAGATCATGTGTATGTTCTAGAGATGTGTAGTTTTAACCTTGGATGTGCACAAGGTTTGAGCAAGGTTAGGTTATGATGTATGCTTGAAAGGAAATGGATACAAATAGTATCTTTCAACAAATGAGATTATTGCATGGGATAAAGTTATCATGCTTATGAAAATAAGTATGACAAGATGAATTGGATACGCTAGTTCATAGAACTTGTTCGTTTCAAGATCATTTAGCCAATGAGGTGTAATGAAATCTCTTGTAACACAACCATTTATGTCGCAAGGAGAGAATAATGCATAGGATATACAATATCCTTTTAGCAAGATGAAAACTTAACGCATGATTTCTTAGGCATAATGTTTTTCAAAACATCATGTTTTCCTAAATGAAGATATGAAGCCAAAGTGTTTGAATCGGATAGTCCCATCTAAATAAACTTGGTCTCAAGATTATAATCACTAGATGATGACAAGAGAATTCACCGAGTTTCTTATGTATACTCCTCAAGAGTCATTGTTGCTTGGGGTGTATGATGTTGGCTTTGAGATTGCATTTTAACATATGTTGTTAAAATGTTGATTTGAGGTTTAACGAAATTTATGCAGAAGTTTAACGACAAAGTATTACTAATACTTTGATAATTTGTAAAGGTGGTACTACTTATACCTTGTGGAAATTGACAACAATTACCAAGAGCACCATGCTTATTTGATAGTTGAGGTTCTAGCCATAATGAATTATCTAAGTCCTTATATGTGGAAAGAATGTTTGAGTTTGTTCAAACGCAGCATTTGATTCAAGACAAGTGTTGGACACAAGGGCTTTTTGAGCAATACACTCAACTAATTCAAATGATGGTAAGGATGGTGGATTGGTTGATCTAGGTGGTAGGTCTTCTAGTGTGTCTAAATAAGGATGTGGTGATGTAGGGTTCGTTGTGCTATGGGAGTACTTAGGTTGATTATTTGTCCAAAGATGTTGAACACAAAAAGTACGGATACTAATTCTTATGGTTCATTGGTTGCTACAACTAGCGGGTGAAGTGCTTGAAGTTTTGGTTATGTCTATGAAGCTTAGGGGCTGAGGTATAGGTTCACCTTGAAAGGGCACGTTTGATTTAAAGGATGCTCTTGGAAGTTCATGAACAATACGCTTAATGGTGCCAAAAGATGGAAGAGGGATAGTAGGTGTCTAAGAGGGATAAGTAGCACAGTGGGTTGTTTGTTTTGGATAAGTGTTTCAACAATTGTTAAAATACTTGGGTGTTGTTTTTTTTCTTTTCGGATATGACTTTTAATGACTACAATCGTAAGTCGCATATACTTGAATATTTCAGATGAAATACTTAAGTTGTCAATCCTAATTTGTTGAGATAATAAAGCTTAGATTGAACTCAAGGATAACAAGACTTGATAATATGTTTTTAACATACGTGTGAGTTATGACTCGATGTAAATACTTATCGTCTTGAAGGATGACACATTATTTTCATGTTAACCAAGTGAGGCAATACATGTAGATACAAAACAATATCTATAGTCATATGATAGACTTGTGTATGATATCTTTGCAAATAATGAGTCCAGTTGTTAGTCTCGGTAAGTCATCTAAGTTATCCATAAACGGGTGAGGAGATGTTGGGTGGTGTTTGCACAAAGTACAAGTTTTGGAGACTTTGGTAGTGAAGGTGTTTTGGATGGTTGTGAAGTAGTCATAATGGTGGGTGATTTTGGTGGTGGAGTTGGAGTACTTAAGTTTAGAAAGTTCACATCTTGAATAGGTGATGAGATGTTCAGAGGTAACGAGTCTGAGGATGAAGAGTTCAAGTTAATGAAACAACAAGATCGAATGCTAATCCTAGTGGTTTTCTTAAGTGGCTTATTTGAGGTTAATCCATACAAGATGGTAGTTTCTAATGAGATGGAAGTGGCTAAGATCATGTCAAACATCCTAAGTTAATCCATTGAGGATGTGTTGAATGAGTTATGAAAGATATGCATTAACAACTATCCTAGAAACGAAACTTGGCAAATTAGATTGCGGATTTAGTAAAATTAAACAACTTACCTGTAGGATCCACGGTACCATTTCTTTATACAAAGTGAGCCCTTAAATTGGTGCCGCTGGTCCTGCATGTGTATGGCGGTACCAAAATGCATAATGACGGTACCAACATTTTGGTGCCGTCTGATCCGTGGACACCAGAAAAGTTCACAGACCTATTTTTTTAGGTGTCGGGGAGTTTTCAGAAACCTGAAATTTTGCTTAAAACATGTGATATTAATTACTTCTAGTTAGGAAAAGTCGATAACACATATACAAACATAGTGGAGCATAGACTTTGACCAAGGGCTAACGATTTTCACATAAAAGTGAAAATGGGTAAAATTTGATAACACACTTGTGCTATCCACCTGCATAAACCGGTTAGCATACAATATTGTTTTAAGTCATATTATCATCCTACAAAGTAAAAACAAATAAATTACATCATACAACATTGTTTTTGTCCTTATACCAAACACTCTCTCAAAACCTCCATTTTTCAAAATATTTGACTAGTTTACTTAGTACTCATTGCTAAGCGAGTCATGACATTTCATAAGTTATGCGAGATGTTAGTATAACCTATGCAAAGAAAGTGATCTAAGTCTATAAGTGATGGTAAAACAATTTTCCAACTAAGTGCACAAAATCTAGCAAATGTCCTATTGTGCATAAACAAGAAATCGTCAAGCATGCGAATAAATAACATGGCAAGATTGACACTTATATTATTCAAACAAACAAGTGTAAATAACAATTTGAAAATAAGCAAGCAACATATATGCAAACAACATAAACAAGTGGTCATTTAGCATAGCATAACAAGAAAAACATTTTTCGTCATTTATCGTTTAAATGTGACGATGTATACCAAGCTTGATTAGTTTCCTTTAAACATATTACCAAATTATTTAGTTTCGAAGGAAATTGTATCAAAGTTCTAAGAATACCAACTTAAATTGCTTGATTCAAAAATTTGAGTTTTTATTTTAAAGCGGAACTCAATATCTTAGACATACTGTAGTATTTGGTCTATTTCACTTATTTAAAATTAGACTCAGGCCACGAGAGTATTTTTAAATGAAAGTAGACTCAATTCCCTTTAAAATGATAGGTGGCTCGACTCGTACGGACTTACGGTTAATTAGTTATGATTTTTTGAAGTTGCCAAAAAAAAACTCCATATTTTTCAAACACAATAAAATTCATTTCATTTAAATAAAATTACAATATAGGAAAAAACTACAATACGGAAAAACATACGATAAATAAAAAACATACGAAACTTAAAAAATACAATATTTTTCGCCTTTTACATGTTGTATTTTGCTATTATTTAGTCTTGTTTCTTTTTGATGATTGATGTTTTTGGCTCCGGCAACCCCTCAGTATCAAGCATGAGAAACTCCAATTCTCGACACACTAAAAGTCCATTTTCTTTCGCTATCCTTGCCTTGTACACTTCTTCGGATTTGTCTACTTTACGTTAATAATCTTGACGTAAAGCTTCCACTATAGCATCCGTTTGACTCCCCCCGGTGTTCGTTGACGACTCCACTGATTTTCATTTTTTTGCCGGTCAAGGCTTGCCTGCGGGACGAGCTCTTGGATTAGGGCCGAATAGTTCGGCGATATTATCTTCATCGATCACGTCCGGCGCGTCCCATTTGGGATATTGTTTCAAAACCTTCCACGCCGAGACCATATTAAACTGTCTCCCTGATTAAGCCTTAAAAGCAAGTCTTGCATTCTCAATATGATCAACATCATTTTCCCCGGATTTACGTTGCAAATTATTGTAAAAACCATTGAACTTTTGGCAATCACCGTTTATCGGACTCCATTTACACGTAACCATATTTTTGGTACGAGTAGGCCCTGTTGTCTGATCGTTGAAGTCCTCCCAAATCTGAGTCCAAAACGCATCGTTTAGTCGGTCATTACCCATAGCGGCGTTTTGAGAAACCTCGACCCAACACTCGGATAAAAAAATTTCTTCCTCGCTTGACCAACGAATTGTGGTTCGACACTCTTCTTCCTCCTCCTCCTCGTTGTCCGCGTCCACACCACGGTCTTGTTTTTTTCCTTGACGACGTTGTTCACGTGTTTTGGTTGGTGGTGGTTGAGGTACTTTGAATTGTGGCATCATTTCTTGTGATTCAAAGTAATGTTGTTGTGAAGGGTAGAATTGCGGTTGTGATTGTTGTGACGGATAGAATTGCGGTTGTGATTGTTGTGATGGATAGCCTTGCCGTTGTGATGGATAGAATTGCGGTTGTGATGGTTGTGATGGTCTTGGATATTGATAAGCTTGAAATTCGACGTGCGAAGAAGAGTTTGAGCTTTGGGACGATGGGGTGGACGGGTTTGACGAAGACGAGTTGAGAAGATTCATAAACGACATCTCGTTTGGATCTTGAGACATTTTTGGTTGTGGATTGAGATGGTGAAGATAATATATTTTTGAAAGAGAAGTGTGAATTTTTGTGTAAAATATAGGTATTATTTATAGAGTGGGTGGGGTAACATTTAAATTTGAAAAAAAAAATAAAAAATAAAACAAACCGTTGCATTTCAAATGGATAGTTTTTTGAAAATGTGTTTTGTCTTATTTGTGTTGTGGGAATGGCGAGTGGGGAAGTGGAGAGGCAACTTGGTATGGTGGCGAGGGGTGGCGAGGCTGCCACCTATGAGTGGCGAGCCTCCCTCGCTGCCATACCCTATGCTCTAACAATCTCCTCCAAAGAAGTGATTATTACGGGCGAACAAAATCCATGATATATCGATTTTGAAATCACTAATGTTATTTTACAAAGAAGTATTGCATACACTTTAAACATTTTTTTTCTTTTTTGGTATTCGATACATTATGTTGAAACGTAGAGGGGGGGGGGGTTGAATACGTTACCGTTTAAAAACTTTAGATCTTTAGTATCAAATCGCTTATGAAGCTTGTTATAATATGAAAGTACCAATTATTGTTTGTGACTAATATAAAGCATGGTAAACCAAGTTGTCACACAATCATGAACATCAAACCACATCACAAACAATAGTATAGTGCAAGTATAAAAGTAAAGAGATAAAGAAAGGAAAGTGCAAACCGAACACGAGGATTTATAGTGGTTCGGTCACGGATCTCCTTTCCGCCTACTCCACTCCCCGAGTACCCAACTCGAGAGTTACTTCACTAAATCAACAAGCTCCTTCTCGTGGAAAAACCTTACAATCGTCATTACACTTTTTCCGTACAAAGCTAAATACGGGTTCTAGTTCGAGTAGAACCAACCTAACGCCGCTTATACAATATTTCCGACTCTAAGCTAGATGTCGAGTTCTTTACAAGGGTACAACCACTCCCAATATGTTTTATGGCCCAACATAATAAACCTTGTGTTTTATGGCACAAACACATAAACCATCTAATCTAGTTTGGTGAAAGTGTTGTTATGATGTAATGATGTTTACACTAATGATCCATGATACAAATGTCTAATGGATATGAATGACTACTTCTAAATGAACTTCCATTGATAGGAAGCCTTCATGTTGAAGATCACAAGTTCCCTAAACTTGTTGTGATAGATCTTCAGCTTGTGATGAGTGGAGATGGTTGGATCTCCAAGCTTTCTTTTGTTGATCAAGATGTAGAGTATGCTTACAACAAAGATGAATGTTAGAAGCATTATGATCATGTGATGGTGAGGAGATTAATGTATGTTTCTACATTGTTATCTCATGATCTAAATGATGCAAGAAGGGTAGAGAAAGTGTGTTGAAGGATAGTCAAACAACTTGGTTTGGCTTGCTATTTATAACCAACATGGACGGGAGCGTCCACGGACCACGGAACCCTCAAAGGGTTCCGCCTGTACCATTTTGGTACCGGTAGTCCGATGACAAGATTACTAAAATCTTACTAAAGTCAACCAAATCCATCCAAGATTGTGTAAGCTATGTAGAGTCTAAATCTAAACAAAATATTCTATGAAATCTTCTAGAGATTACAAAGATGATGCATGCCATGATTCAATATGTATTTCTATTTTAGATTAAAAAGTTTATCAAAGTAAACTTGTAAAATGTATTATGTAACTAGTTAATAAAATGTCTAGTTACCTTTTGAAATACTTGTGAATGCAAAATGTAAAATGAGGTTTTAAATAGAATGGTTAACCTATTAAAATACTTAGTGACTCTAAACGTATTTTAAACATTCTATATGATTTGTTAATGGGTTTGATCATAATGCCACATAACAAACATGTACGAACCTGTGTTGTAACATACGAGGACTTGAGACATCGAGTGGTGTTGAATGTATGTTGAGACAAATGTAATTACAAGTAACTTGTACATTTTACGTTATGTATTACAAGTTAAATGTTTGTCATCAATCAAAACAAACGAGACTGTATAGATTAAATATCGTAATATTTGCACTAACACATTATTTTTATTAGTCTGTAGAGACATTTTTCTTTTTATATATTTGTGTAGCTCATTACATATTTTTTATGGTCTTTTGAGATAATTAACTTTACAAGTTAGTCTATAAATATTCATCAAAATGATTTTGTAAAGCTAGCCCGTTCATCGGGCGAGTCTTGAAGCTAGTATAACTATATGACATTATAAAACTCGTCATTATGCATGGATACCCGCCTAGTATATAAATATCAGGAAAATACAATAATAACTTTCAGTATACTTTTCAACATTTAAAGTAAATGAACATATAGAAATAAAAGAATGGTAGAGTCCTTAATGGTAACAAAATAAATTTTTATACTGTAAGAAAAAATCTAAAATTGAAAATCAAATTTTTGAAAAACCAATTGCAACAATAAAGATCAAAGTTGAAGATGATTTTATCAATATTACATCAAATTCGTATTATTGTCTAGCTGTTGGAAAAAAACTCATATTACAAAATTGGGTCTAAATTGTCAGAATAATGACATAAAAAAATAAAGGGATAACTTAGAAAAAAAATATTTAAGGTTTGCACCTAGAATAACATCACATTCTGATTGGTTAAATAAAAATTTTAAGCGAAAACTTTAAAGAACTTGTGCACGCACGAGATTTGAGCAGATATAATAACGATTAATAATATTTTTAAAGTTAAATATTGTGACACTTCATAAATCCATATTTTGTAATGCTTAAGATTTTTCTATAAAATTATATTAATTTTATTACTTCTATAGCTATAATACTCGTGCATGCACGAGTTTTTACATAATGTTTTCATTATGTGTTAAGATCGATTAATATTTTGTATAAATTTTTGTTGCACGAAAAATTTGACTTTGTTTAATTGATATTGTGTTTATGTTAATCTTGTTTAAATTTAATTATTGATATCATGTTCTAGACATTATCTGTTTTTAGTAGCACATAATGACCTTGACAAAATATGTGTCGTTGTTATATGTATAATCTCGTCTATTTATTTTTATGTCATAGTAATATGTGACGTCGTGCCTTCATTTTGATATTTATAATCTCGTCTATTTATTTTTATGTCATGGTAATATAAGCCGATTTTTAAACCCGTGTGCAGATTAAACTTATAAAGAAGAATAACGTGAGTCGTTATTTAATGTGGATAGTTAACAAAAATACATTTCAGATATCCTTACTTTTCTCATAAAAAGGAATAACATGACTCATTCGTATATGTATAATAAGTGTATTAATTTACATGTCACAGTAACTCGTGCTTTTCTTTTTATATTACAATTATGTGTAAATACATTAGTTTAATATATACTTATAATAACATTTATAAATAACAATAACGTATAGATGTATTTTTTTTTATAAAATATAAAGTATAGTGGGTATAAAATCTTGAGGGTATTTATTAAAGTTATAAAATTATTTAAAACCATGGAAAGTGATAAGTATACTTAAGTCCATATAATTTATTTAAAATTTAATGACTAAAGTTTTATTAGTGACACCTCCTTTTCAAGTTTTTTTTTTTTTTTTTTTTTTTTTTTTTTTCAAATTTGACACATGCATTTTATACATACTTTTCTTTTGCTAGATAAAATTTAGATGAGTTTGACTAAATTAAAGCCATTTTTATTTTTATTAAACAATACGAATACTCGCTTTCCATGTAGATGTAATGTAATCTCATTGGTACAATTAAGTTTTCATCATTCTTTTTCACATTTAGAAAATCTATTATCATATAAGAGATATTAATCTTAAATTTAATTATACGAGGTTTTTATTATTATCCTCATAACGTAAACGCATCAAGTATAAGTCGAGTCGCGGATATTGGATATGGGTTTCTTCTCTTTCTTTCTCCTTTTTTGGGGAACTTGAGAAGGATGCGGTTTTTCTTGAAGCGGATCCGTAAGTTCTTCGTGACTCAAGACATTGGGTGGTGTGTTGCTACTCATATCTTTAGTAGGATTATTTTGCTATAGCTAAAGAGTCGGGCTCAAATAGTATCTCGGCTTCTCGCTAACTTCTTATAAATTCATAGAATTTCTAATAAATTGATATTTCATAAATAATAATAATAATAATAATAATAATAATAATAATAATAATAATAATAAAGTGATGTTATTAAATAATAATAATAATAATAATAATAATAATAATAATAATAATAATAATAATAATAATAATCTTTTATATAATAAAAGAAAACCTCAAGTGGGGACTTTTTCATTTTCAAAAACTTAGTCTTCTCTTATGAAGTAATATATTTTTTTAACATTTTTTTTATCTTGAAAATAATTAATAATAATTATTTCCTTATTTGTCTAAAAAATTGAAAAAAAAAAGTTTTGTAACCATATCGGTAAAAAAAGGCACAAAAACACATAGACCCCAATCATATTTTTATAAATGCAAGAAAAAAATGTAACTTTTAAAAGAAAAAAAAAGTCTCTCTCCTCCCCACACATTCATTCACTTTCAAATCACCTTTCATCCACCATCACCTCCGAAATACCAAGTTCTCAAATTTGCATACCCTAATTTTTTTACCAATCATTTGGGTAGGTTAATGCTATGAAAAAGTGATTACTAAAACATCATCATAAACAACCCCATAAGCACTTTCAAAAAGCACATGACAACAAAGATATCTCCTGCTCTCGTGAAGCAGCGACGTGAAGAAACCGGTGCATGTATGATGGACTTCAAAAAACCACTGGCAGAAACAAAAGTCGATTTAGTCAAAGCTCAGGAATATCTTAGAAAGAAAGGTTCTGTTTCTATAGGGGAAGAAAGATAGTTGGTTCATTCCTACCAAATTGGCTATAACCTCTCTATTAGCCTGTGAGATACGCCATCAAGGAAACAAGTACCTTGATTTGGAGAGTTTAGTTTTTAAATTATTTAATTGGTAAGGCAATACGGAGTATAACTTTAATACTGTTATAGGATCCAAACTTTTTGGTTTGAATCAACACGTACACGCACGCACTAATGAATCTAAACCTGCTCTAATGGCGTTCGTTTAATATCATGTATTCTTTATCAAGGGTATTAAAATTCTAGAATCGTGACTGATAATATATAATAACAAAGGTAAGACTAGTGAGAAATAAAATTTCTATTATAGAGCGTGTCACCAATAGCGGTGATGATATCAAGCGGTTGAGTACTGAAGGTTGGTACACAAGAAGATTTTTAGCTGCTGATGCACAAAACAAAACATGGTATCTATACTCGATGTGGAAACACAACCAGTTAAAAATGGGTCGGTTTGGCCATTTTTTAAATTGTCTATATAGTTGGATGTTTTAAATATGGTTACATAACTTATATTACTAAACTTCACACATTTTATTTAAAACAATATAATGTACACTATAAGCATTTGAATGCACGTGAGGCAACTTTGAACCGTATGTCAATAAGATTTTTATCATCAGGTCTGGAGGGTTTCATAACGGGTCAACAGAGGTACTTATTCCTTAAACCAAAATAAACCAGACCACATTCACCCATCTCACAGATTTGGGCTAAAATGCAACCAAAGAGACTCATATGCATATAAACGGGTCAAAAACCTCAAAACTGCCCAAACAGGGTGTTTGGTTTATAACATAATTAATATTTGTACATTATAGTAGACAATATAAATCTGCTACTCCGTAGACAATATATCATATGTAATAAATCTGCTACGCACTAGTAAACTGAAATTGGAAAATACATCAAAAGACAATCAAAATGGAGCAGGCCATATTCACATATAACACATTTTGTCCTTTTTTAAAGTGTTTAGTTTTATTAGGAATAATCATTCGACTAAATATGAGTAGATTAAATTATAACGCTATTAGTACAATAACAACCAAAGTGTTAAACTAAAGAAATTCACATATGTTCAATAAAATTAGACTAACAGGTTAACTTGCACTCTATTATTGAGATAAAAATAACGGCCAACAATGTTATAAACGATGTATCTATGTGTGAGAAATAGAGTACGGGTCAAAGCAGCATTGCTTGACCCAGAAAAACTTTCATGGGCATCCTTCAATAGTTAAAAATGTTTTACTATCTTTCGCTTTTTGACACTTTCAAGGACTTAAAAGTAAATAAATTGAGTTTGAAAAAGAAATCCCAAACACTATTATAGACTTGAAGACATTGCTTTCTATTATAAAGAGTGTTTGGTTTTACATAATGAGGAGAACATACATCCCTATGCTAATAACCTTTGATTTTTAGAGACTTTCTATGCCTTAAAATTACAAAATTTAGTGTGTCAAGAAGCTATCCCAAACATTATTTATAGCCTTGAAGAACATGCTCTATACTATACAGATACTAATATTGCTCAGTGATGTTGTAAACGACGTACTTATGTGTGCATAAAAGAGAACGGGTCATAACAACATTGATTAACCCAGAAACACTTTCATGGCCATTATTCATCGGTTATACTATCATTTGTGCAAAATTTTATTACTAATAAATCTTTAAGCTGTTGATTACATCAATACTACATTTGTGCACATTACAATTAGTAATTTATCGTTAAGATGTTAAGTGCAACGCTATTGAATAATGCACGCATTCAACTTAGGCCTACATGAAAACGCACTGTCACCCAAACTAACCAAATAACCTTTTTATCAGCATAGGTCAGACGGGTTTGAAAACGGGTCAACCAAGGTACTTATTCCCTAAACAAAATTCAACCAGGTCACATTCACCCATAGCAGGTTTTGTCATTTTTTTAAGTATTCTGTATTTTTACGAATAATCAGTATGTTAAATATTAGTACATAATTACAAAACTTTATTAGTACAATAACAATTAGAGTCTTAAACTAAAACAATTCAGATGTCTTTAATAAAATTAGACTTACCGGTTATTATGTAGCATTTAGATTTTCACCAACCTCTTTGTTTGATTTTCTGTTGATGCAGAAAACCTCCTTCAAAAATTAGATTGGTATTAATATATTGTAATCATATATCACATACAGTAAATAGTTTAGAAAAAAATATACTTTTTTCTATTATAAAAAGAGTTTGTGCAATACCACCCAACCCAACCGAAGTTTTCCTTGAAATTTTTGTCCATTTTGACCCCTTTAACCGACCAGCCTAGCTTGCTCCCATTTATTACATGAATTATCATCAATGAATCGAATGAAGACCCACACTTTGAAAGGTAAGCTAATTGTATTTCTGAGAGGCGGATACACCAAGTTAAATTTAGAATTTTTTGTTTACACGTTTGTTTTACAAATCCTTCTACAAGATATAGAAATCCTTCTGGTAGTGAGGTCAATAATAGTTGCAGTGTCGTTATATGCAGGGCAATGGGGCATAACGGTTTTTGAAGTGGAACTCTTGCCATTTTGTACTTTATAATAACGGTGGTAGTGGTATTATCAAATGGATCAGCTTGTGCACTGCATATGGTTGTGCAACAATGTAGTATCTGCCTGGTGACTGATCGGCTATAGTAAGTACATGAGTCGTTTGACCTGGTCTAAGCATGAGCACTTTAGTAAAACAAGTGCACATATGTTTAGATCATTTTTTGTATCAACTTTTGTGCCATAAAGGTCACATTTGTCAATTTCAGTCAGCAACATGTCATGTGTTCTATGTATTCTCTTAAAAAATTACTCCTTTTGCTTACAATCTAACGTGTCTTATTCATGAGTTATAAAACTTAAATCAAAACAAATTATCAACAATAGTGATGTCACCACTATTAACTGGGTGTTTGGATTACCATATTTGGCAGGCTTATGGCTTACTTGAAATTGGAAAAACTCATGTTTGTTTTCTTACCAAGGAGCTGGCAATATGAGTTTATGGCTTATGAGATTTTACAAATTCGAAGTCCATTAGTCCATAAAATAAGCAAATCAAAACACACCCTAGGTATCCCTCCCATTAGTCCATATAATTTTGTTGATTGATGCAACACTCGTTTCTCGGGTACTTGGACCCCACCCTAGATGAAAATGGATCAAAGGCCTTACGTGATTGGCTAGTCATGAGGGTCAAACTATTAGTCAACAAATGTGTAACGTAGTTTTGGAAGTTATGATGCCTAACTTAAGGGACTAATGTTGCTTAGTAGTATATGTGTTATAAGTTAGTTGTGGCCAAAGTAGAATGAATGGAACTAGACGGACAAATCTTGCCCAATGGCTAAAGTTATGCAAGATAAATAATTATGGGGAGAAGTATAGAGATTTCTATCTCTTCCTAGAGGGTGTTTGATGTCCGGTTTATAGAAGAGAAAAAGAGAGGGAAAAGAGTTGAGCTTGGTTATCATCCCATGATGATGATGAAGGTCTGGTGCTTATGATCTTGCCTAGCATTGATTCTCATAAGTAAGTAACCTCTTTATCTTGATTATTAATGAATTTAAGATTATGAGTCAAGTGGGTATTCATCATATGATCAAAGTATGATCATATGATGATTTAGAAAGGATATTGGGTATGTTTAAAGGGTTATATAAACCCTTGATTATGATGTTAGGTTATGTTTTAATAGTTTGATTACGATGATGAAGGATTATGATGATGGTGATGAAGGTAGAGTCATGATGTCCATACTAGACTTAGCTTGGAGCTAAGGTAAGTAAACGGGCTATAATGTAAAGTTATAATGATTTCTATGTGTTACGCGTTATGTGGCTTATGTGCTAGATTGATGATTAGCTTGGTTAGTTGTGTGATTATGAGTAAGATGCTAGTTATATGTTAGACGAGAAAGGATTAGAGGAAAGAATGGTTAGGGCTTTAAGTAGCCGAGGTATTTGGTTATGCTTTATAATTGTGATAGCGTGTTATGCGTGAATGAATATGTTATACATGCTTTACTTACTAAGCATTTGTGCTTCCGGTTTAAGATGTTAGTGCTTTGTAGGATGTTATGTGGTGATGATGGTAAGCTTGGGCTAAGGCTTACGGATTGCTAGTTATGTCGAAGATTGGAATATTGGTAATGAAGTAGGAGCTAGGTAGTATACCGAGCTCAATGTCGAGTTTGTACCCCCGTTGGTCCTATGATAGTTTGTATGGTAGAGTCAAGTGTCAATTTGTATGTTATGATTGTCTTGATGAATCAGTGGCCAACCGTTGGGTCAAAGTGTGTTTTAAGTGTTTATAGTCAAAGTTAAAGGGGTGTTTGGCATAAGCGCATTTATACCCATTTTGGGTTGTAAACGGGTCATTCGATTATGGAATAAGTTTATTATATTATACTAATGATTTTGGTTGAGTTTGGTATGGTAATGAGTTGCTAAGAGTCGTTTGACATGAAATGGGTCAAAACGGGTTTTGGGCACAAAACCTGTTACTTTGCAAAGTACTAATCCAAGGGTCGAACAGTAAATGTTTTTATATGGAAATGAGGTCAATGACGTGTCTAAAAAATCTGGAATGTTTCGTGGTCTAACGAGTTCGGGAACTATGGTTTTCGGAAAATGGGTCAAAAGTGTACAAAAAAGGGTTATGCTGAAAAAGGGGCGTTTGGGTTAAGTGTGTTCTCACCCATTTTGAGTTGCAAACGGGTTGATTGATTATGTAAACGATTTAGTATGAAATTTTAATGGCTTTGAGTGAGTTTGGTGTGAAAATAAGGTAGTATGGGTTGTTTATTGTGAAAATGGGTGAAATTTCGGTATGGGGTACACTAAATTTCGGTATGGAACCAAAACTCTCAAATTTCGGTTTGGGAGTGAATCTGTGGACAGATTTTGTCAGTTTTTGAAAAATCATATCTTTTAATCCGTAAGGCGCCACGAGTCGTGCCACCCGGCGTTTCGAAGGTAATTGACTCTAGTTTTATTTAAAAATAGTCTTAAGGTCCACATGTTTATAGATTTTTGTCAGATTGTAAAAGAGTGACACTAGGTCAGTTTTCAGGTGTACTTTTTGCAAAAAGTTTTAAAATTTTAGTCAAATCGCGCACGGGGCGTAACAACTTGGTATCAGAGCTTCGGTTTAAGTGAATTAGGTTTCCACTATAGGTTGCCTAGTCTTAAACCACTCGTAGTAGCTTTAATGTAAGTGTTAGTAACGTTGAAAGTAATCATTAAATATGAGACGGATTATGCCTTTTGTTAGATGAGCTTTATGATGATAAGTATTAGATGTGTATTTAGTGTTGATGTATATGAGTTGTAAGCCCGTGGAGGACTTCAAGTGTTTGAATGATTAGTTAGCCGTGCACCTCGGTTGGTTCCGGTTATTATATTGTGACTATACGAACGTATGGTCGAGTTATGGTAATGGAATGTGTATAGAAGTTTAAGTAGTATTAGATATGGGCTAATAAGCGAGTTACAATTTTATGATGCCTTAGTTATAAGGTAGACTAGTGCTTGCGGCTAGTTAGAATGTTGATGCTTAGACATGAGTTAGTGATTGCAATGTGATATATGAGTCATAAACTTTATGATTTGATTTTGATTATGAATGTGAGAACACTTTTGAATGGGTGTTATGTATTATTGTTTATGTGACGTTAAGTTTATGGTGGAAGTTTATTTTATGTCTAAGTTTTTGTGGTGTGCTTGATAGCATGATACATAGAAGTTGTGTGAAGCATGGATTAGATTTAATATAATGGATAGTTGCTATATTCGTGTAATGACCTAGTTGTGGTCGAGAATGTTGAAAGAACATATTGACATGTGAAATAAGTTAAGAAGCATGATATGTGTTTGGGAAGCCTAGATGTTTAGAAAGCTTGAGATAAAGTAATAAATGATTGATAAAGCATGATTTTTACACGTTTAATTAAATGAGAAAAGTTAAAGTGTATAGTCAAGATGTGATAAGAACACGTTTATATAAAACATGATAAACGAAACATGCTAGTAATGAATGGTTAGTGTGATGAGTAAAAGCGGTAAATGAGATAGATTTTACTAGAATTCGCAAGCGTTATAAAGCGCGATAGAAAGAATCGTAAACCCTGAATTGAATTATGCTAATATTCAGAATTTGTATGACGAGAAGATGTGAGATTTATGCGTATGAAGTATTGAATAGGCCATTGTGATCAAATGGCATATAGCGAAAAATGTGAGTCAACTTGGGGTTGACGGATGAATGATAGATTGCATTGTAGAAATGAAAATATAGTAAATCAACAAGTAATATGTGGAAAACTAGAATGGGGGGGGGGTTGAATAGTTTTGCCAACTAAAACTTCGTTTTTTAAAACATTTAGATCAACTTATGTCAATCTATTTAGATGTGTATGTTGGACGTTGATAGATAGATATATAAAAGTGTAATGAAAGATAAAGAGTAAGAAGCACAACCACGACACGAGTATTTATAGTGGTTCGCTACAAGGACACCTTCCTTACCTACTCCACTCCCGAGTCACCTACTCGAGTTCGTAATCACTACACGACACCAACTCCTTATGGCGGAGAAGCCTTCACAACGTCGCCTACTTTTTCTCGGTACTAGGCTAACCACCGGGTTCTTTTCACCGGTGAACCACACCTACCACAACGCCGCCACCCTTTATCCGGTACTAGGCTAACTATCGAGTTCCATTACAATGGAGGAACTACTACCCAAAACTACACAACACCTAATCCCAAAGGAGACTCACTCCTTATTACAACATGATTCGCTCCCAAACCGTCAAGTTTTATCACTCAAGCCGGCCACTTGTGAATGGCCGACCGTAACAAACTTAAAACGGCTCAAGCACGAATTCAATGAAGATCTGGAGAGTATAGTGTTTCCCCGGGTCGTTAAGTCCCAGCGAGCTATGCAATGGATCACCAAACGTATAGTGATCGAGAAATTTGAATGAGAAAAGAGATCTGATTGATTATAACTACAGAAAAAGCCAACAAATTACAGAGGCTTAAATGCAAATTAAAGAAAATTAAAAAAGATAAAAAATATTAAATAAACGCTATCACTATTTGCAAAATGATGTTTTTGATTTTATGTTTTTATAAAATTGAATTAAAAACTACGTAACGTATAAAATGAAAATGTGAAACTTACAC
Organism: Chrysanthemum lavandulifolium; assembly: GCA_022545495.1. NCBI lineage: Eukaryota > Viridiplantae > Streptophyta > Magnoliopsida > Asterales > Asteraceae > Chrysanthemum > Chrysanthemum lavandulifolium. Next base: position 163,408,261 of record CM040245.1, on the reverse strand, counting down.
GATATTAATCCTAAAAATATGAAAATGATATTTTACAAACCTAATGATAAAAGAAAATTTATAGAAAAGAAAATTATTTTTATAAGTAATTATCTAATTATTATTAATTAAAAACTATTTTTAACTATTTAATATTAACCTAAAATACAAGAAAATAGGAAATAAAGCTAGAAAATAAAATTATGACTTGGAAAATCTAAAATAACAAAATAGAATTTTCAAACTGCTTTTATATTTTTCTCAATATTTTTGTATTTTCTAGGAATTAAAACTATTTAAAACTAATTAAATTATTTAAAATACAAATTTAACTAATAAAAATCTAGAAAATATTTTTTGTCTTTTATATTTATCTTAACTTAAGAAAAATGAAAATTATTTTTTTGAAACTTTTCTTAATTTTTTGTATTAAAAGCTAATTAAAAAGGATTAAAAACTGATTTTAATTAAGAAAAATAGTAAACTGACTTGGAAAAATCTAAAAATTTCAGGAAAACTCTAAAATTATATTTAGAATCTAGGTAAAATGGAAAACCAGGTGCTTGTGTGCAAGAAATTGAAACTGCTATGCAAGTGCTTAAAAATAAGCACTTTGAAATAAGCAAATGAGAACCAATAAGCACCAACTGTTAACAAAAGCTATAATATGCTACAAGTACTCAAAAACAACTTAAAACAACTACTCTTAACCTCTACAATGCTAACTACCAAGATTTGGCTTATTTGATTTTAAGTGCAAAAACAGTTTATGGGTACTTACTTTATGCTTAAGCACAAACTACAAATTAAGCTGAAAATGAAAACTAGCAATTGGAACCTAAAGTAGACCTAGGTGAGACCTTATAAACCAAAAATCAGGCTTTAACAAGCTCTTATGAGCTCTGTGCAAGCTTGCACAAAACTGAGAAAAACTCAGTTGATGCTGAGTTTTGTGTGAACAGGGCATATGAGACCAAAAAGACAAGCACTTTTGAGACTTCTAAAAAAATTGCAAAAATCTACTAAAATGGCTATAAGAAAATAGACCAAGGGAAGTTTATGAAATACCAAGTTTCACTAAATATGGCTCAAAAATGAAGCCATGAAAAATCCTTCCAGTTGGATGAAAACCACTTTTTTCAATTTTGACTTTTGAAAGTAGTTAAGAAACTTTGACCAAAATGAACTTTGATTCCACTTTGAGGACTGATTATGTTATATTATGATGAAATGACACTAATGCAAGTTATCTCTATGAACTTCAAGCACAAAACAAGAATTTGATTCTTCAAAATCACAACAGTTAAGACATTGTGACAGATTTAGTTGATGTTTGACTTTTATGAGTTGCAGGCACAAGATATTGACTGAGATTAGTTCAATTGGACTAAACAAACATGAACCAACAGATTCTAACTACTGACTAAACCTTTAGGACAGAAAGTGCAGCAGAACCAAACACACCTTTATACTACTAATGTGAAAGTTAAATGAGCTAATCAATGCACCAACATGTTTTAATGATCAATCTAAGTTTAAAATACCTAAATACTACTATTTAAACAGGTTTTAACTACTTGAGATTACAAACACAGATTATGCTATATAACTTTGAAAATCACTTACAACTGTCCCAGCCACTATGGCTTGCCATCATTGAAACAAGAACACAGTACCACTAGCCTATTCAAACCAACCCCATAGCTTCTAATTCAACCCAAATACATTTCTGAACCAACCCATATCCATTGCTGCATCATTGTTGCCCCATGTTGACTTTTGTTGACCAATATCCAAAATGCTAGAAACTTAAAGACAAGCTTGCGAAAGCTATATAGTTAGTATAAGCTTGAATCACTTATAAATAAGGCGATTGAAGCTGACCTTAGAGTTTGAAAATGAAAATGTAACAAGAGCTTGAAATTTGAAACATGAACATAAACTCAAAAATTGATACTTAAAAGAGTTGCAATACACTTAAGTACTTTTACTTGATACAATTAAACTTGAAAATACAAATGAGAATCTTTTTAAGACTAAGAAATTAAAATACGACATACATTTGTGAAAAATAAACTAACTACTACTTTATTTTCCTTCCTCTTCCTTCTTTTTATACTCCAATCTGTTTCTCTCACCTCTCTCTTCAAATCCCAGCACTCATCTTGGCCCTTGGATTGGTAGGTATCATTTTTGACCGTTTGATGCGTTTGGCGCCAAAATAGTTTTAACAGCTGGGAGGGTGCATTAAATGCGTTTGGCTTGGGGTGAGGTGGAGGGTAGTAGTAGGGTGGTTGTGATGATGATGGAAAGGGTGAGCGTGGGTTATTTTTGCAGGTATAGGTTATGATGAGGGGGAAGGAAGAAGGGTAACCCGTGAGCGGTTTAACTTATTTAAACTGTGGGTGGGTTGGTTTTGGGTTTGGACCGGGTAAAAGGGTTAAAGAGGTGGACTGGGTAAGGATTTGGATTGGGCTTGGGTTGTTTGTTTATTTATTTTGGGCCTAGGATAATACAAGGGTCCGTTTGGATGAGTAATAACACAAGAACCATTCATGTAAATTCTGTAAGACCAAGGACCAAGGCTGCCATATTCCAAAGTTGTTTCAATGGCCTAAAACTGACAAGTTTTAATAGTACAAGGACCAAATTTGACATTTTCCCATTTCCAAGGACTATTTCTGCCAATTTTTAAACTTGAAGGACCAAACTTGTAATTTCTCAAAACTTTTGACATTTTTCACCAAAGGACTAATTTTGACAACTTATGATTTTAAAAGGACCTTTGGTGATTTTTCTTTTGAAATTATGTGCTCAGGGACTATTTCGATAATTTTTGAAACTGGGGACCGAAATCGCCAATTATGCAAACTTTGCTCATTTTTCATCCGATTTTAAACATTTTGCATCCGAAACATATAAAATGCAATTTTGAGATATTTTCAGTATTTTGATGCATTTTGAGCATTTTAAACGTTTTGCGCTCAGATTTAATCAAAAATGATGAGTATTTACACACTCATCACAACACCATCAAGGATATCAACATCCTTGAAACAAACTATCACTATTTGTATAGCGATGCACCTCATCGATTATACGACCTTGGTATTCTTCACTAATGCCTTCGTCTTGACACCTTTAGCATTCTTCACTAATGCTTTTGACATGGACGTTAAGCACCTTTCACTAATGCTTTCGTCTTGACTCTTTCAGCATCCTTCACTAATGCCTTCGACACAACACTTCTATGGAGGAAGAAAGAACTATCAACAAGAGAACCTCAGTAGTCTTGATGATGACGAAGCATGGCAACTCATGGATTTGAGCTTGCTCGACTTCAAGAAGTTGTGATCTCGCCTTTAAGAGGAACCTAGAGAATCACACAAAAACAAAAGACAAACTACATAGAGAGATCCCTTAGGATTAGTGGTTAGAGAGTTATAATACTTTGGGAAAGTATGTGTGAGAGTAGCAAGCCATAAGGAAGAAATGGCTCACTATTTATAGAGGAGAAACAACTAGTGTTCCACGGATCCCACCCTCAAGGGATCCGTCTAGTGTAATGCTAGGGATCCGTGGGACGCTCCTCTTTGCCCATGGGTATTTTGGTTATGGGTCATGGGTTATGGGTTGATCCATGGGTATTTCATTAGATACAATGTACCTAATGGGTGCAATGCATCTAGTCAATTGGGTATGGGTCAATACCATAGGTTGTAGTTTTTACCCATTTATAATACATACTAGTTATGTATATATTTGCCCAATATGTAAACACTAGTTGTTGTACATATGTATTACTAAATCATAAAACCACTTATACTTGTTTTAGTGTTTTATGTGAAAACGTAGGTGTGTTAGAAAACTATTGGCTCAAACTATTTACGTATTTTATTTGTTTCATTAAAATGATTTTACGTTTGTTATCGACAAAACATTAGAAGATCGTAAAATATAAATAAACATTTTTACGGCTTATTTGTATTAACAATCTCCCCCTTTTTGTTGATTACAAAACATAAAATTATTTTAACGAAAACTAAAATTAAAAAGTTCGAATTGAAGTTTTACTCTCTTCTCCCCTTTTGTCAAAACAAAAGAGCGTCGAAAAGAAACTAACACATTGTTTTAAGAAAAACATGTAAAAGAGAAAAAATGTAAAGAGAACAAGTGACGGGAATGGTTCTCATCTTAACTCCCCCTTGACGAGTCCATCCCTTTGTGAGGGCGTCAAGTAAAAAAAACTAATAAGCTAATGCATTGCAACTTCGTTTGCAAATGGTTTCGTCCTTGTGACGGAAGTGCTCCCCCTTGATCTTTGCAATGGGATGTCATGAAGTATAATCCAAAAAAGGATTATATTGCAAATGGTTTTGCAATGTATGGTTTGACACAAAGCTCCCCCTAGCTTAGGATGTCAAAGTCTTCATGTGTATTTTGAAAATCTACAAAATAAAGGTTAGAAAGCAAGAGTATAGTGCATAATTTCCTGCAAATAAGACTCAAGTTAGTAGAGAATTTGCCTTCTGTTACACGGATCCCACGGTTCCCTCCTTGGAGGGATCCGTCTAGGCAATTTCTAGGGATCCGTCTGTCTGGTGACAGATTATCAGCAATGGTGATATACCAAACAATGTTAATTATGAAAGTGAGATATGTATACAAACAATAAACATATACTCAAAGCAATATGGCAAATAAGTTATCATTCAATAAAACAAAGAGATAATCAACAAATCTCTAAAACTAAGAGAATGATCTAGCCATACATATTCTACTAATACTAATAAGTTACTAAAACTTAAAACGCAACAATGTGCTTGAGTCTAAGGATGAGTAGACTTGTTGATTTGGTCCAATCTTTCAAGAAGATGATTAAACATGAAATGCAACTCATTTCGTACTTTTTGAACAAGTCCTTGGGTGATTAGATAATTTGAGCAATTATTGTCTTGATTGGGAACCGGAGGAAAATGGATGTTTTGAGAAGACTCTACGAATGATGGTGGGGTTTCATTTAGAGATGTAGGGTGAGGTTCTACTAAAAATGAGGGTGGTGGTAATGGAAATTCCTCCATATGATCAAGTCCTTGGTGGTTACTTGTCTCCAATGATGGACTAGTCGGTGTTGTAGGTGGTTCCCTATTTAACGAGAAAGTTGGTGAGTGAGATGTTCTCGATGGTGAATGCTCTAATGAATAGATATTTGGGGTGAGAAAGAGGCTCGTTGAATCCATGCTCTAGGAATGAGGGCTTAGACGGTTTGCTAGAGCTAGCTATGTTTGGTTTTGAACTAGATGACCCTTTTTCTAGCCCAAAAGGTTTGATGCTAATTTTGCGGTTCTCTTAGCAATTGTTGAATGGGTTTGTTGAGGTGGGATTCTAGCGTTGTTATTTCACGGAGATGATTCGTGGATGAAATCTCATGAATCATATGACCCTTTCTTTTGGATGAGCCTTTGGTTGAAGAGTTGTTGCTAAGTGCTTTGGTCATGGTGATGGTAAGGATGCAATATAAGCTTCTAACTCATCGATTTTGAGAGCTAGGTGAGAGTGATGACTTAACCTTAAGAGTGTTTGGTTTATAAAGGATAATTTTGAATTAGGGAATTAAATTCTTGACCACTAAGAGGATTAAGCATGCACTTAGGATATTGTTCAGCTCTAGGAAGACATTAAATGGTAACTAAAAGTGGTTAGATAACCAAAAGGTGGCTTAAATTTGAAGAGGAAAGCTGATTAAAGTTTTCTGCAAACACGGATCCCACGGATCCCTCTCACCAGGGATCCGTCTGGTTATAAACCAGGGATCCGTCTGTCAAACATATACTTGATGAAATTATTATGCTTTTTGTAAGGTCTAGTACTTATGTATCTCGAGGTTTTGACTTTCCTTTGATGTCTTGAGTGGTGGATGTCTTAAATTCTCGACCATAAGGGGTGAGGTTACTTAATGATGGTTTTGGGTAGGAAAGTGGACTTTAGATAGTCTAACTAAGTGCTTGAGAAGGATACCATTTGATTTGAGATTGAAGAGTGGTGGTAATTAGTCCTAGAAGTCAGATGATGGCTCAAGAAAAATTTAATAAAATCTTAAAAAATAAAGAAAAAAGAAAAAGTTTTGAGCCTATTTTTTGAGTTAAAAGTGATTAAACTCAATTTGCTAAAATTGATGGACATATCAAACTAAGTGTTATAAGATGTGAGGAATAATGTGTGAGCGTTTGAGCAGAAATATGGTGAGTTTTGATGAGTTGATAAATCAAAAACACTTTGAAATAGATCCTAGGTAAGCTATGGGTGAGTGTCAAGCGCTCAAATGCTTGAGGAAGACTTAGTTGGTTCTAAGGTCTTTATGTTTGACTAGTGTGAAGTGATCTAATGAGCTGTTTTTGATGTAAGGAAGTCTGTATTGCTCATCTGTAGTCACGGTTCCCTTTTGGGAGGGATCCGGCTAGTTATAACGCCGATCCGCCATCTGCAGATCGAAGGCTTTTCAAAGAAATGTGCAATTTTGCACTCTTAGAAAATGCTTCTCCTAGTTGTTTCTATAAAGACTAAATGCAAGAACACATCAAGTATAACACATAGCAAATGTGGGGGAACTAAAGGTACCTAAAGATGAGTGACGACAACTACTTGAATGATTTCAAGAAGTCATAAAATCTCATCCTACACGTTCCTAAGTTAAGATTGTTCAATGCCAAGTTATGGAAATACCTACATACTACATCCTACTCTACATAAGTATTGTTTAGTTGTTACAACCCATTGTTTAAAATTGTTTTCACAAATTAAGGTCCTATGACCTTACCTTACTTCCCCACCACTCCCCGTCTTCATCCCTCCGCCACTCTTTATCACACCATCTCTACTTCTTTTTCTTCAAGAAGTTGGCGAAGCAATTGAAGATCCCTTGGTTTGTTGCCATTCGGTGATGGGCTAGGAATGTCCTAAGATTGATTGATGTAATCCAAAGGGTCGAGATCGGTGTTTTCGAGTGGGTTGCTACTACCTTCACCTTCTCTTTGCCTCTCCCGTTCATCCGAGGAATCCGTGGGTGGGTGTGGCCTTTTGCCTTCCACCATAAACCTTGTAGTTCTACCCTCGGTCAATGACACCATAACTTTGTTGCAAAAGCTATGATCATAGGATTGCGGAGAAGGATCTAATGCAAAGATGAATGTTACAAGATGGGTTAGGAGCATTGCGTACGAGAGCACCATTTTGTCCATGCTTTTTACACTTGCCATTCTCTTAATCATGTAGTATGCAAGGTTGAAGGGAGTCTCGGTCACTAGGTAATAGATCATGAAACTTAGGCATGCGTTGGGGTGATCCTTGTTTCCTACTAAGCACAACACATTCTCCCTCACCACAACTTCCCATTTCCTATACAATGCGTACATCTCGGAGAGCTCCATTTGGAAAGGATCCCTATAGATCACTTTTGAGTTTCTAGTGACCCTTGATGGGGATGCCCTTGGCATGAACACGGTATCCCTTACCGTGGTTGCTTCCGGGATTAACATGTGGTAGATTTCATGATGATCAACCATATTGTGTATCTCCTCTAAAGACCACTCATTGGAAAACATGCAAACTCCTTGATATGGAACCTGATGAGTGTGTAAATACTCATCATTTTTGTACAAATTAGACTGCAAAAACATCTGAAAACACTCGAAATGCATCAAAATGATAAAATATCACAAATAAGTGTTTTATGTGTTTTAAATGCAAAATATCAAAATCTGGTGAAAACGTATCAAGTTTGCATAATTGGCGCTTTAGTCCCCAAGTTTCAAAAGTTGTCAAAAAGCAGGTCCCGGTAAAACCAAATGAAGAAAAATATCATTTCAAGTCCCTAGGATTCCTAAGTTGTCAAAATTGGTCCTTGAGATTTAAATTTACAAAATTACAACTTAGGTCCTCAAGTTTCAAAATGTCAAGTTTGGTCCTCGAAATTTGAAATTGTCAAACCGGTCCTTGTACTATTAAAGTTTGTCGGTTTAGTCCTTGTGACAAATTTGGAATAATGGCGAATTGGTCCTTCAAGATTTCGAATTACAAGTTTAGTCCTTGTCATTTAAGCCTAAACTAAGCCTTGTCAAAACAATTTGAACCCCTGCCACTTAACCCATTTGACCCCCTGTCATTAGCCTTTTTGGACCCCCAAGTCAAACCAAGTCAAACCTCTTCCCTTTCCTCCACTGCATCAGATATCCCTCCAAGTTGCTCGTGACAACACAGGCCCTCTCCCATCACCTTTTCTCCTTTCCCACCACCCCCTCATCATCACAAGCCACCACATTAAATGCCACCCTCCCTAGTTGATGAAATGCAGAGCTACAAGTCAAACCAACCTTTCCCGCCAAAATGTGCTATCACTCAAAACTCACCCATTGGTCAAGAAAAGTGGTGGGATACTCTCAGAAGGACACGTGGAACATTATTGAAGCATAAAAGAGGAAGAAAGGCAAGAGAAAGGCGCCTTTTTAGTTTTTATTTTATGAATGTCGATTTACTTTTATGTCTTTAATTAAGCTTTAAAGTGTAATCTTTGTTTCATGATATAAAATTAAGTCATTGAAGTGTATTAAAACTGCTTTCAAGTGGAAATTCAAGTGGTATTAACATTTCATGATATATAGTTCATCGTTGCAAAATTCAAAGTCTAACTTTATGTTCAAAGCTTCAATAAGCTTTATTTAAGCTCAAACAAACTTATTTAAGCTCAATATAGCTTTTGATAAGCTTTGGAAACAAGTTCAATCAAAGGTACTAAAAAGTCAACGAAAGTCAACTTTAAAGATAATTGGTTCAAGCAGTTGGAAATGGAACGGGTTGTTGCAGAGCGTTGTTTGGGTTGGATTTGATATAGAGTAGCATATATTGGGTTCTGTTTAAACTACCAAATAAGCTTGGGCATTTGTAAGCTTATTTCTCATTTTCATTTTTAGTCATTTGCAATTTGTGTTCATATTTGAATCTTGTGGTCATTAAATAATCTAGACATGTTTAATTAGTGATGCTAGAGTTAGTTTAAATGGTTATATTAGCTAAATCACATAAGCTTAGTTTAAATAGTCAAATCACCAATAAAATGGTGTTTGGATCAAGAGGTTAGCCGAGTCTAAGGCTTATTCATGAGTTGAGTTTTGTTGGTTTAAACTTGTTTAGTGCTATTTGACTCATATCGCCTTGATTTTGCACCGCACACCTTTAAAAGTCAAAATCTAGTTTTAACTGCCTTAATCCATTAACTCGCAAGAGTTTGGGAAATCAAAACCTTGTTTCATGCTCGTAAATCACTAGAGTAGCTTGTCTTAGTCTCATTATACCACAAAACATCAATATCGTTAACAAATTAGGATTAAAGTTCACCAAAGTCAAGTTTCTAAATCATCAAAAGTCAAATATACATGAAAAGTCTGTTTGAGCCCAAATGAAGTGATTTTCTTGGACTCATTCTTGGGTCATATCAAGTGAAACTTTTGTTTTTAAAACTTCAACAGGTCTAGTTTCTTATTAGGATTTTAGTAGATTTTTAGAAATTTTTCTTAAGCTTCAAAAAAGCTCATCAATCAGTGCTTAAGTGCCTGCTCACCAAAACTCACCAAAGTCGAGTTTTCTCACCTATTGCTAAGCTTGTCAAAAGCTCCTCGAGCTTCTATGGATCCGATCTTTGGTTTAAAGGTACTTGGCCAGGTCTAGTTTAGGTCTCAATAACTGGTTTTGATTTCCAGCTTATTGGTTGGCTTGTGCTTAAGCTCAAAGTAGCACACTCAAATCTGTTTTTAGCATAAGTACTCAAATACATCAAATCTTTTAAGCTTGTATTCCGAGGTTAAAACCTGTTGTTATTTGTTGCTTTTGAGTTCTTATAACATATTATAGCTTCAGATAACTGTTGTGGATGTGATTTTCCTTTGTTTATTCAAGTGCTTATTTCATAAGCACTTGGTTTGCAGTTTCATTTTATCACAAACAAGCACATGTTTTTCTATTTTTCTTAGATTCTATATATTAAATTAGACTTTTCCTGAAATTTTCATAATTTTCCATAACAGTTTGCTATTTTTCTTAATTTAAAACAGTTTTTAAGTAATTTTAATTAGCTTTTAATACAATTAAATCAGAAAAAGTTCAAAAAAATAATTTTTCATTTTTCTTAAGTTTAGATAAATATAAAAAGTAAAAAAAGTAATTTTCCAGATTTTTCATAGTTTAATTTGTAATTTTTAGTAATTTAATTAGTTTTAAATAGTTTAAAATCCATAAAAATAGAAAATAATCGAAAAATACAAAATAGTTTTGAAAATTCTCTTTGTTATTTTAGATTTTTCCAAGTCACAATTCTATTTTTCTAGCTTTATTTCCTATTTTCTTGTAATTTAGGTTATTATTAAATAGTTAAAAATAGTTTTTAATTAATAATAATTAATTAAATAGTTATAAAAATAATTTTCTTTTTCTTAAAATTTTCTTATATCATTAGGTTTGTAAAAATATCATTTTCATATTTTTAGGATTAATATTGCTTCAATTTTACATTTTCTTGTGTACGTCGCGTAGTTTTTAATTTAAGTTTTAAAAACAGAAAAATCAAAAACATCAGTATAAAATTAGTGATAGCGTTTATTTAATATAATTTAGATTTTAATTTCCTTTAATTTGCATTTAAGCCCTGTAATTTATAAAATAACTCAAAATCCTTCTTGATCACTATCCTTAGTGATTATTCGACATCCGATTGTGTTAAACACCGGTCATCCTCCGTGGGACTTAACGACCGGAATCCACCGTATTCTCCGATCTAAATTGCATTTGGTGTTTGAGTGTTTTAAGTTCCTTACGGTTAGCCATTCACAAGTGGCTAGCTTGCGTGAGAAAACTTGACGGTTTTGAACCAATCAGAACCCGTAGTATTCTTCCAAACTCCACAAGCGAAAGGGTGTACTCATGCTCATTTATGATGAAGACAATTGAGATGGACCCATCATCGTTTCTAACTATCCTCATTGTCTTGTAGAACTTGAGTATGAAAACCGGGAAAATTTGTTCGTTTATGTCCAATAAACAATCAAAGCCAATGGTCCCAAATACTTGTCTTATGTCGGTGTTAGCAAGAAATGATGGTTCTACTACACGACCTTCATGAAAAAGTCTTTTTTCGAGCATTTTGAAAGCTTTCCTATCTTCCGGGCTAAGTCCATATTTTCTATGGTACATTGGTATGTAATGGGCGGTATCTTGATAGTCTTGTTGTTGGTTACTTGGCATGATTGTTCCTAAACAACACAACCACAATGTGGCGTTAATTATGAATAGTAGCCTAAAGGGTTTGATCACAATTTTGCTCAAATCATCTTTATTGAATTCAAGAAATGAGTTTAATTTGTATTAACAATGTTAATTCTTTGATTTGGATTATCTTAGAAAACAATGTGGTAACAAATTATGATAAACCCATTTGAACCCAACTTCTAAAAATGAAGAAATTGTAATCCTAGAAATCAAGGAATTAAATTAATAATGTAGTGAAGATTATACTTACACAAGAGATTGTTATGCTTGAAGGAAATGATCAAATTGCTCATGTGAATAGTAATTGGGTTTTTGTTCGTGAGTCTTTGAAGGGAAAGTGGATGTGGAACTTCCACAGTGATCATTACTAACTTATGCTGTCTTCAGTTGCACGGATCCCTCTCATTAGGGATCCGGCTAGTTCAAGCTCAGGGATCCGGCATGACAACAAAAATCAGTTTAAGCATTCCTTGTTAACTTTGGTTTGGGAGTTCTAAAACGCCTAGAGTTTGATGTTTAAGCTCTATAACTTATGATTTGGGGTTTTGACGGTTTAATACTAATCCTATTTGACGTGATTCCCTTTTTATGAATTAGTCACAATTCTTGGGAGGTTTTTCAAAGATTATGATAAAATCCCATTTTATCATAATATAAGAAATTTCACATGGATATTCATTGACATAGATGAAGTGTCAATAATCTTTTTGTGATGAATAATGATTGAGGCTATCGAATAACCGAGATATCATTGTTACAGATTAGTAGTGTAGTCTATATATAAATCAATCGAAGAATACCATTCTTGATGATTATTTTAATATCGATAACTACTTAAGTAATTACTAATAAAGATTAATCATACAACTAAGATTTAAAAAAAAATAAAAAAATAATGTAATTTATTAACGATCATACATTTGCTAAATATTCTTTTTAAGAAAAGACATATTTAGAGAAAAATGCTTTGTGATCTTCTTGGAATCTCCAGATCCATGTATGAGGAAAACAATGCTAAACATTCTTTTTACGAAAAGAAATATTTAGATAGTTTCTTCATGATCTTCTTGGTATGCCCAAATCCAAGTATGGAGAATTCTTAACAAGGAAAACATTAGACCATTCTATCATTGTCCAACAATAACACTATAATGATTTTAAAACATGACTTTGAAAAAAAAATCCTTCTTTGTAGTTTTCAAACATACACGAATCGTATCAAGTTTTTAAAGTACAGCATACTCTAAGAAACTTGGTAACGAAGCTCTGATGCCAATTGTGGAAAACTAGAAGGGGGAGGTTGAATAGTTTTCCCAATTAAAACTTCATTTTTTAAAACATTTAGATCAACTTATGTCAATCTATTTAGATGTGTATGTTGGACGTTAATAGATGGATATATAAAAGTGTAATGAAAGATAAAGTAAGAAGCACATAACCACGACACGGTATTTATAGTGGTTCGGCTACAAGGACACCTTCCTTGCCTACTCCACTCCCCGAGTCACCTACTCGAGAGTTCGTAATCACCACACGACACCAACTCCTTATGGCGGAGAAGCCTTCACAACGCTCCTACTCTTTTCCTAGTACTAGGCTATCCACCGGTTCTTTTCACCAAGGTGAACCACACCTACCAAAACGCCGCTACCCTTTATCCGGTTCTAGGCTAAGTACCAAGTTCCATTACAATGGAGGAACTACTACCCAACACTACACAACACCTAATCCCAAAGAAGACTCACTCCTTATTACAACACCATCAAGAATATCAACATCCTTGGAAACAAACTATCACTATTTGTATAGCGATGCACCTCATCGATTATACAACCTTGGCATTCTTCACTAATGCCTTCGTCTTGACACCTTTAGCATTCTTCACTAATGCTTTTGACATGGACGTTAAGCACCTTTCACTAATGCTTTCGTCTTGACTCTTTCAGCATCCTTTACTAATGCCTTCGACACAACACTTCTATGGAGGAAGAAAGAACTATCAACAAGAGAACCTCAGTAGTCTTGATAATGACAAAGCATGGCAACTCATGGATTTGAGCTTGCTTGACTTCAAGAAGTGGTGATCTCGCCTTTAAGAGGAACCTAGAGAATCACACAAAAACAAAAGACAAACTACATAGAGAGATCCCTTAGGATTAGTGGTTAGAGAGTTACAACACTTAGGGAAAGTATGTGTGAGAGTAGAAAGCCATAAGGAAGAAATGGCTCACTATTTATAGAGGAGAAACAACTATTGTTCCACGGATCCCACCCTCAAGGGATCTGTCTAGTGTAATGCTAGGGATCCGTGGGACGCTCCTCTTTGCCCATGGGTATTTTGGTTATTGGTCATGGGTTATGGGTTGATCCATGGGTATTTCATTAGATACAATGTACCTAATGGGTGCAATGCATCTAGTCAATTGGGTATGGGTCAATACCATAGGTTGTAGTTTTTACCCATTTATAATACATACTAGTTATGTATATATTTGCCCAATATGTAAACACTGGTTGTTGTACATATGTATTACTAAATCATAAAACCACTTATACTTGTTTTAGTGTTTTATGTGAAAACGTAAGTGTGTTAGAAAACTATTGGCTCAAACTATTTACGTATTTTATTTGTTTCCTTAAAATGATTTTACGTTTGTAATCGACAAAACATTAGAAGATCGTAAAATTTTTACGGCTTATTTGTATTAACAATCTCCCCCTTTTTGTTGATTACAAAACATAAAATTATTTTAAGGAAAAACTAAAATTCGTAAAAGTTCGAATTGAAGTTTTTACTCTCTTCTCCCCCTTTTTGTCAAAACAAAAAGAGCGTCGAAAAGAAACTAACACATTGTTTTAAGAAAAACATGTAAAAGAGAAAAAATGTAAAGAGAACAAGTGACTGGAATGGTTCTCGTCTTAACTCCCCCTTGACGAGTCCATCCCTTTGTGAGGGCGTCAAGTAAAAAAAAACTAATAAGCTAATGCATTGCAACTTATACTTGTTTTAGTGTCTTATGTGAAAACGTAAGTGTGCTAAAAAACTATTGGCTCAAACTATTTACGTATTTTATTTGTTTCCTTAAAATGATTTTACGTTTGTTATCGACAAAACGTTAGAAGATCGTAAAATATAAATAAACGTTTTTACGGCTTATTTGTATTAACATAATATATAGAAACTTGTCTAGATGAAAGTAAACATAGTAGCGAATGTTGAAGTTGCTTAAGGCAATGAGAATTGAGAAAGTGATAGCGTGTACTAAATGAGAAAAGTACATGAAAGATAAAATGAGAAAAGATGTTAAGACATAAATAGCTTGGATCCAATGCTCTAGTTTTGGCATCCTTCGGGATGGCCTAGCTTGCCTTTATGGCATGGTTTTGTAGCTTGCCTCTTTGGCACGTGTTTTGGCATCCTTCGGTATGGCCTAGCTTGCCTTTTTGGCATGGTTGTTAGCTTGCCTTCACCGGCATGGTTTGTCTATATCCCTGGCATGTGTGAAAGTATCCTTCGGGATAGCTTTACTTGCCTTTTGGCATGGTTGATAGCTTGCCTTTCTGGCATGTAAGTTGGTATCCTTTGGGATAACCTAGCTTACCTTTCATGGCATGGTGGTATAGCTTGCCTTTATGGCATGGATGATAGCTTGCTTTTCTGGCATGGTTGTTTAGCTTGCCTTTCCGGCATAGTTGTTTAGCTTGCCTTCATGGCATGGACGAAAAGTTAGAGAGATTGGATCCAAGGCTAAAAAAGATGAAAAGTAAAGTAAGTACGAGTGTTATGTCGGAAGTGTATAAGTAGGATGATTTGTAATTCCCTTATTTAGATGGATTGGGACGCATTTTCATTTAAATAAAGAAATTGTGAATCACCGAACCATGAGTTTATGTTTCTTGGTTTACATCGATTGGGACGCCTCTCTATGTAAATGAGGAAGTATAAATGAATGGGCTTATGATCCTATATGACATGAGTACGGGTATAGAGGTGAGAAAGTGAAAACTAAAACAAGTTAGATGTCATAAGAAGTAAGATTAGATGTCAAGAGAACTTGTATAGCGGCTTTAAGATTATGTGTGAGATCTTAAGATAGATGCCTAGATGAGTTTGTGCACTAAGTTGAGAAGATAATGGGTAAGTATTCCCGAAATTCAATAAGAAAGTTACTTAAGTAATGCAAAGAAAAGATCTTGAAAGTACCATTTAGATGGTACTTGATATAAAATTGAAATAAGTTACCGGTTTTTTAAGTAGATACGCGTTGGTATTATGTAGAATGCAAAGTTGACCGATATATGACTTTATGTCATGTTAGTACAATTGTGAATGATGTGGAAATAGTGTTGAAGTTTGACTTATATAAAGTCAAAATAGTAAGTTTTCCTTATGACAAGTTGTCATTGTTGGGAATGTTTAGATGAGCTTGCGATGAGAGGCGTTATTTAAAGTAGATTAAGGATATGTTTTGTGTTATAGTGTGTTTGGAATTTCAAGATCACTTAGATCGTTGCAACTAAAGAATGAGGAACGAGAAGTGTTGAAAAAGGGAATGTTATGATACTAAGCTTTAGTTGACATTAGACGAGAGATTTCGGGGACGAAATCTAAATAAGGGGGTAGAATTGTAACACTCGTTTCTCGGGTACTTGGACCCCACCCTAGATGAAAATGGATCAAAGGCCTTACGTGATTGGCTAGTCAAACCCGAGGGTCAAACTATTAGTCAACGAATGTGTAACGTAGTTTTGGAAGTTATGATGCCTAACTTAAGGGACTAATGTTGCTTAGTAGTATATGTGTTATAAGTTAGTTGTGGCCAAAGTAGAATGAATGGAACTAGAAGGACCAATCTTGCCCAATGGCTAAAGTTATGCAAGATAAATAATTATGGGGAGAAGTCTAGAGATTTCTATCTCTTCCTAGAGGGTGTTTGATGTCCGGTTTATAGAAGAGAAAAAGAGAGGAAAAGAGTTGAGCTTGGTTATCATCCCATGATGATGATGAAGGTCTAGTGCTTATGATCTTGCCTAGCCTTGATTCTCATAAGTAAGTAACCTCTTTATCTTGATTATTAATGAATTTAAGATTATGAGTTAAGTGGGTATTCATCATATGATCAAAGTATGATCATATGACGATTTAGAAAGGATATTGGGTATGTTTAAAAGGTTATATAAACCTTTGATTATGATGTTAGGTTATGTTTTAATAGTTTGATTATGATGACGAAGGATGATGATGATGGTGATGAAGGTAGAGTCATGATGTCCATACTAGACTTAGCTTGGAGTTAAGGTAAGTAAACGGGCTATAATGTAAAGTTATAATGATTTCTATGTGTTACGCGTTATGTGGCTTATGTGATAGATTGATGATTAGCTTGGTTAGTTTTGCTTATGTGATTATGAGTAAGATGCTATTTATGTGTTAGACGAGAAAGGATTAGAGGAAAGAATGGTTAGGGCTTTAAGTAGCCGAGGTATGTGGTTATACTTTATAATTGTGATAGCGTGTTATGCGTGAATGAATTATAATGATATGTTATACTCGCTTCACTTACTAAGCATTCGTGCTTACGGTTTAAGACGTTAATGCTTTGTAGGATGTTATGTGGTGATGATGGTAAGATTGGGCTAAGGCTTACGGATTGCTAGTTTTGTGGAAGATTGGTAAGGAAGTAGGAGTTAGGTACTATACCGAGCTCAATGTCGAGTTTGTGCCCCCGTTGGTCCTATAATAGTTTGTATGGAGTAGTCAAGTGTCAATTTGTATGTTATGATTGTCTTGATGAATCGGTGGCCAACCGTTGGGTCAAAGTGTGTTTTAAGTGTTTATAGTCAAAGTTAAAGGGGTGTTTGGCATAAGCTTATTTATACCCATTTTGGGTTGTAAACGGGTCATTCGATTATGGAATAGGTTTATTATGTTATACTAATGATTTTGGTTGAATTTGGTATGGTAATGAGTTGCTAAGAGTCGTTTGACATGAAATGGGCACAAAACCCGTTACTTTGCAAAGTACTAATCCAAGGGTCGAATAGTAAATGTTTTTTTTTATGGAAATGAGGTCAATGACGTGTCTAACAAATCTGGAATGTTTCGTGGTCTCACGAGTTCGGGTACTATGGTTTTCGGAAAATGGGTCAAAAATGTACAAAAAAGGGTTATACTGAAAAATGGGCGTTTGGGTTAAGTGTGTTCTCACCCATTTTGGGTTGCAAACGGGTTGATTGATTATGTAAACGATTTAGTATGAAATGTTAATGGCTTTGAGTGAGTTTGGTGTGGAAATAAGGTAGTATGGGTTGTTTAATGTGAAAATGGGTGAAATTTCGGTATGGGGTACACTAAATTTCGGTATGGAACCAAAACTCCCAAATTTCGGTTTAGGAGTGAGTCCAGAGATGATTTTGGATTGGTCCCCAATAGTCAAGTTTAATCACACAAGCTAACCACTTGTGAATGGTCAACCGTAATAAACTTAAAACATTTCGAAAACAAATGCAATTAAGATCGAGAGAATATAGTGGATTCTGGGTCGTTAAGTCCCACGGAGGATGAATGGTGTTTAACACGAGACGGATGTCGAATAATCACTAAGGATAGTGATCGATAAGGATTTTGATGAATAATTACACTCTTGATTGATTGGAATGATATTTGGATACGAATTGTAAAGCACAACAATCGGATAAGACAAACGTAAATACGTATGTTTATTAAAAGCGTAAACGTACAAAACAAAACGTGAGTTCTAAGAAATAAAAGACCTAAAAATATGAAAATGATATTTTGGAATCCTAAAATAAAAGAAAATTATTGGAAAAAGAAAATTATTTTTACAACTATTTATTTAATTATTATTAATTAAAAACTATTTTAAACTATTTAATAATACCCTAAAATATGATAAAATATGAAATAAAGCTAGAAAAATAAAATTATGACTTAGAAAAATCTAAAATATTATAAAACTTATTTTAAAATTGAAAATATATTTTTACACTTTTATCTATTTATTATTAATTAATTACTATTTAAAATACACTTAAATACTAGAAAATATAAAATTAACTGGAAAAATAAAATTTTAACTTGGAAAAATCTAAAATATTATAAAACTAATTTTAAAACTGAAAAGATATTTTTATGCTTTTTAATTATTTATTACTAATTATTTAATACTTTTAACTATTTAAAATTATAATAAATACTAAACAAACAGAGAAAATTATGAAACTTTTTCTAAAAATATCCTAAGGTGACAGAAAACTAAGAAAATTATAAAACAAATTTGCTTAATAATAAGTGAAAAGAAAAATCAAAAAGCTAAATCTATTAAATAAACGCTATCACTATATTTATAATGATGTTTTTGTGGTTTTTATTTTTGAAAACTATTTAACTACTAATAATATGAAACTTTAATGAAAACAAAATTTTGAAAATTAAAAATAAGTTGTTTTAATGAGCTTATGAGCTATGAGCTTGAGATTATGAGCTTATTTTGATGTAATAAGCTCAAATAAACTTGAAAACTAAAACAAAGGTGAAATAAGCTAAAACAAGCTACAAGCTACTTATATGAAGCTAGAATACACAGATAAGCATATTGATAAGTCGGAAATAAGCAAATAAGCACTTATAGCTAAGCTATCTACCAAACAGACTGCAACCTTTTCCAAAGCTGTTTAAGCTTATCAAATAAGCTCAAAAGCTCAAAATAAGCCTTGAGTCAACAAGTCGGCTAGGTGGGCTTCTCGAAAAACCAAAAACACAAGCTATGACCCACTATTAAGCTTTGTGTGAGCTTATGAAAAACAGAAACACCGAGTATACAAACACTAAAATGGGACAAGAAACAAGCCACTAGCAGCCTATCTAACAAGCTACAAATTGAAAAGCTAAAGTTGAAACTTCAAGATGGCTATGTCAGCTACCCAAAGAACCAAGAATCACAAGCTATGATTAACTAATGAGCTTTTGCAAGCTTGTGAAAATGGGCTTAAAAGCGTACACAGGCACTATTTTGAAATAGGGTCTCAAAATAAGCTAAGTAAAAGCTATTTAATAAGCTATTTGAAAATTATAAAAATACTAGGATAAAGATGAGCAACTAGATTTTAATATCCCAAAAGCTCAAGTATTGAATACTAATATTAAGCCCTATATAAAATATTCTATTTTATTCAAAACGACCAAATGGAAAATTTTGACTTTTATAAAAACTAACTAAGTTGACTAAAATGAACTTTAAATCAATCCTAATGACTGATTATGTTATATTAAGTTATAATAAGACTGTAATTAAGCTATATTACCAAGTTATAAGCTAATATGATGAGATTTATAACTAAAATCCTAACAGTTAACTTAAAGATGAAGATTAAAAGGTATTTTGACTTTTGCACAAATGAAGGACTGGTTTTCTTGGTTTCTTTGAGTTATTTAGACCAAGTGTGACATAAAACAACAACAAGCAACAACAAAACACCTCTAATACAGTTAAACAGTTAAAAACAAGTTAATGAACCCAAACACCAAATTAAGACCATAATATTCAAGCTTTATATTATCTTTAAGACTAAATAAACATAAAACAACAACAATAACAACCTAAGTAATGATATTATGCTATTAAACTGTTAAACTAAAATTTTTAACAACTATTTAAACAAGCATTTTTATTGTTTAACTATACTTAAATATAACTAAGAAACATAAAACACTTTAAGCTAATTAATGACTTTAATAGTGAAATGCAAAATTTCACAAAATGGCTTACAAATGAGTCCAAGCACAAAACAAAGAACCAAGGACCGAGAACACTTCCTATAGCTTCCCAAGAAGCTCTAAACCAAAGGCAATCCTTTATCAACCTCTTCCAGCTTTTGATCACCATCTCCATGGATTTTTATTTTTATCTAATTTTTTTGTATTTTTGGTAATTTTTCTTTTTGATACTAAACTGATTTTAAAGGTTTCTAAAAGCTTAAATAAGCTTTCTAGGAGCTTATGTGAACTTATTCAGGTCCTTAACAACAACTAATAACAACATTTGAACATTCATGAGAATTTTGAACATGGAAATTTTGCATAAACCGAAAACAAGACTTAACACCGAATTGATGGTTGACAAAAGTTTTATTACACTAAGATATAACTTAAAATACAAACTTTCAAAGCTTAAACATACACTTGGAAATTTAAAATTAAGCTAAAACGACATAAGAAAATTAAAATTACACTAGATATCTTATTACATTGCACCAAACTTGCTATATAATGATCTTTTTGGAGCTTGTCGACATCTCTGAACATATCCCACCAATTTCCACCATTGGATTCATCCAAATCATCATAATTGCCATTTGGCAATTTTGGCGCCAAAATAGTCTTTGAGCGGGTTTTGTAATTAATGAAATTTGGAAGATGTGGAGGTGTTAAAGAGTTGGTAAACAGTGTTAGGGTGATGTGGAATGTTGAAAAGTGGAAAACCACCTACGGTTTTGGGATTACGAGAGATGGAGAGGGAGATGAACAGTGTGGTTGTGGTTTTGGGCGCGCGTTGACCTTTTTGACCAAAGGATATTAATAAGTGGGGGTCCAAAATAGGGGTCAAGGGTGTTGGTGGGGTTCTTTTGATTTGGTGGGTTTAAAATACAAAAGGGGTCCGTTTGGTTTGTTTAATATCACAAGGACCAATTTGTAATTTTGCAAATTGAGGACTGAACTCTTGCCAAGTTTCCAAAGTTCACACAAGGACCATTCCTGCCAAATATGAATAGTACAAGGACTATTATGCATAAAATTCCATTTTAATAAATCCAAGGACTATATTTGACATTTTCAAAACTTGAGGACTAAAGTTGTAATTTTGCAATTTTACATTTCAAGGGTTTGTTTTGACAACTTTTGAATCCATGGACCTTAAATGACATTTTTCTTTATTTTGATTTACCAGGACTGTTTTGACAACTTTTGAAACTTGGGGACTAAAGCGCCAATTATGCAAACTTGATACGTTTTCACCGATTTTGATATTTTGCATTTAAAACACATAAAACACTTGTTTGTGATATTTTCATCATTTTGATGCATTTAAAGTGTTTTCGGATGTTTTGGCATTCTAAATAGTACAAAATGATGAGTATTTAGACACTCATCAATCCCCACACTAAGATATTGCTAGTCCCTAGCAATGTTTTGAGAAAAATTAATGGATTTCATCTCTTTACCAAAAGCCATTACTTCGGAGTAGCCAATTGTTTTAGTTCAAGTAAGAACCTTGGTACAATGATAACCAAATGATTTTGAGCAAATCATAAGTTTCAACGGTTTGATTTGTCTTTACGAAGCCGTTTGCTACGGACTAGCCAACTCTTAGATAAATTATCAATATTATCTTTGGTGAGTCGATTACCAATTATGGCTTTCCAATCGCCTTTACCACAAGCCATAAACTTGCGGGCTAGCCAACTTTTCACTAGTTAAAGATATGGTGAGTTGAACACCATACAATTTTGGGCAAATTGCAAGCCATAAACGGATTTGAGATATCTTTACCAAGAGCCGTTTGCTCTGGATTAGCCAATCCTTATGTGGGTTAGACATGGCGGATGATTACCATTTCTTGAGTAAGTGAAAACACTTACTCCAAAAAAATTTGGCCAAAACGGGGAATTGGGTGGAATAATTACATGATAAAATTCGTGAGAATTCCCCCACACTTAGAAATGAATATTGCCTCAATATTCAAAGTACCGCGGTTATGCGAAACATAGAACGTAAAAGGGAAATACTACGGCCATTATTTTATTTTTGATATATACATCTTTTTTTTTTTTTTTTTAGATGAAAACTTATATACAATAGCGGGGGCAACTCCCCACACTAGGGTGGTAGAAAGGGTAAAAAGAATCGAAACATGGGTGAAAACCCATATGGTGTGTGCTCTTGTTTTTGATTCCCGAGTCGCTAGCTTGACTCGATCCCGCATTCATTGGTTCATGGGGAAAGTTTGTAGATCCGGGACAACCACGGGTGGAATGTCCTCTCCAAAATAATGCTTCAATCGATGACCATTCACTTTAAAATTTGGACCATCGGGTTGAGATAACTCAATGGTACCATAAGGATAAACCTTAGTGATAGTAAATGGACCAGACCAACGGGACTTGAGCTTTCCGAGAAAATCTTCAATCTTGAATTGAAAAGAAGGACTCGATCACCAACGTTGAAAACGCGGTTCTTGATTTTAGAGTCATGAATCTTCTTTGTCTTTTGTTTGTAGATCAAAGAGTTCTCGTATGCTTGATCACGGAGTTCATTTAATTCATTCATTTGAACTTTTCGTGATCACCAATTGTCTGAATATCGAAGTTTGCATGTTTCAAGGCCCGGTATGCTTTGTGCTCAAGCTCAATCGGAAGATGACATGCCTTTCCGTACACTAGCTTGTATGGAGTACACCGATGGGTGTTTTGTAAGTCATCGGAAGGCCCAGAGTCGTCATCCGTTTATCCGACCGGGATGCACGATTTTCGCCTCTTGTCCTTTCAAGAATTCTTTTAATACCACGGTTGGAGACTTCCACTTGCCCACTTGTTTGGGGTGGTATGCGATGAGAGACGGTGGGTTACACCATACTTTTGCATGACACGATCAAATTGGTCATTGCGAAATGTGTACCACGATCACGATTATAGCACGTGGAGTTCCAAACCTAGCAAAAGAGATTTTAAAATTTCACAACTACTCGGGCATCATTGGTAGGTAAAGCTTTCGCTTCAACCCATTTTGACAAATAGTCAACGACCACAAGTATGTATTTGTTTCCTCGAGATGATGGAAATGGCCCCATAAAGTCAATGCCCGGATGTCAAAGATCTCACAAACTTGAATGGCATTTTGTGGCATTTCATTTCTTTGAGAGATATTTCCATGACGTTGACAAGCGTCACATGTTTTGACAAAATCGTGGGCATCCTTGTAAATTGTGGGCCAATAAAACCGGAATCAAACACCTTTTGGCGGTGTAGTTTGGACTATGATGGCCCCGGTGGGTCCAAAGATGGCAAGCTTTGAGAATGTCAATAGCTTCTTGTCCATAAACACACCGTCGGATGACTTGATCCGCACAGATTTTGAATAAGTAGGGTCGTCCCGAGTAATGTTTAACATCCTTGAAGAATTTGTTCTTCCGTTGGGTCGACATCCCTTTCACTATGAAGTTACCCGCATGGTAATTTGCGAAGTCGACAAACCATGGGGTGGTAGAGTTTCCACGAAAAGAAACCGCATTGAGTGTCTCGAGAGGAAATGTTTCATTTATTTCCTTTTCTCGAAAACATCTTGGTGAGGGTTTTCTAATCGGACAGATGATCGTGACCTGGTTCTCGGCTCCTTTTTATCACGTATAATGATATCAAATTCTTGGAGGAGGAGAACCCAACGGAGCAATCTCGGCTTTGCATCTTGTTTTGCAAAGAGATATTTGAGAGCCGAATGATCCGTATACACCACGCATTTGGTCAAGATTAAATATGGCGAAACTTCTCAAATGCATACACCACGGCTAATAGCTCTTTTTACGTGGTGGTGTAATGGGTTTGAGCTTGATCATAGTTTTACTTGCGTAGTGGATAGGCTGAAAATGCTTGGATCTCGTTGCCCTAAGACTACACCGATAGCAAAATCACTTGCATCGCACATGAGCTCAAAAGGCAAGTCCCGATCGGGAGCAACGAGAATGGGTGCTTGATAAGCTTTTTCTTTAATGTTTCAAAAGCTTGATGCACTCGGGTGAGAAGATAAAAGGAGCATCTTTTCAAGAAGATGGGTCATAGGTAGGCGATTTTAGAAAAATCTTGTATGAATCTGCGATAAAACCGGCATGACCTAAAAACTCCTAATACCTTTGACGGTAGTAGGATGAGGCAATTTAGCAATAACATCGACTTTTGCTCTATCTACCTCAATCCCATTTTTGAAATCTTATGGCCAAGGACTATGCCTTCTTTGACCATAAAGTGGCTCTTCTCCCAATTTAGACAAAGATTGGTGTCTTCACACCTTTGAAGCATTTTATCTAAATGGGAGAGACATGTTTGAAATGAATCCCCAATGACCGAGAAGTCATCCATAAACACCTCCATTGTTTCCCCGATCATGTCGTGGAAAATGGCCATCATACATCGTTGGAACGTGCGGGGAGCGTTACATAAGCCAAAAGGCATACGTCTCAGTAGGCAAAAGTTCCGTATGGGCGGTGAATGTGGTCTTCTCTTGATCCTTTGGATCAATGGGGATCTGAAAATAACCCGAGAAACCATCAAGGAAACAATAGTATTCATTCCCCGCTAATCTCTCAAGCATTTGGTCCATGAAGGGTAGAGGAAAATGGTCTTTTCTGGTGGCGTCATTCAACTTACGATAGTCAATGCACACACGCCATCCGTAACCAATCGAGTTGGAATTAACTCGTTATCTTCATTGTGACAACAGTTATGCCACCCTTTTAGGAACACAATGAATTGGGCTAACCCAAGGACTATCCGAGATCGGGTAAATCAATCCGCATCAAGAAGTTTGATAACCTCTGTTTGATAACATCATGGATTTTGGATTTACTCTTCTCGATGTTGAACTATTGGTTTGAAGTCATCCTCCATCAAGATTTTGTGAGTACAAAACTCGGGGTTGATACCCTTAATGTCGGAGAGTTTCCAAGCAATTGCTTGCTTGTGTGACTTCAAGACCTTTATGAGAGCGATCTTTTCATCTTTACTCAAATCTCGAGCAATAATGACGGGTAATTTATCATCACCTTCAAGAAATGCATACTCGAGATGAGGTGGTAAGTCCTTAAGTTCGACTTGAAATTCTTGATTTTCTCAACCGACTTGACTTCCTTGTTATGAAGTTCGACGGGAGGGATGATGATGGATCATCATTAAGCAACTTCTCAATGAGAAGTATGTCCCCTCAATGTCGATGGGAGCGTGATCAATTTCCCATGGAGCAGAATCACTAGACAAGTAGGCTTCAATCTCTTCCAAGATGAAGTCACTTTCCTCAAAAGGAGTGAGAGAAGGAGTAGAATTGGCAATGATGGGTTGAGATGAATGAGTGAGATTATCACTCAAGAATTATGATCATAACCAAGAACTTCTTGAGAGTACTCTTGAAGCAACATCAATGATATCTATTCGGTTAACCGACTCGAAATCATAGTTTGCGGAGTACCTCAAGTTTGATCAAGGTTAAAGGTGACGACTTCATTACCAACACGTAATGTGATTTCTTGCTCAAATACATCAATGAGAGCACGGCCCGTTCTCGTGAATCCTCGTCCAACAATGAGAGGAACCCGATGATCGGCATCAAAATCAACAACCACAAAGTCACCGGAAAATGGAACTTTCCTACTTTCACAAATCGTCCTCGGCAATGCCAAGAGGACGGGATATTGTACGATCGCAAGCTCGAGAGTCATGCATGTAGGAGTAAGTTCCGGAAGAAAGTTTCTTCCATCTTGAATAAGGCATCGATTGATGCTTGCACCAAGATCGGCTAAGGCAAAGCATTCAACCATTCACGGAAATACACAAGGTAAGAGAAATTTTCCGGGATCTCCAAGCTTTTCGGAAGCTTCTTCAAGATAACTGCAGAGCGGTTCTCGTTAAGAGGAGTTTTAGCCATTTCAAACACTTTTCCTTGTTGCTTAACATGTGTTTGAGAGTTGATGCAAACTTGGGCATCGGCATGATAGCATCCATAAAGCTTATGTCAAAATGTAGTTCTTGGAAAATTTGAAAAATTTGTCCATTTGATGGTAGCTTTTGGCGGAGCTTTGCTCATTCAAACGTGATGGGTAAGGAATAGAAGATTTGGATTTGGGGTTTTCAACGGAGCTACTGGAGGTTCAAAACAACTCTGGATTGGATTTGGGTTTCGGACAACTTGAGGATGGACATCATTGGTACCTCCGTTATTAGTAGGAAGTTCCTTGTCCTTTGTTGCCTCGGGTTCACTTTCCACTACCTTCGGAGAGAAGAAGAAGAGGTAGTAGGAATAGCGGGTCCATTGTATGAAACACCACTTGGTTGTGATCGCCTTTGCATCGCCCCTCGGGTTAGCGATCGTGTTGCTCGGAAGTTTTCACGAGCCCGAGGGTTGATCATTTAAAGACTTCTTTAGATCGTGATCGGACCGACCAACAACTGTTCATTTCATCTTGGGATTTCATGAATTGCTTCAATAACTCATCGGATGATGGTCTTGGAGGATGTGGAGGGAAATTTTGAGGTCGGATGTTTTGATTATGACCTTGTTGTTGAAAATTCCTTGATTAGGATTCACATTTCCACGAAATTGATTCCCTCGATTGAAATTGTTTTGATTAAGGTTTCCTTGATGTTGGAAACCTTGATTGGGTCCGGATAGAAATTACCTTGGTTTTGATAACCTTGGTTCATTCTAGGTTGGTTCGATTCGGTTTTGTATGTTAGGATTACGGTTAAAACCGGTGGTGCACGATAAGTGTTAGCTCGGTAGTTTGGTTCATTTTGAGGACGGTATTGATTACCTCCTTGATGTGAAGTACCGGCTATAGCATTGGCTTCAAACGGACTACCATCGGTGGCGATCAGTTGTAGTATGCATGAGGACCACCACAAGTAACACAAACTTCAACTTTCTTCACTTCACCATGTGATGGTGTCGTGTGAAAGTGACTTTCTTTGGTTAGCAAGAACCAAAGCTCGAACAATATCCGTGAGTTTGTCAATCTTAGCATCGGTGCTAGATGTACTCACGGAGATGAAGTAGAAGGTCCAAGATTAGGCGAGTCGATATGTCTTTGTGCGGAAAGGGCGGACTGGGACTTGTTTTCAATGATTTGCAAGGCTTCTTTTGTGGTCTTGCTCAAGAAATTACCTCCAGCGGAGGCATTTAGAGAGTCTTGGTCGACTTGTCTCGGACCATTGTAGAAAGTATCCATTTGCATTAACTCGGTAAAACCATGATGCGGACACTTGAGCAATTCTTTATAACGATCCCATGCCTCCCGAATGATTCATCAAATCTTTGAGAAAATTTCATTATCTCATTCTTAAGACTTGTAGTTCGGGATGGAGGATAGAATTCGTTAACAAACTTGGTGACTAGATCCTCCCATGTCTCAATGGAGCGAGGGGTTGTTTCTCAAGCCAATTCCGGCTTGTCCTCTAGAGAAAATGGGAATAGAAGAAGCTTAATTGCTTCATGTGGGACATTCTTGTATTTGATGGTAGATGCAATCTTGTTAAACCATCGAATATGTGCATGAGGATCATCCCGCTCAAAACCATAGAATTGGCTTTGGGTTACAAGATTAAGCAACCCGGTTTTGAGCTCAAAGGTATCGACCACGATGGTGGGACAATAATAGCATCTCCGTAACCCTCGATGGGTGCTTGGAGAAGCTCATTCATAGGCTTATCTTACGCCATTTCGACGGGGGTGGTGGTGGTAGGCGTTCCTCGATCACGGTGAAGGAGCGAGCGTCCTCTCGTCTCACGAGGAATATTTGCAAGCTCGAGAAAGTGGACTTGTAGAATCGGAAGAACAGTGCGCATGCACTAAGTATAAAAATCGGTTTTCAAAACAAATGCGAGGCAAAGCGACAAGTGAACTTAAACCAATAATCACAAATGAAATGGCTTCTTTGAAAAGGTACACCAAATCACAAGGACACAAAGGCAAGTTTTAAATCATTGTTCGGGAACTTATTATGGTCACACCCCCAGTTGGTAGGTGTACTGCCTTGATTTGCGGTGGTTGATTTTTATGTATTTAAGTACCACTGAAAAGACGTAGGTATGGATTTGTGCAAAGGGTTTAAAAACTTTTGGACAATATTTTTGGTATCGTCTCGTTTAACCAAATCGTATCTCTTTAAGAATCACCTTAAAGGAAACACAAGCTAGAAAACGTTACGATTGTTTTGTTGTTTTATATTTTGTTTGGTGTTGTTAACACTTTAGGAAAAGTGTTAATGAACTTTTTGATTTATGATAACTTTACAAAAACTGCTTACAAAAGATGGTATATGTGCAAGTGCACGGTCCGAAAAATGCTTAGAACACGCTTCTGACCTCCCGTGGCGCCAAAATTTGATTGGCTCTCCAAACAGTCAAGTTTAATCACACAAGCTAACCACTTGTGAATGGTCAACCGTAATAAACTTAAAACAAATTTCGAAAGCAAATGCAATTAAGATCGGAGGAATATAGTGGATTCACGGGTCGTTAAGTCCCACGGAGGATGAATGGTGTTTAACACGACGGATGTCGAATAATCACTAAGGATAGTGATCAATAAGGATTTTGATGAATAATTACACTCTTGATTGATTGGAATGATATTTGGATACGAATTGTAAAGCACAACAATCGATATAAGACAAACGTAAATACGTACGTATATTAACTACGTAAGCGTACAAAACAAAAGTGAGTTCTAAGAAATAAAAGGCCTAAAAATATGAAAATGATATTTTTGGAATCCTAAAAATAAAAGAAAATTATTGGAAAAAGAAAATTATTTTTATAACTATTTATTTAATTATTATTAATTAAAAACTATTTTAAACTATTTAATAATACTCTAAAATATAATAAAATATGAAATAAAGCTAGAAAAATGAAATTATGACTTAGAAAAATCTAAAATATTATAAAACTTATTTTAAAATTGAAAATATATTTTTTTACACTATTTATCTATTTATTATTAATTAATTACTATTTAAAATACACTTAAATACTAGAAAATATAAAATTAACCTGGAAAAATAAAATTTTAACTTGGAAAAATCTAAAATATTATAAAACTAATTTTAAAACGAAAAGATATTTTTATGCTTTTTAATTATTTATTACTAATTATTTAATACTTTTAACTATTTAAAATTTTAATAAATACTAAACAAACAGAGAAAATTATGAAAC
This sequence comes from Chrysanthemum lavandulifolium, assembly GCA_022545495.1. Lineage (NCBI taxonomy): Eukaryota > Viridiplantae > Streptophyta > Magnoliopsida > Asterales > Asteraceae > Chrysanthemum > Chrysanthemum lavandulifolium. Next base: position 163,378,972 of record CM040245.1, on the reverse strand, counting down.
TTTTATAAAAATATCCTAAGGTGACAGAAAACTAAGAAAATTATAAAACAGAATTTGCTTAATAATAAGTGAAAAGAAAAATCAAAAAGCTAAAATCTATTAAATAAACGCTATCACTAATTTTATAATGATGTTTTGTGGTTTTTATTTTTGAAAACTATTTAACTACTAATAATATGAAACTTTAATGAAAACAAAAATTTTGGAAATTAAAAATAAGTTATTTAATGAGCTTATGAGCTATCATTTTGAGATTTGAGCTTATTTTGATGTAATAAGCTCAAATAAGCTTGAAACTAAAACCAAAGGTATAATAAGCTAAAACAAGCTACAAGCTACTTATATGAAGCTAGAATACACAGAGAACCATATTGATAAGTGGAAATAAGCAAATAAGCACTATAGCTAACCTATCTACCAAACAGTTGCAACCTTTTTCCAAAGTCAATTTAAGCTTATCAAAAAGCTCAAAAGCTCAAAATAAGCCTTGAGTCAACAAGTTGCTGGGTGAGCTTCTCGAAAACCAAAAACACAAGCTATGACCCACTATTAAGCTTATGGTGAGCTTATGAAAATGACTAGATCACACCGAGTATGACTCGGTGTTTACACTAAAATGGGACAAAAAACAAGCTACTAGCGACCCTATCTAACAAGCTACAAATTGAAAAGCTAAAGTTGAAACTTCAAGATGGCTATGTCAGCTACCCAAAGAACCAAGAATCACAAGCTATGATTAACTAATGAGCTTTTGCAAGCTTGTGAAAATGGGCTTAAAAGCGTACAGGGGCACTATTTTGAAATAGGTTTCTTAAATAAGCTAAGTAAAAGCTATTTAATAAGCTATTTGAAAATATAAAAATACTAGGATTAAGATGAGCAACTAGATTTTAATATCCCAAAAGCTCAAGTATTGAAAACTAATATTAAGCCCTATATAAAATATTCTATTTTATTCAAAACGACCAAATGGAAAATTTTGACTTTTATAAAACTAAAAAGTTGACTAAAATGAACTTTAAATCAATCCTAATGACTGATTATGTTATATTAAGTTATAATAAGACTATAATAAGCTATATTACCAAGTTTTAAGCTAATATGATGAGTTTCACACTTAAAATCCTAACAGATGAACTTATTAATGAAGATTAAAAGTATTTTGACTTTTACTTAAATAAGGACTGGTTTTCTTGGTTTCTTTGAGTTATTTAGACCTAGTGTGATATACAACAACAACAAACAACAACTTGAACAACCTTTAATACAGTTAAACAAACTAATCCAAACAAGCCTTTATGAGACTGTTTGGAACTTTTCAAAGCAAATCACAGATTAAAACCATTCCATTGATTAAAGCTTTTAATATTATAATTAATAAGACTAAAGAAACACTAAACAACAACAATAACAACATAAAACCAAGAAATGATGATTATGCTATTAAAACTGTTAAAATAAGATTTTTAACAACTACAAATTTAAAAGAACAAGCAACTGCTTTTATTGTTTAATTATACTTAACTATAACTAAGAAACATGAAAACATGAAATTTAAGCTAATTAATGGCTTAAACAGTGAAATGCAAAATGAGGCTTACAAGTGGATTCCAAGTGAAAAGAAACCAAGGACGAGAACACTCCTATAGCTTCCCAAGAAGCTCTAAACCAAAGGCAATCCTTTATCAACCCTTCTCCGACTTTGATCACCATCTTCATGGATTTTTATTTTTATCTAATTTTTTTGTATTTTTGGTAATTTTCTCTTTTGATACTAAACTGATTTTTAAGGTTTCTAAAAGCTTAAATAAGCTTTCTAGGAGCTTATATGAACTTATTCAGGTCCTTGACAATAACAACTACAAACAACATTTGAACATTCATGAGAATTTTGAACATGGAAATTTTGCATAAACCGAAAACAAGTCTTATCACCGAAATTGAAATTGAAAAAGGTTCATTAACACTTTAAATAACTTAAAAGGTACTTGGAAAGCTTAAACATACACTTGGAAATTTAAAATTAAGCTAAAACGACATAGAAAATTAAAATTACACTAGATACTCTTATTACATTGCACCAAACTTGCTATATAAAGATCTTTTTGGAGCTTGTCGACATCTCGAACATATCCCACCAATTTCCGACCATTGGATTCATCCAAATCATCATAATTGCCATTTGGCAATTTTGGCGCCAAAATAGTCTTTGAGCGGGTTTTTAGTAATTAATGCTTTTGGAAGATGTGGAGGTGTTAAAGAGTTGGTAAACAGTGTTAGGTTATAGGTGGAAAGGTGGAAAGTGGAAAACCACCTTGGTTTTGGGATTTCGAGATGGGAGAGGGAATGAGCAGTGGTAGTGGTTTTTTAGCGCGTTTGACCTTTTGACCGGATATTAATAAGTGGGGTCCAAAATAGGGGGTCAAGGTTTGTGGCGGGGTTCTTTTGATTTGGTGGGTTCTAAATACAAAAGGGGTCCGTTTGGTTTGTTTAATATCATAAGGACCAATTTTGTAATTTACGCAAATTGAGGGACCGAACTTGCCAATTTTCCAAAGTTATAACAAGGACCATTCCTGCCAAATTGAATAGTACAAGGACTATTATGCATAAAATTCCATTTTAATAAATCCAAGGACTATATTTGACATTTTCAAAACTTGAGGGACTAAAGTTGTAATTTTGCAATTTTACATTTCAAGGGTTTGTTTTGACAACTTTTGAATCCATGGACCTTAAATGACATTTTTCTTTATTTTGATTTACCAGGGACTATTTTGACAACTTTTGAAACTTGGGGACTAAAGCGCCAATTATGCAAACTTGATATGTTTTCATCCGATTTTGATGTTTTGCATTTAAAACACATAAAACACTTGTTTGTGATATTTTCATCATTTTGATGCATTTACAGAGTGTTTTCGGATGTTTTGGCATTCTAAATAATAAAAATGATGAGTATTTAGACACTCATCACGCGCTTGCTCACCCCTACCAAAACCCTCATCTTCAATTTTGTTTTTTTTCCCTATTTTATAAAAGATTATTAACATGAGACAAAATTAAATATAAAACCAAAAATACTTAATATATATAAGACAAAATACTCAATTTATTAAAAATGATAATTCTCTTGACAAAGTATTCAAAATGTTGTTTGAATATTGTAATTTACTGTTTTAAGTATGTGCAATATAAACTTTTGATATAATATACTTATTAAGTATTTTAGATAGTAAAAGTTAATGTAATCAAACCAATAAAATACCAACACAAACAATAAATCTGAGCAAGAAAAAGTGAAGCAATCACAAATTTCACTCGATCATAAAGAAGGAAAATTCCAAAAGTTATTTTATTTATTATTATTATTATTATTTATTATTTATTATTTATTTTATTTTATTTTATTTTATTTGATAAGCTTTCGAAGGTTATATATCTTTAAATAAAATCATTCTATTGTTAAAAACTATAATATCACCAACGGGTTTTTGTCTAGATTATGTTTATTGATAAAAAAGTTGATAAACATGTGAGTTTGAATTTCGTTTGTAACTATATGAAGTATTGTGCAACAAAAAATAAAGTGTGAAAAAGAATAGGTAGTTATGTATACGTCATTTTGCACTAAAATGTTCTTATACATATTTCTATCATGTATGCATGTTTCATACTTATGCTATTGATTACCTGATACTATATTTAACAAAGATGATAAATAAAAAGAGAAGCAACATATAGAATTTCTAGATAGTCATATGTTTAAGCATAAGAGACAAAAAAGGAGTAATATCTTGAACCATAACAAACTAAAGCACCATTTTTAGCGTTGGTCTTCCGTAACAATCTCATTCAACTCTATCAATGACTTATTTTGTTGGTTTTTATCATCATCATCATCAACATTATCATTTCCATTAACTCCATTGTTAGCACCTTTCATAACCATATCTCTATTCATCTTCACATACATCCCATAAACATAGGAACAAAATGCCCATAAACACAACAACGTAGACACCACCTTTGGACCCTTAAAAGCATCACCATAAACAGCCACACCAGCCAACACATTCATCGCCATTAAAGCCGTCATGCATATCCTCCCGTCAATGACGTTGTTAAAGACCATCCCCGCAGTACCCATGAAGCATAGTTGCCATGTTACTACGTTAAACCCTACTATTAACCAATATTTTGTGTGTCCTAGGTCGAAAAGTGCTACACTCTCATGTTTCATCTCTTTAAAGCCTCCTGCTATTGCCATGGCAATAGTTGCAACAATGGTGGCTGTTGCTTCCATAATGAATTGCATTTCCATCACCATAGCGTAACAATCAACTTTTTATAAATCTTCTCCATTAATGGAAGGTAAAAGCGAACAATAGCCCTGCGGATATGGTTGCGAAGAAGCCTATAAAATATTTAGCTTTTGTTAACCCTTCTGGACGATCATTTTTGAACTTAATGCTAAAAGAACACAACTCAACGTTAGAAGAATGACACAATTGAGGTTTAAGAATGTGATTTTTGTTTTACTATTATGACCGAAAGAAGGAGAGTGAATATGAGTTGAGATGACAAAACTAGAGATGCTGTTGAAAGAGGAAGATATGAATTACCCCAAGAAAACAAAGATTACTAAGCACCAACATTAACCCTACCCCGAAACATAAACCCAAAACTTCATGTCAAATGTCGAAAATGGTTTTCGTCCATTACCATTTTTTCGACGTTGAAAATAGTATGGGAGATATATGGGGATTAAGAGAAGAGGGAATCCAGCCGACTGGACCCAAGTAGAGACCCATCGGCTTGATCCCTTGTGATTAAAGTAGAATTTTAGAAGAAGTGAAGACGAGACAGAACCGACAAAAAGACATAGGTAATTAATGACTAAAAGTATTTTATATGTTTTGCCATCAAGTTTAGATTTGTTGGAAGTGAACATCGAGTGTTTGGTTTCTTGAGGTTCCTCACCATTGAATTGAACCTTATTTGGCGATGTTGAATGCAGTGAATTTTTCATCTTGGAAGGGAGAAAAAGAGGATATATTTTGGAAGATTAAGTGAAATTATGTGAATGACTTCAACAACGTATTGGATACAATGTGCTTTAAATAGATTTTAAGGTAGTTCGAAAAATGTGACAAAATAAAGAAGAATTGTTATGGACAAGTGTAAGGGCTTGTTTGTTAATTTTTTTTATTAAGTCATTTCTAATTAAGAGATGACTTAATGCAGACACTTCTCGCTTTATTCTTAATATTTTCACCATCTTTCTATTAAGTCCCAAACAAACAGTTTTAATATGACTTAATGAATTCAGTTTTTTTCATATTAAGTCAATTAAGTCACAAACAAACACCACCTAAGCCTATTGTACCACCTGGCACAAGTTTTGGATAAATATTTTGCTTTGAAGAACCGACCAAATAGTTAATAACCGAAAACTACTCCTTGGCTCCTTGCTTTCCCAAACTACTTTTCAACTTACCACGGAGTCCTTCATTAGATTTGTTTTAAATAATCATGATACTCTTTATCTCATTTAAATATCCACATTAATGTTTTAATTTATCTCAAACTCTAGTTTGTTAAATTAAAGGATATACTATAATTGATGGTTTTAACTATTTTATCATAAGGGTTTTACTAAATAATGCTAACTGAGCAATATTTAAGCTACTTTAAATGACTTTATTTTTTTTTTTCATATTTAAAATTGTTATATATTTAATGCACAATAAATGAATCTAAAAGTATGCTAATATAAATATGTGTCACTTTAATTTGACAAAGTTCAAATTTCTTTATATTTATATTAATTGTTGCTTTAAGCATTGCACAACGAACATTGTTTAACAAAGCACTTACCATAATTATATCTTTCAAAAATTTCATAGTTAATTACTACATTTATTGCATTTAAAAATGAAAACGATATTTTGTTATACAATTAATGCACTTGTAATAGGATTTTTTATTTTTATTGTTTTTCACTTTAAATTTTTTTTTTTTGAAAGGTGAATTTCTTATAAAGTCTTCGTGTCGCGGTTCGACGGAAGGAGGTCTAGACTACGTTGTCTAAACCGGTCCAGCTAGAGAGCTCCTCGGCGAAATGCCTATTTCAAATACCCGATGGAAAACCCCTACTAATCCGCCTCAAGGCACGACAATTAATTGGGGTAAACCTTGCTTTTCCAAGATTCGAACCCAGGGTTACTGAGCCCAAACCCCTTCATTAAAGGACTACTGAAGGAAAATCCTCATTCAAACCCCTTGCGGATTTGAACTCAAGACCTCCTCCCCAAGAGCCCCTAAGGACTCCAAGGTAGCCAACTGAGCTAAGCCAGTTGGGTTTTTTTTCACTTTAAAGTTAGATGAAATAAGTAATGATTTATTAAAATTTGCTAACAACAATCTATTGAGTGTTGTTTAAGCATTCCATATGTATAAAAACATATTTACTGAACTCATGTATTTCATAATTATACACTTTTAATCATTTTAAATATGGTATATGATGTTAAATATAAAATGTTTAGAGATCATTAAAAGATAATTTCTTATACATGGAATACTTAAACAACATTAAATGGGTTGTTGTTAACAAATCCTATTTTATATGGTACAAGTTAATCATACCCCCAAAAACACCAATGGCACCCTTTATTTTTTTAATTGTTAATTTTTTTCTAATAATATTTTCACTATATAACTGTAAAACTGAAAGCACGGAACAAAAAATATAAAGTTTAACCAGTCAAAAGTATTAAACTGTTCAAAAAATAAAGAAAAAAAACTAATAAAAACCTGTATAATACGATCAAATACAGTAGGCCAAAAGATGAAGGTGATAAAATGTGGGGTAGATAGGTATTTATAACACAACGCTAATGCAATCATGAAAAAATAGCGGACACAATTGTGAGAGCAGAATGTTACTATTCACTAGAATTTTAAACATGATTATAAAATAGTTATCATAAAGCCTCTTAAAATATGAATGTCTTTGTAAACATTTTGAAACTTTTTGTTTTTGACCCTAAACTATTTATCATTAACAAAAGAATTATAACTATTATATTATTTAATTTATTTGTATGCGCAATAAATATCACTTTATACAAATATAAAATAAACCCAACAATATAATAATTATGATATTTTCATAACTTTATAAAACCGCATAAATACAAAAAAGTTTCAGATATCCGCACTAGTTTGTCAAATGGGGTGATTTTTTCGGTTCGACCATATCGTGTTTCTAGTTTCGCTTTGATTTATCGGTTATTATGCTCACCTATGACCATCAAGAAATATATATGCCCAATTAAACGTAAAGGTTCCTTGGTTAATCATATCATATAAATTTATGTGTTTTTAAGCGGTTGAGAGCTCTAAGTATTATAGTACAATAACATGTATATGTTTAGAGTTCAAGTATTATAACCCAAGTCCGTTGCGAGAACAAAATTATTGTCGTTGAAGGTATCAACTCGACTTTAATCTTTAATTTTTGGACTCAAAATCAGCAATCTCGAAGATCATTGGTAATCTTTGGTCTTAATCTGCAACTTGAATCTTTCAAACCATGTATAAAATCTTTGTCTTCAACTTCTTGATGATGAAACACTATTGATGAACTTTATCTTAAAGGGTTATAGTCATATACCTAAACACAAGTGAGGTGTTTGTAAATTAGTATGTGGGTATTGAATCGAATTCTATTAGCTAGGTACTTGAAAGATTTGTCAGGAGCCTCTTTGTACTGTGAAAGTTGTTCTCGTGTTGTTGCTTTGCACAAATGGGAGTATGAAAGGAATAGTACGCAAAGAAAAATGTCTTTCATAACTAGTATATATAGAAATGTCAATGGGTCACACTGGTGCACATTAAACAAAATAAGCAAGTTAGTAATAAGAAAATAGTGACGAAATGAAATAGAAATGATGTGGAAGTGAGAATACAGTAATATTTTAATAGATGGGTAAAATGGTAATTATCCAGAGTATATATATTTATATGTGATCAATACTTAAGTATAAAAGGCAAAACCACAATCCCTAAGGATATATGGATCGACCGAATCCCTAAAGGGGAGTTTGACTCTTTCTCAAATTTGTATTACCTAAGGATAACTATTTAATGACTTCTAGTGTAATTATGATTATCTTTGCTAGCCTATAAATACAAGAGGAATTCTATTTTAGAAATCACCTTAATCCTGTCAATAAACAACCCTAAAAGGTCGAAACCCTTTAGTCGAACAAAGTCTACTATCCCTAGTCAATTTTCGACTTTCGTACTTTCTAAACTGCGTAGGTTCTTAGCCCTATTTCTATATGAGTAGTACTTGTGGATACTTAACGCAACATATTCCCCATAAATCCCCATTCATTTGACTAAAGCGTCGAGATCATGAAGAAGGCGATTATATGCACGTAGAGTAGGTCTAGGAGTTTACAAAATTATAAGAGTAAGTAATTATTATATGAACACCCTTTATACGAGTTAAGATTATGTTATATCTCTGATTATGTGATTTCTATATTAGGGGTATGGTCTAGAGGACATTTATTTGTTTATTTTCCGCTGTGCATGTTTATAAGCCATGTGAATGATCACCGATACACTACATTTAATTGTTTTTAAATTAAAACACCACTAGTCGACCTTTAATATTTATTTGCATAAATGTTGGAATAAGTAGTAAAGATGATAATTTAGTCTTTTCTATGCTTACTTATTAACGATGAAATTAATTTATTTTATTTTAAGTGAATAGTAATTCTCTATGAAAAAATGGCAAAAATAGTCTTCGTGGTTTATAGGCGATTCCGCAATATATTCACCCTAATTAATTACTAAATATTTAACTTTTTATAATTTATCTTCTTCAACTTTTTACTTTGTATTATAGATGTGTCACACCCTCGCCGGAGGCGGAAACACGAGGTGTAACGGAAGGGAACATAAGCACAAGATAATAGAACATACCAACGTTAATATTTAAAAGAAAGAGTACACCATTACAACACCAGTTTAGCCGACATCGGCAAATATATTACAAAGTTTGGTTCCCAAAATATTGCGTTCTATTACATAACGATTTGTATTGACAAGTGAAAACTTCATTATGCAAGACCTGCTAGAAAAGCTTACTAATGATCACCGAAATGCATGAGAGAAAACGGGTCAACTATGAAAATAGTTGGTGAGTAAACATGTTTAGTAAAATAAGAAAACTCGTATGAAAGAGTCCAAGGTTTGGTTATCGAAATAGTCCACAAAGCAAAGGCATTGTATATCCACTCGGTTCAAGTTCCCCATACAAAACTTGCAACCTGTGTGTACACAACCCATTGCACAAAATATAGCGTATCAAGTAGTCAAGTATAAGCGGTCATAATAGTTCACAATATAGTACCACGATATAATAATTCGGGGATGCTCTGATGAAACCAAATTATCTTTGGGTGCCACTACCCAAAGTTATGTTGGGTGCCTCTTCCCAAAGATATACTGGGTGCCTCTTCCCAAAGATATACTGGGTGCCTCTTCCCAAAGATATACTGGGTGCCTCTTCCCAAAGATATACTCCGAACATAGGAGACTTTATAGTGATGCTCCGAACATAGGAGACTTTAGGTCAAGGTCATAACATGTACGGTTCAATAAATTCCAACAAGTCATAAATTCGTAATTAAGTTCAAGGATTTGATTCGAGTTCACAAGTTCTAGTCAAAAGAGTTCACAAAAGTAAGAATCAATTTAATTCAAGTATGGTTCATGCATTCAGCCCCAAAATATAGTAAAACGGTAAAAAGGGGATGTGATTACTCACTTGATGAATAGATGCGATGACAAAAGTGGTTACACCGAAATGTAGCGTGAATCTCGGAACTGACCTATTATGAATGATATGATATGCTCTAATATAAGTCATGAAACAATGTCGTGCATGCACACTCATATGATATCCATACCACTTGTACATTTTGGAAAATAAAGTTTATCGTCGAAATATATGTTTATGACATATTGTCAAGTTACCAAATACTTTACAAGTACTTACGTCGAAATGATATCCTACGATAATCATTTGGTGATTTATTATGAATCTATAACTTTTCGTCGCAAAATAATATAATTTGACAAGTCATGAAAGTGACTATATGGCCTCGGAAAGCTAGTCGTAAAATGGTGCACATCGAGTGTTAGAAAATAAACTCAATGGTTTTGGGAAGCTTGTATCATTACCTCAAAGTTTTAGCATTTAATTTTTCATCCTAGAGGTCTCGATCTTAGAGAAAAATATAGGTTAAGTATGGTACTTGTGTGTTTAAGAGTGGTTTTCGGTAAACTTTGAGCGACTATATTTTATTCATTACAACTCCGCTGACGAACGGTTGGATATTTTGGAAAATATGGTTGGCGAACTTGATTTTACTAGAAGACATCTTTTATAAAGAGTATCCTATCAATGTTAAAAATAACCCTCAACATGTCCCTAGTTGCCGTAGTATATGTTTAATAGAAAATATATTAATGTTGCTAATAGAATAAAGTTACGGCAACTTTGTTTATCGCGTGTAATTTACTCGTTACAAGTCCGTTTTCTCGTTTTCTATACCCTTAGCTTCGTGTCAAAGTATACTAATATATTTTCGATAAGTCGACACATTTCATAACGCTTAAACCTCATTTTTGACTCGTAAAAGTGACATTTATATGCTGAATTTCCAGAAATTATTAGTTTTCGACGTCTAACTTGAAAAATTCATATCTTCTTCGTTATAACTCCGTTTTAACCCGTTCAAGCGGCCACGGTTTCGTTTTAAAGTATATTTTCTAAATATCTAGGCCAAAAATTTTTATCTACTGTCGGATTTTCCAGATTTTAAAAATAAGGACAGACCCTATTTAAAACGTGTCGAAATGAGTTTTTCTCGCGCCAAACCTATTCTAACCCATTCAAAACAACTCCGAAGCTATTCTAATCCTACCATACACCTTCTTAGGGTGTCATGGGTTCCTAGACATCACCAAAAATAATATATAACAAGGAATAATTATAGGATGACTTATATATTCATAACTCTTAAAAATCAATGAAAAAGTGGTACAACATCATATGACTTGCATGTTTTTGCTCAAATATGATGAAATGAACATGAAATGAATATGAAAGATGAAAAATGGACATGAGATGCTTACAAGAATACTTGATGAGGTTTATGAGAACAAAGGATTTCCTAATCACCCTAGGTTTTTATTGCAAAACCTAAGTAAAGAGTGATACTAGAGTGTTAATTAACTTGACTTGAAAACTTTGGTGATCTCCTCTTGGAACATCAATGGTGGCCGGTTTGATGGTGAAGAGAGAAAGAAAGAATGGTTTTGCTCTTTACTTGAATAATGAAGTTAATGTGTTGTTGTAGTATAATAGGAATATAAGTAAGATATTTTGTACAAAGTGAAGTGACTCATCATATAAATGTCGACCAACATGAAAAAATAAAAGAGTTTGCATTTAGTTTTAAATTAAGTGCATTTATGTAGAGTAATTGTATAGTTAATTAAGGATAATTAATAACTTGCATACATATTTAAGCTTTTAAGGTAGCGTTAGCTAAAATAAATTTTAACGGGTCAAAATAAAACATTTTGAAGTCATAAAAATTATAAAAATACATTTCTTGCAAAATTTGAGTGAAATAATAATAATCGTGTAATATTTAAGAAAACCGTCGCAACTATATAAATATAACAATTTATATACGAAATAAATTTAAAACACCGGGTAAACTAATAATAATATTTTTATAAACTTAATATGAGTATAAAAATATATTGTGATAAATTTTTGGAAGTAACGGATCAAATGTTCAAAATAATTTATTACGCGATAACGTTTATTTAATATGAAATTATGCGTTTAATGTGAAATGCAAAACCCATGCATGACTAGTATGATGAATATTGAGTTTGAGAAATGACCGGAAATTGAGAATTGTGACATTCTTCCCATGTCAGCGGAATCACGTCCTCGTGATTCGATTAATGATACTATGGTCCGAACCTCGACAAGGATTCTAAAAGTTTATGCTCGTACGAACAGTCTAAATGATCATATCAATGCCCATGCATACGGGTTCCCCATTCAACTAAGTACGTGCCGTGATTAGATTTGATAGGGTAAACTTACCCAATATCGAACGTAGCCCTCAAAAGACCTTTAGATAGTGACTTGAGTAAACTTGTTTCTTAGCTTGACTTTCGCAACTCATCAAACAAGAACCGCTACTAGATCAAGCTAGGAAACAAGTCTTTTGAATGAAGTCTTTGAAAGATTCGCTCGATATTGGATTTGCTTACACAAATCAAATCAAATCAACAAAATATAATACAACTAAGGTCGATATCGATGGGTCACAAATTAATCAATGCCGTGAACGTGGTAAAATTGGAAGGAAGTTATGCACTCAAAATCATGTCGCATGTAAATATGGTAGTTGTTCGAAAGAATGTACCCGTTACGGCGTTGCGGGCTTCCTCGTACCGGATAGAATGCTCGACCACGTGGGGGAACATCAATGTTCGATCTTGTGGGCCTTCTATTGCCAACGCCAGTTTGGACGATTACCTTCTTGGTTAGGTGTTCTTTTCGACTTTGGACGGTATTGCGAAGGTGATCTAGACTTCCACACTCGTAACATGCTTTTCTCATCCTTGATTCCAGTCTGTTTGAGCAATTTTGCGCAAGTGGCCCGTCTGTCCACATTTGTCGCACCTTGGGCGATCTCCCGAGTGGTGATAGTTACATCGAGTGCACAAAGGATGTGGACTGCGTATCTTTTGCGCTCCGAGTAGTTGCTCCATAGTTCCCGGTTATTCGTTGCCTCTTGTCTTGCCGACCACGGTCTCGGCTTCCTGGTGATCCTCCTGTCGCTTTCGTCCATTGTCATTCGCTTTTGCTAGTCCTCCAGACCTTCTCCGACGTTGGTTCGTCTAGCATCAAGGTGCGTCATAATTTGGGTGAGTAGATCCGCTATTCCAGTCGCGTTGTTGTTTGGATTGTCATTGTTGTTTGGGTTGCCGTTGTTGTTGACTCCTGAGCGTGTGTTTCTGGCAGCCATGATTTTGCAATGGACCAAAATATCGGGTTGAGTAAATGACACTCGGACGAAGGCAGATGAGGTTTAGAACGGTGGTATTGTGTTATAGTAATCGAAATATGACAGGAACAGAGACATGCTATGTCTAACAAGTTGAAAGATGGAAAAGAGAGGGTATAAATAAGATACGATAATGTAGACGTGAGCGTAAAACATGCTATGCATACCCACCGACCAATGCAACTTCGGTGACCGGACTCAAAAGACTCGACTAAACATGATTTAAAATTACCTTCTTATCATCGCATGGTTCTTCATAAATTAGACATAGTTGATCGTGCTATGTATAATTTATGATTAACGATGCAACGATAGGACTAGATGACTCGGATGATGTTCAATGTTTAATAAAAAAATTTCCGGTTATAGTTGTGATTTTTTATTTTGAAAAATCGGCATTCTCTATAACCTTTGGCTCTGGTACCAATCATCACACCTCGCCGGAGGCGGAAACACGAGTGTAACGGAAGGAACATAAGCACAAGATAATAGAACATACCAACGTTAATATTTAAAAGAAAGAGTACACCATTACAACACCGGTTTAGCCGACATCGGCAAATATATTACAAAGTTTGGTTCCCAAAATATTGCGTTCTATTACATAACGATTTGTATTGACAAGTGAAAACTTCATTATGCAAGACACGGTAGAAAAGCTTACTAATGATCACCTGAAATGCATGAGAGAAAAACGGGTCAACTATGAAAATAGTTGGTGAGTAAACATGTTTAGTAAAATAAGAAAACTCGTATGAAAGAGTCCAAGGTTTCGGTTATCGGAAATAGTCCACAAAGCAAAGGCATTGTATATCCACTCAGTTCCAAGTTCCGCCCATACAAAACTTGCAACCTGTGTGTACACAACCCATTGCACAAAATATAGCGTATCAAGTAGTCAAGTATAAGCGGTCATAATAGTTCACAATATAGTACCACGTATATAATAATTCGGGGATGCTCTGATGAAACCAAATTATGCTTGGGTGCCACTACCCAAAGTTATGTTGGGTGCCTCTTCCCAAAGATATCTTGGGTGCCTCTTCCCAAAGATATACTGGGTGCCTCTTCCCAAAGATATCTTGGTGCCTCTTCCCAAAGATATACTCCGAACATAGGAGACTTTATAGTGATGCTCGAACATAGGAGACTTTAGGTCAAGGTCATAACATGTACGGTTCAATAAATTCCAACAAGTCATAAATTGTAATTAAGTTCAAGGATTTGATTCGAGTTCACAAGTTCTAGTCAAAAGAGTTCACAAAAGTAAGAATCAATTTAATTCAAGTATGGTTCATGCATTCACCCCAAAATATAGTAAAACGGTAAAAAGGGATGTGATTACTCACTGATGAATAGATGCGATGACAAAAGTGGTTACACGAAATGTAGCGTGAATCTCGAAACCGACATATTATGAATGATATGATATGCTCTAATATAAGTCATGAAACAATGTCGTGCATGCACACTCATATGATATCCATACCACTTGTACATTTTGGAAAATAAAGTTTATCGTCGAAATATATGTTTATGACATATTGTCAAGTTACCAAATACTTTACAAGTACTTATTAAAATGATATCCTACGATAATCATTTGGTGATTTATTATGAATCTATAACTTTTCGTCGCAAAATAATATAATTTGACAAGTCATGAAAGTGACTATATGGCCTCGAAAAGCTAGTCGTAAAATGGTGCACATCGAGTGTTAGGAAATAAACTCAATGGTTTTGGGAAGCTTGTATCATTACCTCAAAGTTTTAGCATTTAATTTTTCATCCTAGAGGTCTCGATCTTAGAGAAAAATATAGGTTAAGTATGGTACTTGTGTGTTTAAGAGTGGTTTTCGGTAAACTTTGAGCGACTATATTTTATTCATTACAACTCCGCTTGACGAACGGTTGGATATTTTGGAAAATATGGTTGGCGAACTTGATTTTACTAGAAGACATCTTTTATAAAGAGTATCCTATCAATGTTAAAACAACCCTCAACATGGCCCCTAGTTGCCGTAGTATATGTTTAATAGAAAATATATTAATGTTGCTAATAGAATAAAGTTACGGCAACTTTGTTTATCGCGTAATTTACTCGTTACAAGTCCGCTTTCACGTTTTCTATACCCTTAGCTTCGTGTCAAAGTATACTAATATATTTTCGATAAGTCGACACATTTCATAACGCTTAAACCTCATTTTTGACTCGTAAAAGTGACATTTATATGCTGAATTTCCGAAATTATTAGTTTTCGACGTCTAACTTGAAAAATTCATATCTTCTTCGTTATAACTCCGTTTTAACCCGCTTCAAGCGGCCACGGTTTCGCTTTTAAAGTATATTTTCTAAATATCTAGGCCAAAATTTTTATCTATCTGTCGGATTTTCCAGATTTTAAAAATAAGGACAGACCCTATTTAAAACGTGTCGAAATGAGTTTTTCTCGCGCCAAACCTATTCTAACCCATTCAAAACAACTCCGAAGCTATTCTAATCCTACCATACACCTTCTTAGGGTGTCATGAGTTCCTAGACATCACCAAAATAATATATAACAAGGAATAATTATAGGATGACTTATATATTCATAACTCTTAAAAATCAATGAAAAGTGGTACAACATCATATGACTTGCATGTTTTTGCTCAAATATGATGAAATGAACATGAAATGAATATGAAAGATGAAAAATGGACATGAGATGCTTACAAGAATACTTGATGAGGTTTATGAGAACAAAGGATTTCCTAATCACCCTAGGTTTTTATTGCAAAACCTAAGTAAAGAGTGATACTAGAGTGTTAATTAACTTGACTTGAAAACTTTGGTGATCTCCTCTTGGAACATCAATGGTGGCCGGTTTGATGGTGAAGAGAGAAAGAAAGAATGGTTTTTGCTCTTTTACTTGAATAATGAAGTTAATGTGTTGTTGTAGTATAATAGGAATATAAGTAAGATATTTTGTACAAAGTGAAGTGACTCATCATATAAATGTCGACCAACATGAAAAAATAAAAGAGTTTGCATTTAGTTTTAAATTAAGTGCATTTATGTAGAGTAATTGTATAGTTAATTAAGGATAATTAATAACTTGCGTACATATTTAAGCTTTTAAGGTAGCGTTAGCTAAAAATAAATTTTAACGGGTCAAAATAAAACATTTTGAAGTCATAAAAATTATAAAAATACATTTCTTGCAAAATTTGAGTGAAATAATAATAATCGTGTAATATTTAAGAAAACCGTCGCAACTATATAAATATAACAATTTATATACGAAATAAATTTAAAACACCGGGTAAACTAATAATAATATTTTTATAAACTTAATATGAGTATAAAAATATATTGTGATAAATTTTTGGAAGTAACGGATCAAATGTTCAAAATAATTTATTACGCGATAACGTTTATTTAATATGAAATTATGCGTTTAATGTGAAATGCAAAACCCATGCATGACTAGTATGATGAATATTGAGTTTGAGAAATGACCGGAAATTGAGAATTGTGACAAGATGTGATAGTGGAGCGAAGATCATTATTATTCCAAAAAGCATGAATTAAATTTATGAAGTTTTATGTTTAAAAGAGGAAACTTACACATATATTTTCACACTAACGAAACTATCACTCCGCAGCACGCTAATAACTGAAATCCTTGTAGGGATCAAAGTTACATAATTTTTCTTTCTCTAACTTTACATAGAACAAAAACCTTTATTTTAAATTTAAACATTACCGATATCTAGGAGAAATTACTATTCAATGAACATTAATTTTTATTGAAAAACTAGAAGAAATAATCTACGATATTTATAGACAATTGCAAACAGTCCTAGAATATATGCAACGAAACATCTTTGTCGATAGTTTTCATTATAGAAACATTCCTCTAGTTATATTTAGGGACCGTTTGTGTAACGAAACTAACATAAATAATTCTTTTTAGTTACTTACCATAACAAAAATCATCCCCCAGATGAAAAGTTAAATAATCCCTATCACTTACCTTTAAGTTCAATATTTAATGACATTGTTTTTCGTAATTTTAGGTTTTAATTAATTTTTATGTAATTAGTAGTTAATCAGTTTTAACTTTTAAGTTAGACTAAACTGTAGAATACATCCATGTGGTTTACACTTTTTGAGACATTACATCTGTAGGGTTTTGGTGGTCACTCGCATGGCGGATAAAATATGCACATCAAAAATAAACACATACACGCCATGCAGATCAAACAATAATATCAAGATATCCTAATCAGGGATATAACCTAATCCAAACACATATAAAGGGTGTTTATAGAATACTTATTGTTGGTCCGATATTTTCGTGCAACACCATGAATTGTAAGAACAAAATTTTGAGCAAATGAAAATAACTTAAGTTCATTATAAATAATAACATAGTTACACGATCTTGACCATGATCAACTAATAATACCCATTTGTACATTACTACAATATCAATCTCACTTAGTAGTTTTCTCAGGTGTCAGGCTTTACGAGGGATAGTTGCGGAATACTAGCCCTAGCAATGACAAATGCTTCTCTTCAAGTTATGAAGAGGAAGATCCCACTAAGAAGAGGAAGTGTGTTCTAGAGGTAGAATCGTTACCAATTACTGCTACTAACCTCCATTTTATAGACGAACGGAGATACACTCTTAGTAGTTACAAGTAAGTAATAACTAAACTAGAAGTAAGGTATACGTGCACTTGTGTGGCTAGGGTTGCTTTACTGTGCTGACACTCTGGCACATACAAGTTGCTTTTCCTACTCTCAATAAATCCTTATCTTCCCAAGGATTTTCCCGCTTTTGCTTTAGCCAAATTACTCCCGCCTAAGCGTGGCTGAGTACTTTAGTCAGCTCCAAGGATACACTTTGCAAGTATGTTGAAGAAATACTCTGAGTGTATCTGATAAGTGTTACTGGGTCATCTGCATGGCTTAAGATGACAAGTCATTCTTCAGGCATAAGGGAATTTGTCAGTCCTTAAGGTCTCATGGGTTTGTCACT
The DNA here is from genome assembly GCA_022545495.1 of Chrysanthemum lavandulifolium. Taxonomy (NCBI): domain Eukaryota; kingdom Viridiplantae; phylum Streptophyta; class Magnoliopsida; order Asterales; family Asteraceae; genus Chrysanthemum; species Chrysanthemum lavandulifolium. Next base: position 163,360,755 of record CM040245.1, on the reverse strand, counting down.
TCTCTGCCCTTTGTTATAGCTGACTCTGATATCATGTTACAAAGTATTCATTCAATTTTGGACTTTGTCTTTTGCAAAGCAACATTGTTGTAGCTGAGAAGATATACAACATATCTGAGGTGTTTATCCTCAGATATGTGAACACTCAGTGAGTCCCGTTAAAACGTTGTTTCTTTCACTTAGTGGTCTTTCACTCTGACTTCTCTAAGGTTCTCTCAAAGGTGTTCCACCTATGAGTCTGAGGAGTGCATGGAACACTTTTCTGGTGACTAATCCCAATGCTTTCATAAAACTGAATGAGTTGTTTGTTCACAAATTCAGTTCCATTGTCTGTCCGGATGATTTTGACAGTTTTTTAAGCCTAACCTGTAGCTGTTTGATAAGCTTAATGATAACTTCAGGAGTTTCATCCTTGGTTCTCAAAAACTTTACACCGAGAGTAGTCGTCAACTACAACTAGCACATACTTATTCCCATTGATACTTTGCACTCTCATGGGTCCACACATACCCATGTGAAGGGTATGAAGAACTTCCATAATGGTGTTTGCATATTTAGGTTTATGGGCATACTTTTTGCTTTTGAGATGCGTGAGCGTTTGAGGTCGAGAAAACCTCCTTTTCTACAAGCAAGCTTTTTAACCCTCTAGGTAGTGAACATAATCATTGTAGTGTAGTATGGGGTAAGCTTCGGGGATTGATTTCGTTCTATAAGAGAATAAGAATGCTATAAAGAGATTTATGACGAGAAGGTGGGGTTGAGGATGATTCTTTTTATTTTATTTTTTATGTTTTTTTATAAAGCATGGGTAAATACTTCTACCGATTTCACTACTTCTACTAATTATCTAATTATCTAATTACTACGGATATTTTATGCTAATTGAGGTGTGGTCGTATGATGATTAAAGATGTGTTCACTTAGATACTATTACTCCCTAGTTATCTTTTATTGGTCGGTTGAATTGTCACTTCCTTTATCTTAACGCATTGTATTCCTATTAGTCGTAGGGGGTGCTTGTTCCCTAGTTCTATGAATCGTCTCTCTCCTATAGAATACACGGGATTGGAAAGTATAGTACTATTTTCCCTGAATACCCTATCGTCATAAAGCACAACTCACGCAATAAAAACAACGATAGCCTAGTTACTCTCCTATGGCTTTTATCAATTAAGACATGAGACAACCGAACAACAATCAATAACTAGGTTTCATAGATCTAAGCGAACACACAAGTAATTTAGCTAGACATGTTAAACAAGCAAGCATACACACAATCAATTGAACATGGGGTAGACAAAATGATAAATTAGAATAACAAACTTATCTTGATGTGTAAATTAGGGTATGGGAACCTAGAATACTGTCCAAGTCGGACTACAACTGAGTTAGAGTTTGCTCTTAAAAATTCTGCCTCTTAAAATACAGAAAAATCAAATTCTATGTATAGATTTACAATCACCGTCATTAGGGTTTTGTCTGGGCCAAGTCATCGTTGGGACGGCGTCACTTGAGAGTTGTGACGCCGTCAGTCTTCATGCAGGACATCGTCTGAATCTAGGATCTTGGGCGTCTGGTGTGAAAAGTGTGAGTGATGCCTTCCAGGAATAAGGTGTGGCGCCGTCATTCTTTAGGATCAGAAATTCCGCTGAGCCGTCGCGTGCACTTTTTGATCAAGTCTTCATATAGGGATGACGTCGCTTTTTGTATGGGACGCCGTCAGGTGCAGTGAACAGTATTGGATTTTCTTCAATCTTGACTTTGCCATTTTCGTCATGTTTTTGCTCCTTTTTGTCCAAATATGCTTCATTCCATCATTTTGCTTCCAAAAGACCTAAAACTGAAAAGGAACGATTGTAAGCTGTAACGGATATAAAATATGTTAATTTAGGGCTTAATTGGCCCCTTAAAAGCATACGTTTTAAATCCTTATCAAATATCCCTACACTTGGTATTTGCTTATCCTCAAGCAAATGTGCTTTTGGCTAACCAAATTATAAGTTAGGGGGCATGAAGCATTGGTTTAAAATAGTTTACAACAAGTAAAAGTGCCACAATAGTTATAACAAGCACGGAAATTATATACTAGCACCTCACAATTGGTGTTTAGATTCTCTCATCTCTCGTTTTTATATGAAATATAATATGAATGGAAATGGAAAATAAACACTCATTACCTGGCATAGTACATAGATTACCATAAGCTTGAGAATAGATCAAACCTCCACCGCTTTGGCGTAAGCACCTAGGAATAGCTATCTAAGAGGTCTTTACAAGGGTTGTAACGTTAGGCTTAGGGTAGGGAAGTAAAGGGTTTTGTTGGATATGGGATATTTAGTGGTAGCAAGTCAAAAATCGTATGTTACAAGCATGTAAAGCATGGCGTTTCTAAGCCAAGACTCGACTCACTAACACTAGATAACTTGAAACAAAACAAACATAAACTTAAAAACATAAATATAAAAATAGATGTAGGATGATAGTCCGTATGGTTTTTTTTCCATACATTTTTACTCTACCACCCTCTACGATAACATCAAAATATAAGGGATTTATAAGAGTATCCCTACACTTGAGTTTTTATTTCTCTAACACTAATTGACCCGATTAGAAAATATCAAAACATTTGGAGTATTTAATTATGTAGACAAAGGGAATTTGAATTTATCGTTCTTTCTCTTTACTCCATAAAATATTACTTTTACCCATGAGTCCCAATCATCCCAAAACTGTGTACAAAAGATATGACTCGACTTAGCAACCATGCAAGTAACTAGATAATTGAACTAAGGGTTTAGTAATGATAACAATAATGCACTAAAGATGAGTGCATACAAGGTAGGATAAGGCGATTTGGGTGTACATTTGGGGGTGGATTGTAAACAATGCTCTTCATTGATATTCCAGAAAACCAAAACATCACGAGAACTGCGAAAAGGATATGCTTTGAGGGGTTAACTAGGGGTATCGTGTACTAAAGATGAGTACATCGCAAGGGTGTGGGGTAATTACTCAACCAGTGTGGAAGATGTAATTATAATACAGGTTTAAAACAAGGGTTATCCTAATGCCTCTTATCATTTAGTTACTCCTAACTACACAAGTGTAGTCTCACTAGCGATCTCGGAATGCATCACAAAACAAGTTCTAAAATCTATTACTACCGGTACATTCATTAAGAATTAAAGGTGAATTCTTTTATTCCTAAAGACCTAGGGGCTAACCTCACATTTTTGGGGTGGAATTTGAGTGGTAAACGGTTTCTATGCTAGTCATATAATTCCTATCCATGAGACGCTTTATTAAGACTAAATTTTAGCTCGTAAATGTCATTAAAAATTTTAAATTTGGTGCTAAAATTGCCCTAACAAATATTTCTCATAGTTTATTACACAAATTACTAAGGACAAAACAAATGATCAAGTGAGTGAATAGTTTCTAAGTTCCCGTTTTATTCTCCCTCCCAACACTTAAACTGAACATTGTCCCCAATGTTCCCTGAAAGTATCAAAGTTATGATAAAGGAAGGTAAGTAGAAAAGAAACTAATACTCTCCTGATTAGCTCGGTAGGATATGTGTGAAGTTGCGGTTAAATCTTCTTTCAAGAAGAATGCATAAGTAATAAGCTTCATCCAATATGTGTTTCTTCTTCTTGTCCAATATAACCTGCATACTCATAAGAAAACAAACGAAACCTTCGCATAAAGTTGGCGGTAAAACTATATATGACACACAACTACACTAGAAAGCAAGTAAGATATAATGCTTGTGGAATAGATGTACTGCTTTTTTGAAAAATTAAGACACGAATTTCCAAAATTTACAAGTTACACTGAAAACGAAAACCGATCATTCTGTTTCTACATTGCTGACGTCGTCGAGCTTTAATCTGACATTTGTTAGGTTGTCCCGACAAAAGTGGTCTCTCGCATTTTTGGAAAAATTCTGGAAAATTTACATCATTAAAACCTGGAAAAATTCCTGCAAAGCATCCATTATGACTCGATACAAGCATTTGACTCTAACAAACACACATATATATCAATTTCAATAGTTGTAATTCTCATGTTCATGTTCTTAAAAACTTATGTGATCTTCCCTACACGTATCTTTTTATAAAATACCTTTATATGTAATTAAAACGAGGTTAAAGACAAAATAAAACATTTTCACAAAGTCTAACATGAGAATAAACAACAATGAAAAAGATATAAAAACACACAAATTGAAAAATAAAACAAGCAAACAATTAAGCATGGGTTGCCTCCCATGAAGCGCTTTTCTTTATTTATGAGTCTTGTAGCTAGACTCGAAGTCGTGCTCCTACGCCATCTAATGCACGCTTGCGTGCCCATATCTAAGACACTCTAATGTTCTCTCATCTTTCTTATAATCATCTCCTAACTCTAGACATTTTTTATAATACCTCTCATTCTTTTCATATGTATGTCTAAGTCCCCTTTGTTTGTCTCTTTCACTAAGTAACGGAATAGGAGCCATTCTATTACATGCCTCGATATCTTTGTATTTAAACCTAGGGTGTGTACGGGGCATTTGATAGACAAAATCCTCAACTTCACTAGAGAATGTAATTAAACCATCAAACATCCGTTCATTCAACATAGTCATTCTCTTAAAGGGTTTTCCAAATATCAATTGAGTGAGGCTTCCATCAATGAATTCTCCTAAGTCTTCTAAAACCATGAATTCTACCAAATAAGCAAGACTTCCAACAAATACGTGCAAGTGAGTGGCCGCGTCAACAACATTATTCCCTTGATAAGCTAACTCGTTTACCTTAATTTTTATTGTATAAATTCCTTGAGATTAAGTTTAAAGGTAAAAACGAATTCAAGTAAGCATCAAAACCTTCTAATCCTATCTTGCAAGGGAATTGCATTGTTAAAAGGACTATCTTTCTCAATTCTACACCTAGGGTCAAAACTTTGAGAGGGATCTTCTTCCATCTCAATCCTAGCTCCATTGATGACTTCACCGTTGTCAATTTCCTCCCCATCATCAAATTCCCCATCGGAGTCCGAATCATAGAAAGGACTATTATGTTGCCAATTTATTTTGTTATGACCTAAGTGATTTCCAAAGTGGTGAACGGGTGAAAGGTTTTGTGGAATTGCATTTTCCATTGCGGGGTTTGGAGCGGGTAGTGCCAAGTTTCTTCGGCAAAAGATGCGCATCATGGCAAGTGACGAGAATTATGAACAAAAACAAATAGAAGGGGGATAGACTACACGGAAGCTAATGAAAAAGAGAAAAAATCTCACTTGATAGGAATCAAGCAAGTGAACCTAAATGAGATAGAAGTCTAACTAGCTATTCTATTCTCCGGCATCGGCGCCAAAAACTTGATGCGTGAGCATTCGGGGTCGAGAAAACCTCCTTTTCTGCGAGCAAGTTTTTCAACCCTCTAGGCAGTGAACCTAATCGTTGTAGTTTAGTATGGGGTAAGCCTCGGGGATTGATTTCGTTCTCCAGGGGAGTAGGAAAGCTAGAAAGAGATTTATGACGAGAAGGTGGGGTTGAGGATGATTATTTTTATATTTTTATGTTTTTTTATAAAGCAAGGGTAAAATCTCGCGGTATATGATTGGGGGGTACTTCTACCGATTTCACTACTTCTAATAATTATCTAATTATCTAATTACTACGGATAGTTTATGCTAATTGAGGTGTACTCATATGATGATTAAAGATGTGTTCACTTAGATACTATTACTCCCTAGTTATCTTTTATTGGTCAGTTGAATTGTCACTTCCTTTATCTTAACACGTTGTATTCCTATTAGTCGTAGGGGGTGCTTGTTCCCTAATTCTATGAATCGTATCTCTCCTATAGAATACACGGGATCGTCAATTATAATACTATCTTCCGCGAATACCCTATCGTCATAAAGCACAACTCACGCAATAAACACAACGATAGCCTAGTTGTACTCCTATGAATTTTATCAAATAAGACAAGAGACAACCGAACAACAATCAATAACTAGGTTTCATAGATCTAAGCAAACACACAAGTAATTTAGCTAGACATGTTAAACAAGCAAGCATACACACAATCAATTGAACATGGGGTAGACATAATTATAAATTGGAATAACAAACTTATCTTGATGTGTAAAATAGGGTATGGGACCCTAGAATACTGTCCAAGTCGGACTACAACTGAGTTAGGGGTTGCTCTCCAAAATTCTACCTCTTAAAATACAGAAAAATCGAATTCTATATATAGATTTACAATCGCGACGGCGTCGCCTTTTGCTAGCGACGCCGTCAGGTCGCCGTCATTAGGGTTTCGTCTGGGCCAAGTCATCGTTGGTATGGTGTCACTTGAGAGTTGTGACGCCGTCAATCTTCATGCAGGACGTCGTCTGAATCTTGGATCTTGGGCGTCTGGTGTGAAAAGTGTGAGTGATGCCTTCCAGGAACAAGGTGTGGCGCCGTCATTCTTTAGGATCAGAAATTCCGCTGAGCCGTCGCGTGCACTTTTTGATCAAGTCTTCATATAGGGATGACGTCGCTTTTTGTATGGGACGCCGTCAGGTGCAGTGAACAGTATTGGATTGTCTTCAATCTTGACTTTGCCATTTTCGTCATGTTTTTGCTCCTTTTTGTCCAAATATGCTTCATTCCATCATTTTGCTTCCAAAAGACCTAAAAACTGAAAAGGAACGATTGTAAGCCGTAACGGATATAAAATATGTCAATTTAGGGCTTAATTGACCCCTTAAAATCATACGTTTTAAATCCTTATCAAATATCCCTACACTTGGTATTTGCTTGTCCTCAAGCAAATGTGCTTTTGGCTAACCAAATTATAAGTTAGGGGCATGAAGCATTGGTTTAAAATAGTTTACAACAAGTAAAAGTGCCACAATAGTTATAACAAGCACGGAAATTATATACTAGCACCTCACAATTGGTGTTTAGATTCTCTCATCTCTCGTGTTTATATGAAATAAAATATGAATGGAAATGGAAGATAAACACTCATTACCTGGCATAGTACATAGATTACCATAAGATTGAGAATAGATCAAACCTCCACCGCTTTGGCGTAAGCACCTAGGAATAACTATCTAAGAGGTCTTTACAAGGGTTGTAACGTTAGGCTTAGGGTAGGGAAGTAAAGGGTTTTGTTGGATATGGGATATTTAGTGGTAGCAAGTCAAAAATCTTATGTTACAAGCATGTAAAGCGTGGCGTTTCTAAGCCAAGACTCGACTCACTAACACTAGATAACTTGAAACAAAACAAACATAAACTTAAAAACATAAACATAAAAATAGATGTAGGATGGTAGCCCGTATGTTTTTTTTCCATACATTTTTACTCTACCACCCTCTACGATAACATCAAAATATAAGGGATTTATAAGAGTATCCCTACACATGAGTTTTTATTTCTCTAACACTAATTGACCCGATTAGAAAATATCAAAACATTTGGAGTATTTAATTATGTAGACAAAGGGAATTTGAATTTATCGTTCTTTCTCATTACTCCATAAAATATTACTTTTACCCATGAGTCCCAATCGTCCCAAAACTGTGTACAAAAGACATGACTCGACTTAGCAACCATGCAAGTAACTAGATAATTGAACTAAGGGTTTAGTAATGATAACAATAATGCACTAAAGATGAGTGCATACAAGGTAGGATAAGGCGATTTGGGTGTACATTTGGGGGTGGATTGTAAACAATGCTCTTCATTGATATTCGGAAAACCAAAACATCACGAGAACTGCGAAAAGGATATGCTTTGAGGGGTTAACTAGGGGTATCGTGTACTAAAGATGAGTACATCGCAAGGGTGTGGGGTAATTACTCAACCAATGTGGAAGATGTAATTATAATACAGGGTTTAAAACAAGGGTTATCCTAATGCCTCTTATCATTTAGTTACTCCTAACTACACAAGTGTAGTCTCACTAGCGATCTCGAATGCATCACAAAACAAGTTCTAAAATCTATTACTACCGGTACACTCATTAAGAATTAAAGGTGAATTCTTTTATTCCTAAAGACCTAGGGGCGAACCTCACATTTTTGGGGTGGAATTTGAGTGGTAAACGGTTTCTATGCTAGTCATATAATTCCTATCCATGAGACGCTTTATTAAGACTAAATTTTAGCTCTTAAATGTCAATAAAAATTTTAAATTTGGTGCTAAAATTGCCCTAACAAATATTTCTCATAGTTTATTACACAAATTACTAAGGACAAAACAAATGATCAAATGAGTGAATAGTTTCTAAGTTCCCGTTTTATTCTCCCTCCCAACACTTAAACTTAACATTGTCCCCAATGTTCCCTGAAAGTATCAAAGTTATGATAAAGGAAGGTAAGTAGAAAAGAAACTAATACTCTCCTGATTAGCTCGGTAGGATATGTGTGAAGTTGCGGTTAAATCTTCTTCCAAGAAGAATGCATAAGTAATAAGCTTCATCCAATATGTGTTTCTTCTTCTTGTCCAATATAACCTGCATACTCATAAGAAAACAAACGAAACCTTCGCATAAAGTTGGCGGTAAAACTATATATGACACACAACTACACTAGAAAGCAAGTAAGATATAATGCTTGTGGAATAGATGTACGCAGTTTTTTTGAAAAATTAAGACCTGGGAATTTCCAAAAATTTACAAGTTACACAGAAAACGAAAACTGATCATTCTGTTTCTACATTGCCTGACGTCGTCAGGCTTTAATCCTGACGCTGTTAGGTTGTCCTGACAAAAAGTGGTCTACTGCATTTTTCTGGAAAAATTCTGGAAAAATTACATCATTAAAACCCGGAAAAATTCTGCCAAAGCATCCATTATGACTCGATACAAGCATTTGACTCTAAAAACACACATATATATCAATTTCAATAGTTGTAATTCTCATGTTCATGTTCTTAAAAACTTATGTGATCTTCCCTACACGTATCTTTTTATAAAATACCTTTATATGTAATTAAAACGAGGTTAAAGACAAAATAAAGCATTTTCACAAAGTCTAACATGAGAATAAACAACAATGAAAAAGATATAAAAACACACAAATTGAAAAATAAAACAAGCAAACAATTAAGCATGGGTTGCCTCCCATGAAGCGCTTTTCTTTATTTATGAGTCTTGTAGCTAGACTCGAAGTCGTGCTCCTACGCCATCTAATGCACGCTTGCGTGCCCATATCTAAGACACTCTAATGTTCTCTCATCTTTCTTATAATCATCTCCTAACTCTAGACATTTTTTATAATACCTCTCATTCTTTTCATAAGTATGTCTAAGTCCCTTTGTTTGTCTCTTTCACTAAGTAACGAATAGGAGCCATTCTATTACATGCCTCGATATCTTTGTATTTAAACCTAGGGTGTGTACGGGGCATTTGATAGACAAAATCCTCAACTTCACTAGAGAATGTAATTAAACCATCAAACATCCATTCATTCAACTTAGTCATTCTCTTAAAGGGTTTTCCAAATATCAATTGAGTGAGGCTTCCATCAATGAATTCTCCTAAGTCTTCTAAAACCATGAATTCTACCAAATAAGCAAGACTTCCAACAAATACGTGCAAGTGAGTGGCCGTGTCAACAACATTATTCCCTTGATAAGCTAACTCGTTTACCTTTATTTTTATTGTATAAATTCCTTGAGATTAAGTTTAAAGGTAAAAACGAATTCAAGTAAGCATCAAAACCTTCTAATCCTATCTTGTAAGGGAATTGCATTGTTAAAAGGACTATCTTTCTCAATTCTACACCTAGGGTCAAAACTTTGAGAGGGATCTTCTTCCATCTCAATCCTAGCTCCATTGATGACTTCACCGTTGTCAATTTCCTCCCCATCATCAAATTCCCCATCGGAGTCCGAATCATGGAAAGGACTATTATGTTGCCAATTTATTTTGTTATGACCTAAGTGATTTCCAAAGTGGTGAACGGGTGAAAGGTTTTGTGGAATTGCATTTTCCATTGCGGGGTTTGGAGCGGGTAGTGCCAAGTTTCTTGACAAAGATGCGCATCATGGCAAGTGACGAGAATTACGAACAAAAACAAATAGAAGGGGGATAGACTACACGGAAGCTAATGAAAAAGAGAAAAAATCTCACTTGATAGGAATCAAGCAAGTGAACCTAAACGAGATAGAAGTCTAACTAGCTATTCTATTCTCCGGCAGCGGCGCCAAAAACTTGATGCGTGAGCGTTCGGGGTCGAGAAAACCTCCTTTTATGTGAGCAAGTTTTTCAACCCTCTAGGCAGTGAACCTACGTTGTAGTTTAGTATGGGGTAAGCCTCGGGGATTGATTTCATTCTCCTGGGGAGTAGGAAAGCTAGAAAGAGATTTATGACGAGAAGGTGGGGTTGAGGATGATTATTTTTTATATTTTTTTATGTTTTTTTATAAAGCAAGGGTAAAATCTCGGGGTATATGATTGGGGGTGGTACTTCTACTGATTTCACTACTTCTAATAATTATCTAATTATCTAATTACTACGGATAGTTTATGCTAATTGAGGTGTGCTCATATGATGATTAAAGATGTGTTCACTTAGATACTATTACTCCCTAGTTATCTTTTATTGGTCAGTTGAATTGTCACTTCCTTTATCTTAACACGTTGTATTCCTATTAGTCGTAGGGGGTGCTTGTTTCCTAGTTCTATGAATCGTATCTCTCCTATAGAATACACGGGATCATCAATTATAATACTATCTTCCGCGAATACCCTATCGTCATAAAGCACAACTCACGCAATAAACACAACGATAGCCTAGTTGCACTCCTATGAATTTTATCAAATAAGACAAGAGACAACCGAACAACAATCAATAACTAGGTTTCATAGATCTAAGGAAACACACAAGTAATTTAGCTAGACATGTTAAACAAGCAAGCATACACACAATCAATTGAACATGGGGTAGACATAATTATAAATTGGAATAACAAACTTATCTTGATGTGTAAAATAGGGTATGGGACCCTAGAATACTGTCCAAGTTGGACTACAAATGAGTTAGGGTTTGCTCTCCAAAATTCTACCTCTTAAAATACGTAAAATCGAATTCTATATATAGATTTACAATCGCGACGGCGCGCTTTTGCTAGCGACGCCGTCGTCGCCGTCATTAGGGTTTCGCCCGCCAAGTCATCGTTGGTATGGTGTCACTTGAGAGTTGTGACGCCGTCAATCTTCATGCAGGACGTCGTCTGAATCTTGAATCTTGGGCGTCTGGTGTGAAAAGTGTGAGTGACGCCTTCCAGGAATAAGGCGTGACACCGTCATTCTTTAGGATCAGAAATTCCGCTGAGCCGTCGCGTGTACTTTTTGATCAAGTCTTCATAGAGGGACGGTGTCGCCTTTTGAATGGGACGCTGTCAGGTGCAGTGAACAGTCTTGGATTGTCTTTGATCTTTACTTTGCCATTTTCTTCATGTTTTTGCTCCATTTCGTCCAAATATGCTTCATTCCAGCATTTTGCTTCCAAAAGACCTAAAAAGCGAAAAGGAATGATTTTAAGCAGTAACGGATATAAAATATGTCGATTTAGGGCTTAATTGACCCCTTAAAAGCATACATTTTAAATCCTTATCATTTTGCCCAGTTGGCAAGCAGAACAAAGTTGATCTTTTTCATATTTTAACCGGGGTAAACCTTGTTAATACAAATAAGGTTTAAAAACGTTTATTTATATTTTACGATCTTCTAATGTTTTGTCGATAACAAACGTAAAATCATTTTAACGAAACAAATAAAATACGTAAATGGTTTGAGCCAATAGTTTACTAACACACTTACGTTTTCATATAAAACACTAAACATGTAATAATGTTTTCATGGTATAGTAATGCATATGTACAACAACTAGTGTTTACATAATGGGTAGATATATACATACTTAGTATGTATTATAATGGATAATAGAATGGGTAGAAGTATAAGTATTTGACCCATTGACTAAATACATCGAATGTAGTTGGGTAAAACCAAAGTTCATGACCCATACCCATGAAGCATGATCCATTACCCATGACCCATTGCATGACATCATGCATAAGTCATAATGGGTATTATCCATGACCCATGAAGCTAACCCATGACTAGATGCATTGCATCTTCTAAATACATTGTATCTATTTTGGATACCCATAGATCAAAACCCACAACCCATGATCCATGATCCGTGACCCACAACCCATTTAGGGGGAGCATCCTACGGATCCCTAGGAATACACTAGATGGATCCCTCAAGCAAGGGATCCGTGGAACAGTAGAATGTTTTTGTCTATAAATAGTGAGCCATTTCTTCATTGTCAGTTGCCACTTCTACACATACTTTATCCTAGTATTGTAAAATCTCTAACCTCATATCCAAAGGATCTTTCTATGTAGTTTGTGTTTGTTTTTGTGTGATTCTCTAGGTTCCTCTTAAAGGCAAGATCACCACCTCTTGAAGTCGAGCAAGCTCAAGTCCATGAGTTGCCATGCTTCGTCATCATCAAGACTACTGAAATTCTCTTGTTGATAGTTCTTTCTTCCTCTCTAGAAGTGTTATGTCTAAGGCATTAGTGAAGGATGCCAAAAGGGTCAAGACGAAAGCATTAGCGAAAGGTGTTGAACGTCCGTGTCTAAGGAATTAGTGAAGGATGCCAAAAGGGTCAAGACGAAGGCATTAGTGAAAGATGCCAAACGTCCGTGTCAAAGACATTAGTGAAGGATGCCAAAAGGGTCAAGTCGAAGGCATTAGTGAAAGGTGCCAAAAGATCATGTCAAAGGCATTAGTGAAAGATGCCAAGGGTATACAATCGATATGATGCATCGATGTACAAATATAGATAGATTGTGTCCAAGAATATTGATATCCTTGATGATGTTGTAATAAGGAGTGGGTCTCCTTTGGGATAGGTGTTATGTAGTGTTGGGTAGTAGTTCCTCCTTTGTAATGGAACTCGGTATCTAGCCTTGTACCGGATAAAGTGTAGGCGACATTGTGATAGGTTTGGTTCTACCTCGTGAAAGAACCCGATGTCTAGCCTTGTACCGGAAAAAGAGTAGGCGACGTTGTGAAGGCTTCTCCGCCATAAGGAGTTTGTGTCGTGTAGTGCTTACGAACTATCGAGTAGGTAACTCGGGAAGTGGAGTAGGTCAAGGAAGGTGTCCTTGTAGCCGAACCACTATAAACACTCGTGTCGTGGTTTTGTGTTTCTTACTCTTTACCTTTGCATTACATATTTACATACCTATCTATCAACATCCAACATACACATTTAAATAGATTGACATAAGTCGATCTAAATATTTTAAAAGGAAGTTTTAATCGGTAAAACTATTCAACCCCCCTTCTAGTTTTCCACAAAACTCTCACAAGGTCTTTTCTAGTAAGGTCATTTATGGTACCAAAGTTCAAGTGATTGAGTCGACGGTGCCATAACCATGATTTGTTCTTTGGCGCCTTTGATAACAAGCAAATAGGAGAATACCTCATTGTGTCTTCAATAGAGATGGTGTACAAATTGGCCACGAGATCCCTTAAGAAGACCAACACCATCTAATTCTCTAACGAAACATGTGTGTTTTCTGAAGGCTACTTCGAGATCAGAATAAAAAAATTGACTAACAGAGAACAGATTGTGGCCAAGTCCTTCCACATAGTATACCCGGGAGATAAAACTGTCACCAAAAACATAATCTCCATAACCCATAATTGCCCCAAAATGATCATTCCAAAATCTAACAGTCCCGATGAACTTACTCACGAAGTTCTTGAGCCGTGAGCGATCCCCAGTCATATGTTTTGAGCAGTCTGAATCCAAATACCAAAGGACTATTTGTACGACCTGCATTTGAAAATAGACGAGAATGGATAACTGGAAGCAGTGGATCCCCACGTGATTATGGGGTCCGATTGGTTAGCACAAACAATCTGTAGACCTACAACATCCCTAGATGTCATGACATTATTAGTAGGGCAACACTAGTAGAGGCACTAGACTCAGCCACAGTGTATTGAGTTCTTAAAGGAATAGTTCTACCAGTTGGTTTCCATATCTTAGCAGGCATTGTTCTAGGCAAGGCAGGACAGTGTTCAACAATTTTGATTTTACGACCTGTGGGTTTCCACTGATAACCCACATTAGTGAACTTTTTCCCTGTAGGTTTTGTTAGGTCACCATATTGTAACACAAGCATCAATATGTAAAGAAATAAATTAAGAAGTGATCGGATGAACACACAAACATAACACACGTATGAAATGAGAATAGTTATGCGTAGAGTGTATGAATAAGTGAACAACTAACCTTCAAATGAAGGTTTACAACATTATTTATAAGGAAGGAACTAGGGCAACACACAAGTTCCCTTCCTTTCCTTATTGGGCTTGGGTCAAGGCTTATGGGCTTTCTACATAAGCCTTGCCATAATTACTAACATAAAAGCCTTTTTAAGCAACCTATTACATATTGATTACTAACACATGAAATATAGTTTAGGAGTGATTCCAACAATCTCCCCCTAAGTGTTGGTAATTAACGACTTAAGTAATTTGAAACGTTGTTGGTGCTGATGTAATAGATGCTTTGGCATCTTCTGACATTCTTCTTTCTTGTGAGAAGAAGTGCCTTGATTCGAACAATCTCCCCAGTGTGAGGATCTTGTTTTCTTTGAAGTTTTCAGCTTTGACGTCTTCATATATCTTTGTTCTTTGTTCTGGTATGGAAATGGTGATGTTATGTTGTAGTAATCTGCATCAGGTCTGCTTCGTTGCTCTAGTCTCTCCACGTCTTTCTCCAACATGCTCACACGCTCTTTTGAGAGTGTATTCCAGATGTGAAGTAGTTCTCGAGTCTTTATAACTTTGTAGATTCTTTGATTTGAAGAAGAATCATTTTGACTTTGTGTTGCTTTTGATTATGAGAGAACTTCAATTGTGATGTTGTTGGTATGAGCATGTGGAGAATCAAGATGATCTCTTCCTCCATGAGCATCCATCGCCAAAGAACATCTCGTGCACATCACGAACACGAATTGATCATTGTAATCTTTTCATAAAGAATTGATTACTACAATTGTTCTCTTGATGAATGTCTTGATTCCATTCACCTTGGTCGGGCGAATCACCGTCCGAATCCGTAAGGGATTGGCATTACATTGAACAAGTTCAAGTAATTACCCACATATTCAGGACTCGATTCTTGAAAGGAATCTCCTTAGCGGGATTTCCGGACTTACAAGTTCAAATTTCGAGAGTGTTAACAACATAATGTGAAAACACATCTCTAATTCTAGCAAAGGATTTTCACGAAATTGGATGCCCTCAAGAGGCTAACACGATGTACCGGCACATCTACGGTTCGTGTGAGTCATTGGTACAATCAAGCATCATCCCACGATCGTAGACCGTTTGAGATACACTAAGCGTAACTCACAAGGAGTTACCGAAGTGACTTGCTATCAGGGCTGTTTGATGTTGACCCTGGCAGGAGTTTCCATTCAATCACTGAGGATCACTGATGTGAACCCCTCATAAATGTTCTCGAAAGATTGCTAATATCTGTGTAGGACTCTAGAATGTATCACTTGCGTCTTTATTGTTGAACAACAAGTGATGAAATGTTAAGTGTTCCTAAGAGATTTTATGATGAATCTCGTGGATCTAGACTCAATAGTGAGCTTTGGTTTTCCTAAGCGGAGACTAGGGAGAGGGTCTCCTTATTCAATACCAAAGAATCTCTAAGAGAAAGCGATAGTTTACGTAGGGTTCCCGTGAGAATGAAACAAGCTTACGCTGGGAGAAACTTGAGTGGCTAAGAAGGTTTAGTGCATGCGTCATTTGGGTCCATGAAGAATTTGATCTTCAATACCGGTGTCATCTAGTGACGACCAAGAGCATATGTATTGAACCCGGTGTCCGCCTAAGTTGAATAATTTGGAGGGCTATTTCTTTTCACCCTTTTCTTTACATTTCTTTTAATTCTTCAACTTCTTCTTTCTCCGATTCTCATTTTCTCCTTTTATAATCATACCTAAGGACTTCTAAGTTCTAACTATTGGTGGTGTCCTTGGGTAGATCCTCCGACTCTGGCGGATCATAGACAGTTATTCCTAACCTTAGTCACCTTATAACTCCATGACTAACCTATGTTGCCATAAAACCATTTTCATGAAAATCTCTCAAAGTGGTTATGAGTAAAACATTTTGTACCATTTGTGAGAGTTTTGTATTTTGTAAAAATACTCCCCTCCACACGTGCTTAAGTATTTTGACGAAATCTCCACGGTGAGGAAGAGCTCGCACTTTTGAATTGATCGACTCAAGATAGACAATTCCCAGCGAGACACGATTACATCACCGAATAGGTCGACTTGAAGTTGTAAACACTCCTTGGTGAGGAGGTTTGACCCGTCAAAGTTCATGTCTACCAAGAGTTTCTCGAATGGTACATTCTACTAAGACAAGTCCTTTGCGAGACACGTTTACATCACTAGCGAACTAGCTTGAAATTATTACCAGTACCGGACAAGTCTTTTCGAGTTACTAACATTTAAGAGCTCGTCAATTCATTGGTTAAGTCTTTAAAACGAAGATTCAATCACAGTTTTCACAACATATTTGTATCACACAATTTTTCTCCCCCTTAAAAATGACATATAAATTTTATTTTTGACGAAATTTTGATATCGAATATGTCCATTTCGAGTTTTGTGAGAAGATTTCCATGAAGAACAATTTTGAACAAAGTTTTAAGCAAATACTCCCCCTCAACAAGTGATATTAACTTTTGAGGTTTTGAAAAACATAAGGGGAAGTACTTGTTCTTTTGAGCAAAACTTTTAAAAAAGAAAGTTTTGATAGGTTTTACTCAAAAATAAGAAGCTTTCGCTCCTTATATAGGATTGTGGCACTGAAGCATACCACAGGGTTCTCTCATTACAAGTACGGGTTGTACACTGTTATGTGTGCACAAGCCATCGTCAAATATAGATCAACACATCCAAATATTAAAGAAAGAAACAAATCAAGGAGTACCAGGAAGTCCGTCAATAACACTAGGAGTTTTTTCTGGACGTTGATAGCCTGTTAGAGATATGCTTAGACGTCCACCCACAAAGCTCTCCAAAGTCCTTATCTGATCATGACGAAACAACCTTTCATCAATCCTTGTGATGATTTTCTTTGCATCCCTCTTTTGCCTCGAATTCCACCTCTTCTTCGACCCTATGCCTTCATGAATCTCTTTTAACCTATATGCCATCCCATCCCAAACCTTCTTCAAGGTATGATCACAAAACTTGTGAAGCTCATTACATGCCATGAAACAGTTACGGTGAAGTTCACTGCGGTAAACAACGCCAAACTTTGGTTTCGTGAGAATGGTGTACTGAGCCAGGTGGTTGATATCGGGAAGGTCTAGCTGTGGTTTGGTGAGATTAACACGTTTTTGGTATGATTCCACGACAAGTTGAAGGTCTTTAACACGTTCATGGATGATGATGCTTCTGATGAATATCAACAATGACTTGATGTACTGGAGCTGGATGTTGGTGGAGAAATGTCGCATTCGACCTTTTACCTTAGCAAGATACATGTCTTCAATGTCATTGAGTGACAATCTCGGAAAATCCGCTTCAAAAAAGTCATATTCCTGTTTGTTTTGGCGTTTGACTACGATTTTCTTCAGGAATGAGTAGTCCCACTTAGTAGACAGGCTGACATGCATTATAGCAACTATCCGTTGGTCATCAGACACCTATTTCTTTGATTTGAGTACCGGCGACACGTAGTAGATTCTTCTTCGTTCAGGCCAATGATGAATTCCATATAGTGCATCGAGGTCATACTTAACCACATTATCAACGAACATATGTGTGGCTTCTTCCTCGATGGCCACATTGTTGGAGAAGATTGCTGCCGGGATAGGGAAGGTGAGTGAGGTAGCGTATTTTTGCTAACTTCGCTACCGTGCTGAAGAAATTCCAGGTCATTGTTGAAGAAATATCGGTAGGGAATCTTTGGTTGATCAGGTCGGCCAATGGTGGGTAGTGGCTTTGTCCAGTCGGTGTAGTATGGAGCCTTGTCAGGTCTGGTGAAGTCGATGTTTGATTCAGGGTTGAGCCAATCAATATTGTTGGACATGGCTCGTGCAATGTTGTCGAGATGATATTCGACTTCAATTGCACTGTCGGAGCTGTCTTTTAGCAGTTGAAAGGCTTCGTTCTTGATTCGTATTAACTCTGCTTTCGTCATCTTCTTCACCTTAAACTTTTCTTGAATTAACTTGGCATGCTCCAGAGTTCTACCATCTACCGGTTCTTGGCCTTCCGGTAATTGAGGGGTTGAATCAACAAGCTTTAAACAATTCATATTCTTCAGTTTCATCTTCATCTAGCCATGATATAACTGAGGTTGACTTTTTCTTCTTTGGCTTCGAAGATGATGCTGGTTGCTTAGTTGATGGGGAAGAAGGAGGTTGTTGTTGGGGCTCAGGAATCTCTTCGTCGTCACCACCAGTGTATTCAAAATGATCACCAATTTTCTCCGTTGGTGGTGGAGACTCAGAGTCCTGAGGTTTGTATCTAGCAGGAGGACGTTGTGGAGATCTTCTTGTGGTGGTGGTCCTTTGGGGTGGTGGAGGCATAGAAGAGGATTCGCCAGTTTTCTTTGGACGTTTAGGCTCAGAATCCTTGTCAGCATCGTCATCATCTCTTGGTCGTTTCGCCCTTTCAGCTGACTCTTTGCATGATGTTTTGAGTTGATATTCTAGCAAAGCCTCAAATAGTTTAGCTTTGTCAGAAGTGAAAGTGCCGAATCGTTGAGACATTTGCAATACCAGCTTCGATATCAATTCATCATCGGAGACAACCGGAGGCGTGACTGGATTGATTTGCATAGCTACAGGAGTAGTTGACAATGTATGCTTGACCAATCGCATGAGATTAGGATAGAGTTGTCTAGCGAACATCTCTCTTGTCACTCCAGGGACGGTGTCGAGAAGAAACTTGTGAGTATATTCTCTAATCGTCTTGTCCATTTCCCCTTGGATATCTCTATTTAGAAACTGTTGAATCTGTTCCCTTTCATCCGAAAACTCGTTCATCAAGTCTTGAAGTAAATTAAGTCTGTCGGCCAGTTGATTAAATTTCTTGTTGACCACGTTTCGCTTCTGTACTTGCCTGACAGCCTTCACAATTTTAGTCTTCGCGCATGATGCCCAAGTGTTGGTAGGTTTTTTGACTGATTTGGATGTGGATCTGGTGGTAGCATCTTTGGATGGTGGTGATGAATGAGTGATAAGGTTTTAAAAGGTACCTTTTTGAGGGGTCGTTTAAGCCCTTATTTGATCACTTTTGCATCCGTTATTGCTTAATATCGTTCCTTTTCACTTTTTAGGTCTCTTGAAGGCAAAATGCTAGAATGGCACTTATTTGGACGAAAAGGCGAATATACGAAGAAAATGGCCAAAGTCGAATCAAGACACTCAAAGTCATTGAAAACATAAGGTGGCGGCCGGTGTTAAATGCGACGCCGTCGAGAGGATTCTTGTGACGGACGTGAAGCCAAACTCCTATTTTCAAGTGACGACGTCAAGTTATAAAAGAGTAGGCCGTCGCAACTCGAACGGCCTAGATGTAATCCGACGGCGTCGAAGGTCAAGAGGACGGCGTCATAAGCATAAGGTGACGCCGTCGCAAGTCTAACGTGGCCAAGACGAAACCCTAATGACGGCGACACGACGGCGTCACAAAACATAAGGTGACGCCGTCGCATATGTAATATTATATATAGAATCCGAATTTTTCAAGATTTGGTGTGTAGTCTTTTGGAGTAAAACCTAAACCAAACTAAGGTCTGTCTTGTATAGTATTTTAGGGTTCCAAACCCTATCTTACACCAAGATAAGTGTTTTACTTCATTAATACAATTATGTCTTTGATTATTTGTGTGTATGCTTGCATGTTCTCCATGTCCGGCTAATTTACTTGTGTGTTTGCTTAGGAATATGAAACTTAATTATTGAATATTGATTGGTTGTCTCTTATCTTAGTTGATTAATGATCTAGTAATGCGATAGGTCATTCGTTGTGTACTTAATGCTTGATTAAATCTTTGTGAACCTTAGAATATGACTCCTTGAGTAGTTGTAAGCTAAACCATCCAAAGAGTGCCTTAGAGTAAGAGTTTATTATCTCTAGTGGGTTTTGTAGACGAGACCCTTTGGTAAGTTCAAAGAGTTAGGGAGAAACGCATACCCTACAACCTTAGACACACAACGCAACTAGGAATGAGGACGTGACAATTCAACCACCAATAGGAGATAATTAAGGAGTAGTAAAACCTAAGTAAACACATCTTTAAACTATCATACGAGCACACAATAATTAGACATAGACTACATACACCTTAGATTAGATAATTAGATAAGTAGAGTAATCGGTAGCAATACCAACCCCCCAAATTCAAACCCCGAGATTCGTATCTTTCCATTTTCATAAAAATATAAAAATACAAAACAATCTTCCTCAACCCCAACCTTAGCGTAGTAACTTCTCACTAGCATTCCTATTCCCTAGAGAACGATATCAATACCCGTGGCTTACCCTAATACTACACTACAACGATTAGGTTCACTGCCTAGGGTGTTGAAAAACTTGCTCGACGAAAAGGTAG
The DNA here is from genome assembly GCA_022545495.1 of Chrysanthemum lavandulifolium. NCBI lineage: Eukaryota > Viridiplantae > Streptophyta > Magnoliopsida > Asterales > Asteraceae > Chrysanthemum > Chrysanthemum lavandulifolium. The sequence goes on along the minus strand of CM040245.1, from coordinate 163,340,070 downwards.
TTCCTTTGACCCCGAACGACGCGTGTAGCGTTATCAATGAGATGATGAGTCAGACAAAGATGAGTCATGGGAAGGCTCTGGGTCATTTGGTGGCTCAGAAGTTTGTTCCGGGTTATGTTCAGGATTATCTAGAAGATAATCATCAGCTTCTTTTTCAGCTTTAGCCTGTTCTTCAGCTTTTACCCTGGCCTCTTCTGCTTTAGCTCAAGCTTCCTCTTCATCTCTTTCTTTAGCAGCGTCCTCAATATCTTTATCTGTGATCCTCTCATCATGTTCCTGTACTTCTTCTTCCTCAAAGGTAAACGGAACCTCATAAGATTGCTGCTGCTGCTCGGTGGATTCCTTAGCGGTGGCACCAATTCACTTATCGGGTTGATTAACCGCATCACGAATTGGTATGGTAAGTGCGCCACCACTGGAACCTCCAGGGCCACGAGTTTGTTGAAGATTAAATTCCTTAGCAGCATGTTGTTGCCTGAGATGCTTCAGTGTTTTGCGGTAGTCTTTGTCCTCATCCTTTGGTTCTTCATCTGAACTCTCTTCTTCTTCCTGCTCTTCAACTGGAGTTTCACCCTTATCTGCTTTGGGACTTTGAGGTTTGTCAGCTGTTGTAGTATCATCCGTAACAGACTCTGAGTAGTGAACCTCCTCATCCGTATCAGTATCCTCGGAGTCTTCGTCCATTAATTTTGGTGTCGTTTGAGGATTAGGTATGGCAACCTTTGATGGAACTTTTCTTTTAAGGGAAGGATTCCTTTTTGGAGACTTTAGGGCACTTCCAGTGCTTGCTACACTTCCTGTACGGCCTGATCTCCTGGTCTTCTTGGCTGGGATAGCAGAAGACTTTTCATCCATAATGCCGACTTTGCCTAAGTTCACTGCTTCTTGATATCGTGAATACGATTGAAGGCTTTTAACGTCAGCAGTGAGTAGACAGTCAGTTAAAACTACACCTTGCTTCTTTGTTGATGAGTCTTTGAATCTGACAACATTTAAAGTAGACTCAAACAACGCAGAGTGTTGGTTGGGGTCATCAAGCCTCAAGGGAATGTCTTGATTATTCCCGAGTATTCTTTGGATCAACAACTTAGTGTATTTGATGTAGGGGACCTTGGTGCCAGGCTTCTTGAGGTATGTCATCATGTCTTTCCAAATCAGACTTGCGAAGTCAATATGCATCTTGTTGACCATGCCCCAGAAGACTTATAGTTCCATTAGCTTTGGATGCTCATAACCACTATCTCTGCGGAAACAGACTTGGCGATCATGATGTATAAGGTTCTCCACGGCTGAGGAATATTCTTTAAATCAACTGAAGAATGTTTTTTAATGATTCCCGCAGCTTCATCAAAGCCAATATCGACCATGAATTGTAGAGTAGCCTCTTCAGTAGGAGTAGCAACATATTCATCAGGCTGGATGGCAGGGAGCAGGAGAATTGCTCTTGAATCCGCAACGGTGACGGTGACTTGTTTGTTGTTGAGAGTCACCGTGACCGCATATTGACCATCAGCTTTCTTCATAGTGTGCCAGAACTGATGGATATAGATCTCTGGTACTGTTGCTGAATTGGTGAGGATGTTATTGTACGGATGAGTCTTAAGAATATCCATAGCAATACGGCACGAAGACTCAGAGCAAGTGAAGTTGTCAAAGTCCACCCTGAGGTTGTTCTTTCCAATCTTCATTTTATAACCAGTAGGTAAAATGTCTTCTATTGTGAGCTCGTTTGGTGCGTTAACATTTTCCATTGTGACGTCCATATTTTGATCTGAAAGATATTGAGCCAAAAGAACCAACATATCGAAAGAAATTACATTAGTCAAAAGTTGATTTCTACTGTCCAATTATTGAATATGTTATGTTAATGAATGTTACGAGTCCAATGTCACTTGTTTGTCCAATAGTCCAAAGTAGTCGTGATAATTTTCGTGAGTATACTAATTTTGAATTTTAAGGTCCAAATTTTCACTCATTCACACAACATATTAACCATTATAGCTTATTAGTGACATTTTGGTTTTCTGACGTTATGAGTTATTTATTTACAAGTATGTATGCGTAACAATTCATAAGTGAGGTTAAAATAAGGCTTAAGCGTAAGAATGCAAGCTTATGCGTAAACAGTGTATGATCATACGCGTAGAGATAAGCTTATGCGTAGGAGTTCCTCTTACGCGTAGGAAAAAGCTCTTGGCATAAGGCTTACGCGTAAGCGTATGTGGGAGCTTATGCGTAAGGTTTACTCGTAATAGTGAACCTTATGCGTAAGACTGAATTTTACGCATATCTTTCACTGGATACGCGTAGTCCCCATGTAGAACCTTACGCGTAGTATTTACGCGTAAGATTTCTCTTACGTGTAACCTTATACGCGTAAGGTGATCCTTAAGCGTAGAGTTCCAATCTTAACCTTGATTCTGATTTTTCACGCGTAAAACCTGAAATAAATTCATCATAACATTTCCATTAACACTTTTATTCAGCCTCTTTCAATCACATATGGCACATAAGTCACATTTGGTTACGCGTAGAATAGGTTTATGCGTAAACTAAAACCCTAGGGTTTCATATTTTACGAGTAAACGATTCAACCATGGGAATTTAACCAAACAGTTTCTGGAACAACTTAGACTCTATGTGAAAGGTTTCCAATAGGTTTTAACATCTAACACCTCAAGATTCAAAAGTACCCAATTTCAAAGAGACTTAAACCCTAAAGTTCAATTTTGAAAAATTTATGTTTCTGGGTAAGAACAATGAGTGTAATAGATTAATTAAACATGTTTCAAACACATTACAAGCCTCTAATTAACCTAAGAAACTCACAATAGAAACACCCAAAACCCACGCATAAACCCTAACTCATGAAAGTGATTCGAACTTGTTTCTGGGTAAGATTTCTTGATGGAAATGGTATTAAAACATGATATTAACATTGAAAACACAAACCATTTTATCAAAAACATTATTTAACCAAGAACTTTATTCTACGCGTAAGCGTAAGAACAAAAGTTCTTTGTTTTGGAAAATCCAACCGTTAAAATTGTATGAGATTAAAAACCAATGTTAGAAATTGCACAAAGAAACATTTAGCACTTACAAATTAGATGTTCATAACACGGATTTGTGGTTTGAATTTGGTGCGTGGATGATGGTGGTTGTGGTATTTAATATATGAAATGAATGTAAGTAAAAATTAGGTAGAGATATTTTGTAAAAATAAGTATGAGCATTTGACAACTTTGGTCCCTCCACCTTAACCATTTTCATCCATAGCCCATAACTTCCATTTTGGTTAAACAAAGCATGATATTTGGAAAGAATCTTGACGACACTCCCCCTCGACTTTGAAAATATAGAAATTTTATAAATTTGAGTCCGAGGAGTGTAAAGAAGCAAGAAACATAACCACCAGTATCAAAGATACAACCAGATATGGGTAACATGCAAGTACAAGGTTTTATGAAACACACAATATTTACTTTCTCCCCCTCAACACTTGTTCGGGAAAATTGGTAAAGCTTTGATAGAACAAAGTGTTGACGGAAGTTTTGTACTTGCAATGTTTGAAAGAAATTAGATAGAAGAATATTTTTGTATTTTATTAGATTTTATATTTTTGTATTTTTGTTTTTGAAAAATTTATTTACAAAAGAGGTTTTGGTGTTTGATTGGTTTTAAGATTGTTTTAAAAGTTCGTCTAGTTCCTATGGAGTCAAACACCTCATACCAATCTGGTGGACCAACTCAGTAAACCTAGCAGGAGCTAAGGATTGGTGAGAAGGTCTGCCAGTTGGTATTCAGTACCCACAAAATATAATTCAATGGTACCCTTTCCCACATGCTCCTTGATGAAATGATATCGAAGATCGATGTGCTTAGACTTTGAATGTTGGACGAAGTTGCACGAGATCGCAATAGCACTTCGATTGTCGCAGTACATCGGGATTCTGTCAAATACGTAACCATAGTCTTTGAGTTGTATTCTCATCCAAATGACTTGAGCACAACAGGCCGACATGGCTACATATTCTGCTTCGGTTGAGGACAGTGATGTACAATCTTGCTTCTTCGATTGCCATGACACTAGTTTATCACCAAGAAATTGTAGAGATCCTAAAGTACTTTTTCGAGAATCTAAGCAACCTGCGTGATCAACATCTGGAAAAGCTATTAGTTCAAAACCAGAATCCTTCGGATACCAGATTCCCAAGTTAATGGTTCCCTTGATGTATCGGAGGATTCTTTTAGCCTCAGAGATGTGAGTTTCAGTTGGTCGCGACTGATAACGGGAGCAAAGATATACATCAAATACAATATTAGGTCTATCGGTCATTAGATACATGAGAGACCCAATAATACTTTGGTATTTGGTAGGGTCAACCAATTCCATGCAAATCAGCGTCTAGTTTCTTGGTATGTGCCATAGGTGTGGCATAGGTATCACAGTTTTGCATTCCATGTTTGTTTAAAATTTCAAGAGCATATTTAGACTGACTCAAGAAAATACCACGGGGTGATTGATGAACTTGCAGTCCTAGAAAGAACGTAAGTTCACCCATCATTGACATTTCAAAATGTTTTTTCATAAGTTTTGAAAAAGCGTTTGAGTACTTTGGATGTGTTGACCCAAAAATGATGTCATCCACATAAATTTGAACGATTAAAATATGTTCCCCGTGATATTGTATGAAAAGTGTAGGGTCGACCGATCCTTTGACGAAATTATGAGAGATGAGAAAGGATGACAACTTATCATACCACTCCCGAGGGGCTTGTTTGAGACCGTAGAGAGCCTTGTTCAATTTGAAGACATGATTAGGAAACTCTGGATCAACAAATCCTTCTGGCTGGCTAACATAGACCGTTTCCTTCAGTTTACCATTCAGAAAAGCAATTTTAACGTCTATCTGAAAGTCCGTGATGTTCATGTGAGCCGCGAATGCCAGAAAAATCCGAACAGCCTCAAGTCTAGCAACCGGTGCGAATGATTCCTCGTAGTCAATTCCTTCTTCTTGTCGATAACCCTTAGCCACCAGACGTAACTTATTTCCGATAACCGTACCTTGACAAGATCCAATTTGTTTTCCAAATCCATTTCGGACCAATAACATAGACCCTCGATGGTTTTGCAACCAATTCCCATACTTCAAGACGTTTAAAGCGATTAAGTTCTTCTTGCATGGATTCAATCCGGTTGTCATATGTCATTGCTTCCTTAATATTTTTGGGTTCGACTTGGCGGACGGTAAGTGCATAAATGCAATGTTCACCGTATGTCCGAAGGCGTTGTCTCGTTACTGTTGGTTGATTCGGGTTTCAATAATGTTCACAATAGGATGGTCTCTAGTCCAACGATGTGTGGAGGTTGATGTTGATATACATTATGCAGATTAGGAGGATTCAAAGGACTTGTAGATGATTCCGCAATATCGAGTGGCGAAATCATTAGCAAAAGGGTTGAAGAACGCATTTGGATCATAATCTGCGGTTGGGGTACTTCAAGATTCGTAAGATCATCGGTGATTCGGCGTCATTAGATGCGGTTTGTTGGTGGTGTTGTAGAATCAATTGAGGTGCTTCTTCAACAGCTTGTTGTTGTTTCGGTGTATCGGTATTGGATTATTATCAGGTTGAGCAGCGGAAACATTTGATACATCTGGAGCATGTTGATCAATATCATCACTAAACAGAGGAGCAAATAGCTGTTCCATTTGACGTCGAGTAAGCTGTAAGATTGGTTCAGTTGATGATGGGGTTTGGGGAAAGTTTAGACGGTTATGTCCGGGTTCCAAGCCATTTTGCTCAGAAGCCATCTCTGTAAGCTCATCGAAATTTACGTAAATTGTTTCCATAATCTCCCTTGTGCGACGATTCTAGATCCGGTAACCCTTAGAGTTTTCAGAGTATCCAACAAATACTCCTATGTCATATTTAGCTTTGAGCTTACCAAAGTCATCATGATCATTATTTGGGTAACAAAGGGATCCAAATACATGAAAGTTTTTGAGATTCGGTTTACGGTTGTGGATAAGCTCAAAAGGTGTTTTGTTGTGGCGTTGGGTAATCATTGAGCAGTTACGAGTGTAGCATGCGCTGACACGGCTTTAGCCCACAAGTAATCTGGAAGTTTTGCATTTATCGGCATCGTTCTTCCGCTTCCACTAACGTCACGGTTTCGTATTTCAACCACGCCGTTTTGTTCGGTGTCCGAGCAATGGATGTTTGATGCTCAATTCCACTTTCTCATAATATACACGAAGAGTTTGATTCACAAATTTAGTTCCTTTGTGCATTACGATTTTTCCGATCGTGTTCAAACACGAACTTGAATTTTTGTGAGAAAGGTGATGATCATCTGTGGAGCTTGATCTTTAGTTCGAAGAAAATAAACCCAAGTCCATCTTGAGTAGTCATCGACAATTACCAAAATGTAGCGTTTGCCATTAATCGTCTGCACACGCATCGGACCACACAAATCCATGTGAAGAAGATGAAGCACATGCTGAGAGCTATGTTCCACCTTTGAAGGAAAGTGAGCAAGAGTGCTTTTTCCTTGTTCACAAGCTTAGCATAGATGATCTTTAGAATACCAAAATCTTGGGAGACCTTCAACAAGTTTGAAACGTGCAAGGTTGGTTATGGTTTGAAAGTTTAGATGTGAGAGACGACGGTGCCATAGCCAGGATTTTGTAGATGTTGCCTTAGAAAGTAAACATATGGGAGATGAAGCATTCATGTCTTGCATTGAGATTGTGTAAAGACTTGATGTGCGTTGACCATATATAAGATCGTTTCCTTGTAGATCACGAATGAAACAAGTTATCTCCCTAAAAGCAACTTCCAAATCTCCATCACAAAATTGACCGACTGAAAAGAGATTGTGACCGAGACCTTCCACATAATAAACTCTGCTAATTTCGATGTTTCCATTGATGTAATCTCCGAAGGCCATGATAGCTATGAAGTGATCATTCCCGAATCTGACAGTGCCAATGAACTTTGAGACAAAGTTTGATAATAGTTTAAGATTGCCTGTCATGTATCGGGAACATCCGCTATCAACAACCCAGAGGATGATCTGTATCACCTGCATTACACATAGATGACACAGATGGAATAGAAGTAGATGTGGAACCCTAAGAGTTAGAGGGTTCCGATGCAGTTATAGTTGAAACACACATGTTTTATGATTTTAGGTATTCATTTAAAGCCAAGTGTATTATGTAACCATTTCTGCCATCTCCAACTAGACTTAGCTTTGGTCTTAGTAAATGCACTAGGTGATAAGTTCTTCCTAGGAGGTGTAGGGGGTACTATGGGTACATCAATGAGCGTAGCCGGAACACTAGAAGGTGGTTTACCTAGCACAGACTTGGAAGCATTAGTGGGCCTAGAGGTATTCTGTTTTCTATTATTTTGCTTACGAGATAAGATAGCATTAGCAACACATTTTTCATGACAACCCGAAAACATACTTTTACGACAACCAACACAAGAAGCTTCAAACATAACATTTAAAGTACTTAAAGGTTCAGCATTCGTTACATTACTTTTTCCATTACATTTGTCAGACACAATATCTAAAGTGGGAGTAACATGAGTTTTATTCAAAGTCCTAAGGTGTTCTTCTACTTCAGAGGTCTTTATTGTTCTTTTCTTGCGTCGCAACTTCCTATTCTTCCTTGATGTGATCTTAAGCTGTGAAGTGCCAGCGTTGGGAAAAGAGGCAACTATTCCTGTTTTAGTAGAGGGAAGAACATTAGTTTCTTGTGATGTGTCATTAGGCAGTTTAAGAATTCCTGGTGCAATAACTTTTGTGTTACTATTCCTATCTTGCTTAAGTTTTACCAACTCTTCTTTTAGATCATGGATAGTGTGTAACAAATCTAGATTTTCAGAACGTGTTTCCATTTTGTCGTAAAACATCTTTGGTATATGCAAGATGATCATCAACATCTTTTGACGCTTGAGCACGAGTCTTTTTGAGTAAGTCAAATATGACACCATATTCCATTTTAACTTTTGAAATTTCTTGTTCATATTTCGAAATTTGACACTTTAAAGACACGTTTTCATCATCCATTTGCTCAAGTTTTGGATTAAGAGTTTTGGTATGCAACTGGTTGATTTTGTTTTCCAAAGCGAGTTCTCGATTTTGACAATCTTTTTGACACCATTGAAGACGACGTTTTGCATTTGAAAGCTCGTTTAACAAACGATCAGTTTCAACTGTTAAAGACTTGATTTGTGACACATTATCTGTATTCTCAACATTTTCAACAGAATCAACAACGATAAAATCAAATGCATATGCAACAGAATGTAATAACACAACATTAATGGTATCAGCACATATAACATCTTCCAAAAGTCGATCAACATCTTTTTGTAGTATTTTCTTTTTACGTTTAGTATTTGAAATCGATGTTTCGGTTTTCTCGAAAACTGTTTTCATAAGTCCAAGCTCCTTGTGAAAATCCCTTTCCCAATATATTGCACACATTTTTAAATTTCGGACATGAGGTAAAATTCTTTTCTGAAAAAATATCTCTTTGTGCTCGCGCATGAGGCGATTGAAAATGTTCAACTTTTATTTGAGAATTGATTTCAATTTCACGTTCCAAAAGTTTGATGTCCGATAAGAATGTTTCAAAATATTTAAGAATTTGACAACGTTCGGGTAAAGTTTTTACTTCACTGAGTGAAGGTAAAGGACCATTAATTTGTGCAGTATTGGGTTGGGAACCAACATTAGAAGACTCATAAGTAGGTGTGATAACCCAAGGTGTAATTTGTGCAGTATTGGGTTTCCAAGATTTCTTAACCTGCTTTGCTTTCCAAACTTTATCTACTGGAGTTTTAACAGAAGGCCTAAAATATGACACAACACATTCATCATGATTACCAGAAATTAAACAGTCATTACATGTTTTGCAAATAGCAGTAGAATTCGAATTAATTACAGTACGCTTATAGCTAATACTAGAATCAACACGATTCAAATTGTTCATCTTAAACTTATTATTCCTACGGTGGTCTTCTACTTCCTTCACTTGATCACTCTTAGCTTGCGAGGTCCTATCTTCATTTGTATTATTTGTAGGCTTTGTCCCGCTAGCTTGAGTGTCACTATTTACTCCTGTAGAAGTAACGACGGGAATATTAGTTTGTTTCACTGCTTTTTGCATTTTTGGCCTAGAAGTGCTGGGTTTTGAGGTATTTAGGGGTACATCAACGGTAACATGCTTGATCTTAGGCATTGAAGGGTGAAAAACTCTATCTCACTTTGTACCAGTTTTAGGACATGTGGCAATGATATATTCTAAGAGCTCCTAAGATCGTTTAGTATACATACACGCATAGGCAACCTCACTATCAAGTGGTTTCACTATTCTTTCTTCTTCTACGATCTCACAAAGACTCTCTAGGCTATCCTTAAGGTACGTAAGATATGTTTGATATGAAAGATTATTCTTTCTAAGAGGAGGGGGTATATACATCACTTCAATGGCATATTTATTACAAGCATAAACCTTTGGAACATCATATTTACAAGTAGGAATGGGCAATTTCCCTTTCACCTGACTCTTTAGATTCTCAATCTTGTTAAGCAAAGAAGTTATATTTTCAACGTGTTTGTCATGAGTGACCTTAACTAAATCCTATAACTCTTTGTATTGCGATTTAACCTTTGAATTTTCAGCATGAAAGTGTTCGTTTTCTTGTTGCAATTTATTGATGATGTTTTGATATTGAAAATTCTGAGAATCTAAAGGCGGTGGTATCTGGAAGCCTACCACTTCACTCCTATTTCTCTTCAATTGGGAAATCTGAGCTTTCAATTTTTGAATCGTCTTACAGTGAGCTTGAATCTGTTCATCTCGTGAGCTTATTTCAAAATATGCATCAAATTCAGGAGCATCCAAAGATGTCTTGGCATTTGAGGTTTTGATTATTTCTTCTAGATGTTGATATTTTAATTGCAAATCAAGATAATCAACCTCTAGTTTAGAAAAATTCCTGACCATGTTATCAGCTCATTAACACGAACCTGGGCAACTTCAAATGAAAGAGATAGAGCATGAAATTGAGAAGCAGTTAAAGAAGAACCAATGGCAATATAATACACATCCTGGGCAATACATCTGGCAATTAAATTTTCATTGAGGATGTGAATATTCTTTCTCTCGATCTCATAGCTTTTAAGCTCATTTACATTATCTCTTGCCTCATTTTCCATTTCATTAAACATCTTTTTCATTTATTTAACTTCAGTATCTAAGGCCTTTTGAATTGTTTAAAGAATGGAATAACCTCAGTAAGATAACATTCTTTTGTATGCTCAAAACCCCTTTTCCCTTCAGTAATACCCATTGGTGTGATTCTCTTCTACATGTTTTATCGAAATCAACAAATAGTTGGTAAATTATGTATATGCTAATTAAGGTTTTACACTGTGCAGGAAGAGTTCTAGGCACTAAATGCAGTAGCCGCAGGTAATTTCCTAAGGGGAGGATTATTTTCAACAAGTTCTTCGGCCTTTTTCTTATCCATGTCTAACTTCCAAAACACTTGTTCCGGGTTAATTGTGTCGCAATTCCTAATTTTCGATCATTTTGCAAACTTTAAAAATTTTACTATTCATCTCGGGAATTTACTATTCATCGGTTACTATTCATCATTTTACTATTCATCATTTTTGAAGTCGAGCTGATATTTTGAGAGGTTATTTCAAATTTTACTATTCACAAACACTATTCATTCCCGGAGAAAAATTTATATTCATGATTTTTATTCATCATTTTTCGTAAACTAGGTTTACGAGTGTCAAATTCGCGTAACCGTAAGGGTTTAGCTGCGTATTCATGAAACATCATTGAGAATATTTCATATAGACTAGAGTTAGTCTGCATATAATCAGTAATAGCATTTTCATAATAGTTCATGCATGGGTTTGCATATTTCATTAACGTATATTTTTCTATTAAATAAACACTATCGCACGACCATTTATTTTGAATAATTGATCCGACACTTCCAACAATTGTCCTAATATATTTTTATACTCATTTTAAGACTATAAAAATTATATTATTAGTTTACCCGATGTTTTAAATTTATTTTGTATATGAATTGTTATATATATATATTTAAGACGGTTTTCGTAAATTTAGCTCGATAATTATTTATTCACTCAATTCTTGCGAGAAATGTATTTTTATAATTTTAATGACTTCGATATATTTTATTTTGTTTCGTTAAAATCGATTTCTAGCTAACGCTACACTAAATACCTAATTATATTTACAAACTATACAATATACTTAACATTAAAATACATTTACTCATCAAAACTCATCAAACCCTCCCCAAAATATCCCCTAGCCGACCTCCCCCCCATGACTCACCATTTTCTTGTAAAAATCTTTCAAGTAAAGTGTACACCTATACATTTCTTAATAGATATCTATATATATATATGGGACTAAGCATGACACGTCACTAATGCTTACATGGCATTATAACATGGAACATCTATGATGACATGGAAATGGTGACTAGGCACAACACTCGGCTACATATTTAAAAAAAATTGTTACTTGCGAGATTTGAACTCGGGTTTAGAACTCCACAAACATACGTGTTAACTAGTGGAGCAATCCATAATTATGATACAAATTTGCATTCCCTAAGAAAAATATTACCAGCTTCCCTAATTGATATTCAAACTAATTTGAATTCTGGTCAACATTGTAACTAACCAACCAAAAATAACTCACCTCTTCTGGTCAACACACACTCCCCTAAAAATCTGGCATTTCTTTCTCAATAATAATACCAAATCAAAACCCATTTCTAATACCAAAGTAATCAAAATCGTACGCTACAAAATAATCCATCATCTTTGATCCAAATCACAGGCGCAATTAGGGTTTTATAATGTGAAAAATCAATGGACAAATTCGGTTTATGTTTGTGTGTTTCACGGTTTTGTCACGATTATAAACACAATCACACAGGTATGTTATTGATTTTTACAATTTTTTATATCATGACCTGTTTATCGATTGATTTGCTTTTATGTAATTTGTGGTGAAATTATAATTTGGATTCATAATCAATTTCATGATGAGATTTTATGCACATCAAGTGTTTGATAAAATGTCTGTGAAGTTAACTTTGTAAAAAACTGATATTTGGATTTTATTCACAAATATCGGATGTTTGGTGGGAAGTTTAATTTTTTTGTATCGAAAACATTACGACAACTTAATATTTTGTTAATTATTCTTATTAGAATAAATTCAATATGTGATGTTAACATTAAATTTCTATTTTTATTTATGTTTACATTATAATCATAGTAAACCTTATTCTGGTTTAGGAACAATCTATTTCATCTGTCATTACATCAATGGCAAACATGACACCTTAGGTATTCCTTCCATGAACTCTAGATATTGTTATTTTGCATTTTTTAAGCTTTTACTCATATATGCATTTTTATACTTATTTATATTAAAGAAGTATCTACTTGAGCAACGTGCTGTTGTTGACAATGACGAAAGTGAAATTGCCTCATGAGATTACTTTTGGATCAATCTTTCAAGAAAATGCAAATGAAATCCCTCTTTTGCATGAATATAATGGCATCTCGAAATAAACCAGTGCCTTTCTTGAGGTAAATATATATGCGCTTGAATAAAAATCAACTTTCACGAATGCATTTTAGCTAAAGCTATTACTTCCTGAAAATATCATCACATTTCTCTTCTTTGAACAATGGCAGGAGGAACGCCGCTTATTATAGGTGGCAATTACACAATGTGCAAATCTTACAGTGGGTGCATCATTTTGCGCTTCTTCAAGTTGACACCTGATCCGCCAAATCTGATCAAGTAACTTACGACATCAGTTATTTGTTTATAATTATATATAAGTTGAGGTTGATCATACACGCTAACGGAAAAAGCATGTTACTTTTCAGGTGATCAAATTCTTTGAACCAGAGGTGACCAACTCATTGCCTGGAAATCTAATGTGTATGGAGCTTGATTTGCAAGCAGATTAAGGGTGACATGAAATGGCTGAGTACATTGGAATGCAAAATTTGATTAAGACATTAGGACCAAGTTTTGGACTTAAAAGTGGAAAGTTGGTCTTTGGATTCGAAGGTAGCTCTTTCTTTGTATTCGGAGTTCAGTTTTATCAACTTAGCTAATATGCCTACAAATATTAGTTGCAAAAAACCCAAGTGATGTATCATAACCAAAGATCAAAGTGAGTCACCTTGATGATATAATTTGTTCGTAATTTTTACAGATGGTTCATCGAGAGACCTACCTTGGGGTGCTTTAGATGATGTTGTGATGGGAGGAGTAAGTCAAAATTCATTTCAAATAGACCCAAAGGGTAGTGAAAATGGTGGACCAGCAGATCTTTTTAAAGGTTTGTTTAGATAGTATACTTTTGTTTAGTTGAACTACAACTTCTAAACTTTACATTACTTTTTAAAATTTTCTATATTGTACTATGTTTTTCAGATGCAAATAAGTGCCAATCATATTAAGAATGAGTGCTTTTTGGAAGAGGTAATTAATCGAATTTTGGTCCAACTTCTGACCATCTTTGTTATGATGTTATACTCAAACAATTTGTTGATTTGGACCTTTAACCTGACATAACATTTTTTTTCTGAAATTTATTATTCAAGACCTTTCTAATGAACAACTACCTTTAACCTGACATAACGTTGCACCTTAAAGGTGATGGGCGTCGTTATAAGCTTATTGTTCGCACTAGCCGTGATTGGGATATTGTGGGTTTTGACACTGTTAAAGACCAATGGTTTAAAGAAAATTATTAATTTGTTGTATCTTTATTTCTAATTTTTAAAGAAAATTATGAGTTTTCAAAGTGATTATTAATTTTTTTGCAACCTAAAGTCACAATGCTTCATTTTTTCTATTTAATAACTAAACTTTTATCTTGAATAACTAAAGTCATATTTGTTAATCGTCACGATCTAAAGTTACATGTTTCTTTCGCTTGTGTCCATTTTCAAGGCCTTTGATGAAGAAATAGCTGAGTTGGATACATTGGGTGAGGAGTCGTACAAAGATAGCACCTTGATCATGCAACCTCTTCGTGACAACCTCACTTTTTGTGGACCTCTGATATGCATGTAAAGTACAAGTTTCAACCCATTTATTTATGAATGGGTTGATCCAAGTGTTTTATAACTGGTCCAACGGGTCAAATCAAGAAATTGGAGTGATTTTAGTGATATATCTTTTATGATCACATTTTTATTTAACATACAAATTTATTTATAATAAACTTGATACAGAAACTACTTTGGTTCAACCCAACTTGATACAGAAACTACTTTGGTTCAACCCAACTTGATCCAGCCAGTTTGAGCTACACAATGAGCTGGCGTTTTGAGTCATACAAAATAATACCTATTTTTGGCCCTAATGCATTTTACATGTTATTCAACTGCCCATTTTTTGCCACTTAATGTTCAAATTCTATGGTCATATAAGTACGCCTCCATTCCACCATCACTACCAAGCTAGCTTAGTAGATAAAGACCACTTGCCCGAGAACCATATGCTCTCATGGATCTTGTCTCCTAACGTATCAAATACGATTTCATGTTTACACTCTTTTATGTGGTAATGCTTTGATAGGAGGATGGAGCAGATGAAATCAATGAAACGCCTACTGCAAAGCAAAGAGTGATGAGATTATACTTCGTAGTCTACATTGAAGGTTCGTTGTTGTTACAAAGATGGCGAATGAGTTTTCGTAGTTCTGACAGCAACTTTATCAGCACGATTTATTCATAACAAGAAGTAGAATGACGACATTAGTGTGACAATGAGGAATACACAAACTCTACAACCAACGTTTTAATTGTGATGTACAACTTCATTATCTCTTTGTATTTAAACGACAACATTGCTTTTTATATACATTTGGTTACATGATATTTATACCATTAATAATCCCCCATTATATAAGTTTTTCAACGGTACTTCAAGATTGCTTTACATACACTTAGAATTCAATGTATATTATCATGAAACTAGCCCGCCCATTCGGGCGGGCTATGAAGCTAGTTTGTAATATACACTTATTATACTAATCTTAAAAACATACGTACTCATTTCCAAAGGTGAAAAACCAAATCAAACTCTCTTTTCTCTTTGTGGTGGGTCGGCCAAGGCAAGAAAACAAGAAGAAACATAAGATTTTTCAAGCTACAAGTGATAATCTAAACCCTAGTATACTTCTATATGAGATTTTGAAATAAAAATCAAGAAGTAATTAGTACCTAGTTACCTTAAACCTCATCATAATACAAGTAAGCTTTTCATAATCTTTATAACTCTTTCACAATCCTACTTGAGCTATTTTTATCATTCTAGTAAGAAATCATGCAAGTATCATATGTATTTATACCACTTTTATTTGTTTTTAGTACTTATTATGAGTTTTAATCATCCTATAATTAATCTCTTGAAACATATCATTGTTGATGAAGTTTAGGAACCCATGACACCCTAAGAAGGTGTATGGTATGACTAGAATAGATTTGGTGTTGATTTGAGGTGATTGAAACAAGATATACGCAAGAAAAACCAAGTTAGACGTTATATAAATAGTTGCTGTCCATTTTTATAAAATCTGGAAATTTCTGTTAATACAAATAAGCCGTAAAAACGTTTATTTATATTTTACGATCTTCTAATGTTTTGTTGATAACAAACGTAAAATCATTTTAACAAAACAAATAAAATACGTAAATGGTTTGAACTAATAGTTTCTAACATATTTACATTTTCACATAAAAAACTAAAACAAGTATAAGTGACTTTATGATTTAATATTACATATGTACAACAACTAGTGTTTACATATTTGGGTAAAATATACACATAACTAGTATGTAGTATATTGGGTAATATAAATGGGTAGAAACTTAAGTATCATAACCCATTGGGCAAATACATTGAATGTAGTTGGGTACAACCCAAAGCCCATGACCCATGGAGCTTGACCCATAACCCATTGCATGACATCATGCTTATATCATACATGGATAATATCCATAACCCATGGTTTTGACCCATACCCATGTGACTAGGTGCATTGCACTCAAAAGATACATTGTATCTAGCTAAAGACCCATGGATCAACCCATAACCCATGACCAAAAAAATACCCATGGTTAAAGAGGGCGTCCCACGGATCCATAGCTTTTCGCTAGACGGATCCCTTGTGGGAGGATCCGTGGATCCGGGGAACGAGATTTTTCTTCTATAAATAGTGAGCTATTTCTTCATTGTTGCTCACCCCTTTCTAACATACTTTCCCCTAGATTTGAAAACTCTCTAACCTTATATCCAAGAGATCTATGTTTGTAGTTTTGTTTTTGTGTGATCTTCTAGGTTCCTCTTAAAGGCGAGATCACCACTTTTGAAGCCGAGCAAGCTCAAGTCCATGAGTTGCCATACTTCCTCATCATTAATACTACTGAAGTCTTCTTGTTGATGATTGTTTATCTTTTCATAAGAAGTGTTGAAGACATTTGTGAAAGGTGTCTCAAGTGTGAAGACGAAGATATTAGTGAAGGGTATCTATCGTCCACATCATTAGCACTTGTGGTAGGTGCTTAGAAGTCATGACTAGAAGCATTATTGAAGGGTGCTTAGAAGTCAAGACACAAGACATTAGTGAAGGGTGTCTTGAAGATCTAGTTAAAGGAATTAGTGAAAGGTGCCTTAGATGTACATTCGATATGGTGTGTTTCGATGTACAAGATAGACTAGTACTAGATCCAAGGATATTGATATCCTTGATGATGTTGTAAAAAGGAGTGGATCTCCTTAGGGATTAGTCGTTGGTGTAGTGTTGGGTAGTAGTTCCTCCATTGCAATGGAACTAGGTGCTTAGTCTATTACCTAATAAAGGGTAGGCGACGTTGTGTAGGTGTGGTTCACCTTGGTGTGAAAGAACTAGGTACTTAGCCTAGTACCTTATAAAGGGTAGGCGACGTTGTGTAGGTGTGGTTCTCCTTGGAGTGAAAGAACCCGATGGTTATCCTAGCACCGGAAAAAGGGTAGGCGACGTTGTGAAGGCTTCTCCGCCATAAGGAGATTGGTGTAGTGTTTACGAACTCTCGAGTAGGTGACTCAGGGAGTGGAGTAGGGCAAGGAAGGTGTCCTTGTAGCCGAACCACTATAAATACTCGGGTTTTGGTTTTGTGCTTCTTACTCTTATCTTTTCATTACATACTTTTATATGCTTGTTTATCAACATCCAACACACACGTCTAAATAGATTGACATAAGTCGATCTAAATAGTTTAAAAGGAAGTTTTAGTTGGCAAAACTATTCAACCCCCCCTTCTAGTTTTCCACAATTGGCATCAGAGCTTCGTTTCCAAGATTCTTAAAGTATATTGTACTTTAAAAACTTGATACGGTCCATGGTTAATTGAAAACTACAAAGAAGGTTTTTCATAAAAACAAACACCATGTTTTCATAAAACTTTTTGTTTGGAGGTTGATTAGATGACAACATTTTTTTCTTACTTATTTTTATTTAATTGCACTAATCTGCTTTGTCATGCTGATTAGTCAAAGCTCATATCTACCAAGCCATAGGAATCGCTTGGTAACAAGAATACCTTCACTAAGAAGGTATCTTAAGCACAAAGGAGATGGGATTGTCTTCTGACATTAGTTGTGTCCTTTGTAAAGACATTCCTAAGTGCATTCGAGGTATGACTTTCCAATTATCTCTAAATGACATTAGCTTGATAAAAAAGTATGCTTACCTAGGTATTTATTTGATTACTTTTTGTGCATATACATGCTTTACATGTAGCTTCATTAGGAAGCTTTTTTTCACATACGTGTCACTCTTTCGTCTATAGTTGTGGTTTATAAAACTTGTGTTTTATTTTAAAAATATATCTTTCTAATAATAAAACAAAAACACAAACATCCAAAATTCCTCCTTCCCCATAAAAACTCCCACCGTCCTTTATTCCAACAAATCCTCACTTTTTCAAATCTTTCAATTTTAAAAATTTCCTCTCATTCAAAACTTCATCTTCCTCTCCATTTCATCCCAACCAAAACCAAGAAGGATCATCTTCAACATGGTTTACATCGCCCTCGTGCTCATCGTCTTAACACTCATCGCACTTGTGTTCCCTATGATGAAGTTCACATACGGAGACATTTACTTTGTGTTGTTAATCTACATTGGGGTTATATACCCAATCCTTTGTATCATTCTAAGCATTGAAATGAAATATTATTAATAGTCTAGTTTATCTAGGTTATTATTATCATAATGTGTTTGTCATTTCTTTTGTTTCATATGTTTCGTACTCTTCGTGATACATTAGAAGTCATGTATGCATGCTAAAAGAAAATGTAGGCTAAAACACATATCCGGGGAATAAAATTGTAAAACCTATGTTTTGTAAAATCATTTACGTAACTACAAATCTACGGATCCGGAAGATATACTAGCGGATCCCTTTGTAAAGGAACCGTGGGATCCGTCCCATCGAAAAACAGTTTTCATGCAAAATAAAACCACTTTCTCTAAAAGAAATATTCCACTAGAATGTCAAAACCATAAGTGAGTTAAGTGTCATTGTCGCTAAAACCATTGTTAATAAAAATCTAGTAAAAACATTAGATAATCATAGGTTGACCACAAACATCACTTTCTATTAACTCTTCATTTCTATAGGTTCAACTATGACGCATGAATATGAGTTTGATTTTTCACTCACTAGCGTCTACTCTCCGAACATCTCCTTGAACCCAACACACGACATTCATGTCCGTGGGTTCAATAACCTCGAAACCGTCACTTCCACGAAGGACGTGTTGTAGACAACTCTCTACAATTCAAGAAGGTATCAATACCTCCTTCCGAGCCATAGGACTAGAATATCTTCTTTAAATCAACGAAGATATGTCCAAGGTTCATAATGAAATTCTTCCGTCAAGTTGAACTCGTTCGTAACGAGGATCCTCTCTATCTCTTTGGTTTTATATCAAAACCAAAAGTTTACTTTAACCCTTGGGCATTTTTCTCACATCCTCCGAATTCCAAATCATGGACAATGTGCCTTCACCGAAGATTGGTCACTTGATTCTCTCTTCAACTTTCGTGAAGAAAATAGTCCATATTATTCTCACATACCCTCCCCGGAAGACTTACATCGCATAATATGCAAACCTCGACCATATTACTCCGATCCAAACATTATCTTCACACGAGACATCCGAGAAGAGTACAAGCCCCTTGCACTTATCCTACGTGAAAATGTTTGGAGTCTTAGGGGAAATCGAGAAATCCTTCCCGCTTGTTGTGCTCACAAATTGTATTATTTGCTAACACAACAACCATACAATCTCGCCTACTTCTTCGCAAGGCGAATTGTAAATCTTCAAGGCTCCAAGAATAAACTCATCCCTTATGGAATGTTCTTGACGCTCTCTATCATAACGTTATGCACTTTCATCCTCAATTTCAAAGTCCGTTGTATGCGTGCTTGTGAACAAGATGATGGAACCGCTAAACATATCTCTCATGAAGACTTTCTTCATTCTTGATTCCACCAACACTCATCAACAACATGATGATCCTCCTAGCAAAAACACTCAAGGAACCTAGTAGTATTTCAAATAGGATCAATCCTCTTGTACTCGTGCTTTATCAATGTAATCCTATTTCCTTCATGAAATAAAACATCTTACATTTGATATCTTAGTGTTAGAACCTCTTTAAACTAACCTTGGAATATAATGCATTGTCAAGATCATTGCATACCTTTAGTAAAGGTTCTGCTGAGCAGATGGACGGATCTCGAAGTTTGTGCTAGATGGATCCCTACATCTAGGGAACCGTGGGATCCGGAAAACAAAAAATGCAATTGCAAGCATTGTATTTCAAACATATCCTTAGAACACCTCACACTAAGCTAAACATAGTGTCTTAAGGAAAATTAAGTCCTTATCAAGTTAAGTAGATTCTTCCCACTCACACATAAACTCACCTAGATCACACCCAAAGATGCTTGTAGATCTATCATTTCATTTTAATCCATTACTCTTCCGCTCTTAAGCTCACACATCATTTTTCACAATGATCCCTCATATCTAAATGTTGGAAACCTTTTATAGCAAAATCGATCATAATCATCCTTACGACAAAATTGGTCAAAATGGATCAAAACCAAGTTTTTCCATCTTAAGCCTCTAGGATAATTTCTAAAGGATTTATCTAAGTCACTATCTGATCTCTAGGATCATTTAGCTTCACTTGAAACTCTAAAAATATTTAGTGTCATCCTTGTTCATTTATTGGTACTCATGAAAGTTTCAATTCCTTCCATAAAAGGCAATCATTAAGCTACATCACTCATTACCTTCAAGTACTTAAGCACCCCTTCATTTAAGACACTTAGGAGGATTGAAATACTCAAGATGATATAGATCTTAGACTTTAGAAACATCATTTCTACTCTTTCATAGTTGCTGAGAGCCGGATGCCTAGGATTAGCCTAGACGGATCCCTCTGAGAAGGGAACCGTGGGATCCGGATGACAGTTTATGTCAACTCTAGCTAAATCAATCATTTCAAGCTCATCCTTCTAAACTCAAACACTCCATCTCATCTTAAATGAGTTCCTAGATCAGTACAAACTCTAGGAGTTGACTCTTGTACATGTTAATCATCACATTCCAATGAATTTTAGTGGCTTAAGGTTTAAATGCACTTTCCAAATCTCTTGCTTTATAAACCACATTGTTAGGACTTCCATAGTCATCACCTTCATCCTAATTTTCAGCACTTAAGAAACCCTTACAAACTTCTTGAAATCATCTCATCATGAGGAAAACTCCAAGTAGTAACTTATCCACCAAAGAACCACCCAAGAAAATTGCTCGTGTTGTACACGGAATCTCTTCAACCGAATCATCTTCGATCAAGCCAACAAATGCAAGGATTGCTCCTCAACTAATCAAACCAATCCCTAGAAGGATAGTACCCACAAAACTACCTATACCAAACACCACCATACCTCCTAGGCCAAACAATATAATCTCCACCAAACCATCACCATTGGTTCCTAGAGCTATATCTTTTACATCTCCACTATCATCACCACACCTCTACAATTTAGAGGATTTGCCTCTTAGGCAGTCTCATCCTCCTCCGCCGACAACATTCTCCTCATTAGGAGGAATAATGATACAAAATCAAGGTGTTGAGTCAACATTAGCTCTGGCTTCCTTTTCGCCGTTTCCATCATATAATCCAATTTGGATTATGAGAAATCATCAAAGTCAACCACCCGACAATATGGAAGTTGACAGTTCTCTACCACCACCATCATTCTTGGTCGAGCCATTCTCAAATGCGCCTCCACCAATCCCTCCGTCGTTTGAGTCTCCACAAGCCGCTTCACTTGATCCTTCGCATCAAGCCATTTCATTTCTTCCACCACCACTATCTAGCCACGACAAAGATTGTTATCATTGTCAACATGTTGAAAGTTTGATACATGAAGTATGAGAAGACCAACGTTTTATGTTCTATCACCTCCTCGAACGTTTCGACGAGATTAAACCTAAACAAACTTGAGCTAGAAGATTTTAATGGTGTCCCAATATCAAGCGTTAGTTGGTCTAGAAATTCCTAGTCATGTAATTTTAGAGTCATGAATATCATAACTCTAGTTTTATTAAATGAAATTACATGCTACTTGTTATATGATTATGTTGTATTATACATATGTCACTTTGGTGATAACATTATTTATTATACCACCATTTGCTGAATTTATTCATCAGCCAGACGGATCCCTTTAATTTGTCTAGATGGATCCCTACTAGGAGGGAACCGTGAGACATAAAACTATTTTTCTACTAACTTGGATCACGTATGCAGGAAATTGTGCATTATAGTTGTTTTCTAATCTTTGTTTTGTAGTTATTCAATTTACACATGAAGACTTTGACACCATAAAGCTAGGGGGAGCTTTATGTCAAACGATATTGCAAAATCACTTGCAACTTAATCCGCTTTTGGATTATACTTCATGACACCCCATTTGCAACTTTGCAATCTTCAGGGAGCACGTTTTCGTTACTTAGATTTAACCATTTGCAAACAAATTTGCAAACACATTAGTTTATTTTACGTTATGTACTTGACGCCCTCTCAAAGGGATAGACTCGTCAAGGGGGAGTTAAGACGAGTATCATTCCCGTCACTTTCTCTCTTTACAATTTCTTTTACATATTTTTCTTATAAAAATTGTGTTAGTTTCTTTTAACGCTTTTTGTTTTGACAAAAAGGGGGAGAAGAAAGTAAAAACTATAAATTCAAACTTTTACAAATTTTAGTTTTTACTTAAAATAATTTTATGTTTTGTCATCAACAAAAAGGGGGAGATTGTTAATACAAATAAGCCGTAAAAACTTTATTTATATTTTACGATCTTCTAATGTTTTGTCGATAACAAACGTAAAATCATTTTAACGAAACAAATAAAATACGTAAATGGTTTGAACTAATAGTTTCTAACGTATTCACATTTTCACATAAAACACTAAAACAAGTATAAGTGACTTTATGATTTAATATTACATATGTACAACAACTAGTGTTTACATATTTGGGTAAAATATACACATAACTAGTATGTAGTATATTGGGTAATATAAATGGATAGAAACTTAAGTATCATAACCCATTGGGCAAATACATTGAATGTAGTTGGGTACAACCCAAAGCCCATGACCCATGGAGCTTGACCCATAACCCATTGCATGACATCATGCTTATATCATACATGGATAATATCCATAACCCATGGTTTTGACCCATACCCATGTGACTAGGTGCATTGCACTCAAGAGATACATTGTATCTAGCTAAAGACCTATGGATCAACCCATAACCCATGACCCATGACCCATAACCAAAAATACCCATGGGTAAAGAAGAGCGTCCCACAGATCCCTAGATTTACGCTAGACGGATCCCTTATGGGAGGGATCCGTGGGATCCGGGGAACAGTAGATTTTTTCTTATATAAATAGTGAGCCATTTCTTCATTGTTGCTCACCCCTTTCTAACATACTTTCCCCTAGAGTTGAAAACTCTCTAACCTCAGATCCAAGAGATCTATGTTTGTAGTTTTCTTTTTGTGTGATCTTCTAGGTTCCTCTTAAAGGCGAGATCACCACTGATGAGTGTCTAAATACTCATCATTTTTGTACAATCTAAACTGCAAAATCATCTGAAAACACTCGAAACACATCAAAATGATCAAAATATCACAAATCAGTGTTTTATGTGTTTTAAATGTAAAATATCAAAATCGATGAAAATGTATCAAGTTTGCAAAATTGGCGGTTTAGTCCCTCAAGTTTTAAAAGTTGTCAAATCTAGTCCTCGAAATTCAAAATGTGGAATTTTATCATTCAAGGTCCCTGAAATATTCTAAGTTGTAAAAAAATGATCCTTGAATGATTCTTTGGTCAATTGGCAAGAAAGGTCCCTAAACTTTTGAAAATTGCATAATTAGTCCTTGGACCTTTTAAAATGGAATTTATGCAAAAAAGGTCCTTGTACTATCAATGTTTGTCATGTTTGGTCCTTGTGAGAAGTTTGGAAAAGTATCATTTTCAGTCCTTGAGGTTTGGATAATTTACATGTTTGGTCCTTATGCTTAACTAAACACCAAACCGACCCTTTTGTTATATCAATCCAAATCCAAAACAACCTAGGCCCAAATCCAATCCTTACCCAGCTAAGCCCAAACCCGACCCCCCCTGGTATTATTAAGCCCCGGTCAAGAAAGTCAAATCCACCCATACGCGCTAAAACCAGAGCTACTGTAGCTCTCCCTCTCCCTCCACTGAAACACCAAAACCAGGCATGGTTTTCCAACCTTTTCAACCCCCCTCTCCATACTTTGTCCCCTCCACCTCCTCTAAACTCCAAAACCTTTAATTGATTGAAACCAAACTCCATTTAAAGCTAAAACCTGCTAATAAGAAAATTGGAGCCAAAATCCAAGTGTATGGTTCTGATGAATTAGAGTGATCCAAGGGCTCAGATATGGTGGGAAAGATTCAGAGGACATCAAGGAGTGCTAAAAGTCTATAAAGAGGAGCAAAGGAGCAATGTATCTAATGATCTAGAGTAATTTTAGTTTTCCATTGTCGTTTTTATTATTATCAAAATTTCAGTGTAATTTAAGCTTCCTTAGTACTTTGTTTAAGTTATTTAAAGTATTTGTGAACTCTTTTCAGTTTTAATATCAAGTTTTAAGTTGCAAATTTTATTTATGCAGTTTTATTTCAAAAATCTCATATGAATCAAATGTTGTTGTAAGTTATGTGTATGAACTGAAATAGAACATGTAAGCTCCCATATAGCTTTTCTAAGCTATTAGAAACACTAAAATTCAGTTTAGAAGCAAAATCGTAAAATCACCAAAATACCAATTAATTAGTGAAAATTCAAAATCGCTTGGAAATGGTTTTCACAAATGGAGCAGGGTAAATCTTGGATGGCCTTGGGTTAGTAGCAGTGGTAAGCTAATAGGGGTGTTCATTGGTTCTTGTTCTCGCTTTTGAGCTTGGAAGCTTTTGTAAGCCTTTTATTCATTTTACATTTCACCGTTGTGGTTGATTAGTAGTTGTAATTTCTGGTTCTTAGTATTCTTTAGTCATAGTTAAGTGTAATTGATCATTAAAATCAGTTAGTTGTTCTCTTTAATTTGTAGTTTATAAAAATCTCATTTTCACAGTTTCATTAGCATAATTAATTATCTTAAGTTTTATGTTGCTATTTCTGTTGTTTCATGCTTCTTTAGTCTTCTTATATGATAATACAAGGTTGTGAATCAGCTTCATGGTTTAAATTGGTGATTTAATTTGAAAAGTTCCATATCGAGACAAGTAAAGGGTGTTTGGATTTACTGCTTAAACCGTAATGTGCTTTGTTGGTGTTGTTGGAGTTTGCTTGTTCTGCTTCTCATTAAGTCTATTTAGCTCAAAGAAACCGAAAAACCAATCTTTGTTCATCCAAAGTCAAAATTGCATTTGATCTAATCTTTGGTGCTCACTGTTGGATTTTTATGGATCATACTCATGATTTTGTGTTAGAAAGTTGTTAGTGTTGCTTAATTTAGTCTTAACAAACCTTAATACATCACATTCGATTGCTTAAGATCAAATCAAAGTTCATTAAAGTCAACTCATCTAGTTTCTATAAAAGTCAAAATTTTCACTGGTCGTTTTTGAATAAAATAGATCTTTTACTTGTGTGTTTAATAGTGAGTCTTAGCTTAAAAGCTTTTGGGGTGTTAAAGTTCAGTTGCTTATCAAAATTAGAAAATAATAGATCTCTTTGAATCGCCTTTTTAAGTGCTTATTTTCCTCTTTCTTTGGGACCCTTGTGCTGCAACCATGCCCCATGCACACGCTTGGTAGGTCCAACTTGATAAGCTCACATAGAGCTTATTAGTTGCTCAAATCGGTGATCTTTGGTTCTTTGGGTAGCCAACCTAGCTATCTTGAGGTCCCAAGTTCATTTTTCATTTTGAAGCTTGTTTGGTAGAATCGCTATAAACATAGCTTGTCCCATTTCGTGTTAGCATAAGAGCTTATCCGCTTTTCTTAGCTTTTCATTGTGCTTATCTCGTATTTTTTAGCTTCATTTCAATTCATCTATCTTACTTGCATCTTATTTTGGCTTGTAGTTCAAATTGGTTAGCTTGTTTGAGCTTATTTCACCAAATAAGCTCATAAGCATAATCGTTGTGTTCATAAGCTTGTAAACCGCTTATTTGTGTTTTGTAAAATTTTGTCTTTGTTAAAGTTTCATAATATCAGTAGTAAAGTAGTTTTCAAAAGAAAATCCATAAAATATCAATTAAAAATCGGTGATAGTGTTTATTTAATATTTCTTAGCTTTTTATTTTTCTTTTAGCTTTTAATAAGCAAATCTTGTTTTTCTATTTTTCTTAGTTTTCATCATCATATAGTATTTTTAGAAAAGTTTCATATTTTCTCTATCTTTTAGTATTTATTATAATTTTAAATAGTTAAAATAGTAATTAATTAGTAATAAATAATTAAAAGCATAAAAATATCTTTCAGTTTTAAAATTAGTTTTATCATATTTTAGATTTTTCCAAGTTAAAATTTTATTTTTCCAGGTTTATTTTATATTTTCTATTATTTAAGTGTATTTTAAATAATAATTAATTAGTAATAATTAGATAAAAAGTGTGAAAAATATATTTTAATTTTAAAATTAGTTTTATAATATTTTAGATTTTTCTGAATCATAATTTTATTTTTTCTAGCCTTATTTTGTATTTTCTTCTATTTTAGAGTATTTATTAAATAGTTAAAATAGTTTTTAATTAATAATAATTAATTAAATAGTCATAAAAATAATTTTCTTTTTCTAATAATTTTCTTTTATTTTTAGGATTCCAAAATGTTATTTTCATATTTTTAGGTCTTTTATTTCTTAGATTTTACTTTTTATTTTGTACGTATCGTAGTTTTAAACGTCGTATTTACGTTCTTTATCGATTGTTGTGCTTTCCATTCTGTATCCTATTCCATTCCAATCAATCAAGAGTGTAATTTCTCAATCAAAACCTTTATCGATTACTATCCTTAGTGATCATTCTATCCTCTGAGTTTGTTTTGACACACCATTGAGTCTCCGTGGGACATAACGCCCCGGGAATTCATTCTATTCTCCAGGACTTCATTGTATTTGTGTCTGAACTGTTTTAAGCCTGTTACAGTTGGCCATTCACAAGTGGCCAGCTTGTGTGATTAGACTTGACGGTTCGGACCAGATCAACCACCTTTGAAGCCGAGCAAGCTCAAGTCCATGAGTTGCCATGCTTCCTTATCATCAAAACTACTGAAGTCTTCTTGTTGATGATTGTTTATCTTTTCATAAGAAGTGTTGAAGACATTTGTGAAATGTGTCTCAAGTGTCAAGACGAAGATATTAGTAAAGGGTATCTATCGTCCACATCATTAGCACTTGTGGTAGGTCCTTAGAAGTCAAGACTAGAAGCATTGTTGAAGGGTGCTTAGAAGTCAAGACACAAGACATTAGTGAAGGGTGTCTTGAAGATCTAGTTAAAGGCATTAGTGAAAGGTGCCTTAGATGTACATTCGATATGGTGTGTTTCGATGTACAAGATAGACTAGTACTAGATCCAAGGATATTGATATCCTTGATGATGTTGTAAAAAGGAGTGGATCTCCTTAGGGATTTTTCGTTGGTGTAGTGTTGGGTAGTAGTTCCTCCATTGCAATGGAACTAGGTGCTTAGTCTAGTACCTAATAAATGGTAGGCGACGTTGTGTAGGTGTGGTTCACCTTGGTGTGAAAGAACTATGTACTTAGCCTAGTACCTTATAAAGGGTAGGCGACGTTGTGTAGGTGTGGTTCACCTTGGAGTGAAAGAACCCGGTGGTTAGCCTAGCACCGGAAAAAGGGTAGGCGATGTTGTGAAGGCTTCTCCGCCATAAGGAGATTGGTGTAGTGTTTACGAACTCTCGAGTAGGTGACTCGGGGAGTGGAGTAGGGCAAGGAAGGTGTCCTTGTATCCGAACAACTATAAATACTCGCGTGGTGGTTTTGTGCTTCTTACTCTTATCTTTTCATTACATACTTTTATATGCTTGTTTATCAACATCCAACACACACGTCCAAATAGATTGACATAAGTCGATCTAAATAGTTTAAAAGGAAGTTTTAATTGGCAAAACTATTCAACCCCCCTTCTAGTTTTCCACAATTTCGACAGGTCATGGACTATTTTGGTTTATATTTTCAGAAAATAGACATTAAAACGAAACCGTGGTCGCTTGAACGGGTTAAAACGGGTTTATAACGAAGAAGTTACGCTATTTTCAAGTTTTGCGACGAAAACTAATTTTCTGAAATTATACTTGCTTTCAAGGGTCAAAAACGAGTTGTAAACCTAAACTAGAAGAGTCGACTTATCAAAAATATATTAATACATACTATCATGATTCCGAGGATATATTGAACGTAGAAAACGGACCTATAACGCTAAAGATATACATATTTGAAATACGACGATCACAACTATTTTCTTCAGCACTAACACTTAAATATTTTTCTAAGTGTCAAAAAGGTTGTCGCGGATGACCATGTTTGAAGCCGTGTTTCTCATCGATGGAGTCAGTTTTGAGAAAATAATATCTCCAAGTAAAGTTAGTTCACCGGCCTATTTTCCAAAATATCCACCGTTCACAAACGGATTTATAACGAGTAACTTATGACCTCTCAAACATTCACGAAATCGCCTGAACCGCATTTTAGCCCGACTACCTCACTTCACCATCATTTTATCTAGGATCGAGACTCGTATGGACAAAAGTTCAGAGCTTTCTAAAACCATTGGGTTTATTTCCTAACACTCGATATTTACCGATTTACGACTAGCTTTCCGAGGCTACTTAGTCATTTTCACGAATTATCAAAGTACATTGTTTTACTACGAAAAGCTATAATTTCTCGATAAATCACTAAACGGCTATCGTAGGATGTTATTTCAACGTAAGTACTTGTAAATTATTTTATAACATGACGAGATGTCATAAATGTGTATTTCGACGATAAATTTCATTTTTTCAAAATGTACAAGTGGTATGGATATCATATGAGTTTGCATGCACGACATTGTTTCATGGCTTACATTAGAACACATCATTCATATTAGGTTGCAGATAGAGATCGCACCTCATTTCAGCGTATCTACTTTTGTCATCATAATCATTGCATCAGGTGAGTTCGTAGCCCCACTTTTACTCGTTTAATTGTTTTATAAACTCTTTGGGGGAGATACATGCTTAACTGCTTACTTTTACTTTACACTTATATGAACTTAAATAAATATGGTTTCACTACTTATGCTAGTAAGTAGATTATGCCCGACTAAATTGATCACTATGTTATGAACACTACTATTTGAACCTTTCGACATATATATTTGAACTCTTTTAAATTGATTTGGACCTTTTAACATATATTTGAACACTTTGAACTTGATTTTGAACCTTTTGATATGTTTGAGCTCTTTGACTGTTTTGAACTTTTGATCTCGACTTAAACTCTTGAACTTAATTTTGAACTTTTGAAAGAAACTCTTGAACTTAATTACGAACTTATGACTTGTTTGAACTTATTGAACCGTACGTACTATGACCTAAAAGTCTCCCTATGTGAACGGAGCAATACCAATTCTCGCCTTATTGGTGGAGTGTGCAAAGTCTCCATATGTGAACGGAGCAATACAAAGTCTCGCCTTATTGGTGGAGCGTTCTAAAGTCTCCCCGGTACGGAGCAGCAATACAAAGTCTCCCATGTTCGGAGCAGCAATACAAAGTCTCCCATGTTCGGAGCAGCACTATAAAGTCTCCCTTGTTCGGAGCAGTCTTTATTTATTATATACGTGGTGCTATATTATGAACTGTAATGATAACATATACTTGACTACTAGACATACTACTTTTGGCAGTGGGTTGTGAACACACAGGTTGCAAGTTTTGTATGAGCGGAACTTGGAACTGAGTGGATTTACAATGCCTTTGCTTTGTGGACTTTTCTCAATGACCAAAAACTTTGCCTTTGCTGCATGAACGTTCTTTAAAAGCTTTACATGTTAAACAAACTCTATGAACTCACTCAACCATTGTGTTGACACTTTTAGCATGTTTTATCTCAGGTATCTAAGGCATTTACTTCATGGCATGCATGTGGACTTATCATGGAGTCGCGGTGTCGACGCGTCTCACATATATTTTATGCACTTAACTATCGTTTGATTGTAACAAACTCATTTTGGTACATTGGAAATCTTTTGGGACCTATGTTTTGTAAACTCTGATTATTTTACTTAATCAAACGATATTTTCAAAATGACACTTTAGGTCGTTCGATATAATTGTAACTTTGATGCTATGACAGTCATCCCCCAGGTATTCCATTCCGCTACAAAACAGGTAATTTGGGGTGTGACAAATTGACCCTGAGGTTTGAAAGTGGCTAAGAAGTTTTCCTTATGACAGTTGGAATTTTGAAAGTTAATCCTCTCTTCACACTTTCAGGGTCATTCATTTTCTTATCCATTTTCTCTCTAGAGGTATTTTCTAACACTACGTCCTCTTCTGTTATTTGTACACAAGTTGGTTTTTGTTTAAGCTTAAGAATCTCAGTACCATCATAAATCACTTCTTGGGCCCTTTTAGCTTTTTTAAGATACACAGGATGTGGGTCTTCTACAAGTTTTTCACTGTGTTCATCACTCAATATTCTGTGATTTTTTATCAAGTGAGCAGTCTGTATGGTGTTGCCTTGTATATACAGCTTGTTTTCAAGTTTATTCTTTAGCGTTTTAAGGTTGGAAAAATCATTTAGGAGTTTAATTTCCTTTTCTTTGTGACAACTCGTAATTTCAGGACATTTCATATAGACTAGATTTAGTCTACACATCATTAGTAACATCATTTCATATCAATTTATGCATGGGTTTTGCATTTTACATTAAACGTTTATTTTCTTATTAAATAAACGCTATCGCGTAATTAATTATTTTGAACATTTGATCCGATACTTCCAAAAATTATCCCGATATATTTTTATGCTCATATTAAGATTATAAAAATATTATTATTAGTTTACCCGGTGTTTTAAATTTATTTTGTATATAAATTGTTATATTTATATAATTACGACGGTTTTTGTAAATAATACACGATAATTATTATTTCACTCAATTTTTGTAAGGAATGTATTTTTATAATTTTTATGACTTCAATATATTCTATTTTGATCCGTAAAAATTTATTTTTAGCTAACGCTACCCTAAAAGCTCAAATATGTATACAAGTTACTAATTATTCAAAAGTAACTACACTTATACCAATACCTTTATATACTTAGTTACAACAAAATGCATCTATTATTATTTTTTTATGAATGTCGACACAAGGAGGATGACTCACACCAATTGTGTACAAATATCTTCCATACTTTTACATATATTATATTTATACTTACAAAACAACACATACATATTAAATATCAAAGGTGTGAAAAAAAAAGTGTTCTCTCTTCTTCCTTCTTCCTTAGAACCGGCCAAGGGTGAGCCAAGACAAGGAAACCATTTTTTTCTTCAAGTCAAGTTAAATTTACAATCTAGACACACTCTTAGTTAAGGTGTAATACCTGAATTTCTAAAGTTCACAAAAAGACCAAAATACCCCTACAATCAAAAGTATGAATAATTAATTCAAAAGAATACCAAGTAAGCTATGTAAATTCAGAGAATTTTAAGAAATATCCCACATGATCTAAATAAATATTAAACACTTTGTAAAGGTAGTTTCTATAGTTTATGATTTTATAAAAATTAGTTTTGTATTTTACATATTAGCCGAAAATATTTAAAATAGTTTATAAAAGAATTAAAACTAATAAAAGCCCAATATAAATTTATATTAGTAAGAGACCATTTAATTTAAGTCCAATACATTATAAAGCCCATAATAAAAATAATAAATCAAGTATATATATAAAATTCGGTTCCCATAAAATCCCTTATTGCCGATAACCCTAAAACCGACCTAAAAACCCCTCACAAATCGAATTCCAGTTTCCAGAGCTTGAGACCATTTTTCTTGGACGAGATTCAAGGTATAGAAGGTGGGAAAAATAGTGTTTGAGTTCCAGAGCTGCTGTTTTAGTCGTGGTGAGTTTTTGGATGAATTAGGGTTTCGACAAGTGAGGGTTTTGTGCTTCTTTTGTTCTAACAATCCAAGCTCATCAAGGGTATGTTCCTAATGTTGAATTCAGTCCTACAAGTCGTATATATCACATAAAAATTAGCCATGCATGATTTATAAGTTGTATGAAATTATTTGAAATCAAAAACCCTAAAAAGCGTATATAGTTAACGAATGAGCTTATAATATTTTTAGAGATCATGAATCTATTTTTCCAGAAGCTATTACATGTTATAAGACCTGAATAAAATGCATAATCATGAATTCGAAGCTTGTGTAAATTGTTTTGGGTTTTTCTTGTTCGAAAACGTATAAAAAGGAAAGGTTTTAAAAAGGGGCGATTAGGGTTTTTCATGAACTATGGTTTCCTTGTAATCATTGAAGGTAATTAATGAAGTATTAATGAGGAGCTAATGATTGGTGTAACTTAGGTTTAGGGCTTGCTTTTGAATTATGCCCTAATCGGTTCTAAATAAAAAGGTTTGGGTTGATTTTGTAAATATTGAAACTTAAAGGTTATTTTTGAAAAACAGTAAAAGACATGTACTAAACGTATAAAATAAGTGTGGGGGTTAAACGTGTGATTTTGGATATTTAGAGGGTTATTCGATTTATATTTAACTAAAAGGGTATGTTTTGTAAATTCTAAAACCTTTGGGCTAGAAGTGTAAAATCTGATAATATAAGGTTAGTACGTATAATTAAAGATGTTAAAGGTGCAACATGTAATTTTGGGTAACTAGGGGTAAGCATGTGTAAATGAATTTCGTAAGGACATGCGTGAGTTTGAGTTAATTTCCGTTTGAGTTTTCGTATCATTCTAGGTCAAAGTGGAAATCATTAAAGGAAGTAACATGTTAATTGAATGCGTAATAAGTAATATTGAAGGTATGGAAACCCTAGAACTAAAAATGGGAAGTTGATTAAGGGTTAAAAGCTAGGTATGTAATTTCGTTATTTCATGTAAGTTGAAGATTATGTAAACTACTTTGAAAGAGAGTCTTAAAATCCGTCTTTGACATTTGTAAACCCTATGCTAATATAATGATCATATAAGCTCTTAAATAAGATGATTATCATATTAAACCCATACGTTTGGCTAATTAATAATTGAAACCCTAAAACGTTGGAATTCCGTCTGTCACTAAAAATGAGAATAATCTGACAACTCTAAAAGTATTAATGAGATTAATCCTTTATACTAATAAGTATTAAATACATCATAATCTGTGTAGATTCGTTGGAGGAGAAGCGACGTTACATCTTCGTATTCGTTCATTTGTTGCTTTTCTTTTCATTTGCTTTAAAGTACGGATATTGTGTCTTACTTTAAGACACTTATGTTATCGTACATGAGTTCTGACCTTTTCAGTAAAGGTCCCTCATGTTTTTCCTTCTTCATCATGTCTCTTATGTTTATTAGGATTCCCAATGCCATTGCTATGAACCCTTTCTCGAATGTTTGATCTCATATTTATCCGAATTTAGGTTCTAGTGAACTATGCAATATCTTATGTGAACTTATGTTAGGAAGACTTTGATATATACATTTGTTGAATCTGCTATATTGGATTATGAACCTCGGTTATGAACTTATGATTTCGACTATCCGAATATGAACCTTATGATATGAACTATCGATATGATTCGTGACTTTGTGTGTATCTATGATCATGCCATATTTGAGATTCTGTTTGACTTAAGTTGGTTGACTATAACCAAATATTTAACTAGTCATGGGGTTCCATGTCCGTATCGATGATGCACCTCGATATGACTCTAGGCGATGAGAGTGATGTTCACCACGTCTCTGGATGGTGAAGCATATTTTTGAATATGTAGGAAGGGCGTATGGATGCATCCTAGATCCGATATGTTATCCGTGAATGATGTCGGTAATACGCTGTCTTCGTCTTCAAAAATTCGAGCTAGCTACTCCATATATGTACATTTATTTTCCAAGTTACTTTTGAAGAAGAAAGATATTTCGATATGATATGTTTGTGAATGTGCTTATGATGTATCTGTTATGTGATTATTAGTTGTCATGCTAGGATGTAATTAATATGTTAAAACATGATTCAGATATCCGATGTTATGATTTGTTATTGTTACGTGAATGAGTTGATCTGCAAGATGAATGTGCTAGTGTATAATTGAGTGTTTTGAAGGTTAATTATCTGTCTGTATATGTGACTTGCCATGTTAAGCTCTGCTAAGGTTAGGATTTGATATTAGAACTGGTTTAGCTATTATTTCTGCTATGATTTGTCTGCCATTTCCGCTGCTACAATAATGCATTAAGTGTATTAAATGTTGATTAATTGATTTGTATGAATGCCATGATTATTTACTAGAGACTGTTTCTGTTAGTTTTGAGACTTTCCGTTTGGCTTATACGTAACCTGTTATTCTTGATATGAAATGTGTTTGGTCGTTTTGATGTGTTCGTGTTTGTGTCATTAATGTGCTATATGATGTCTAAACTGTTATGTGGTTGTTTGGATTTACAGATATTTGTGCTTCCGCGAATCCTAGAAGATCCTTCGCCATTATTTCATTATATTTTCGTTATTCAGATATTTGTTTTGTTTAGCTTTTGTTTCGTTATATCCGTTCACCGGGCTTTGTAAGCTCACCAAGACTTTTCTTTTCCTACGGCGGTATCTAGCATTTCAAGATGAGCTTATGGGATAGTGATCCGGGTTTGAGAGTAGAGTGAGAGCAAGATTTTGACCATAGAGATCTTAGATTTATTTTGAAGTTTTATCTATTTATGTTTTCTTTTGAATATTTTGTAAAGGTTTACGCCATTGTTTAGTTATTAAAGTTCGATATGAAACCGTACAGATATCTTTACCCTTGTCGGGTCGGGGTGTTACAATTTATGGTATCGTAGATCTAGGTTTTAGGACCCTTAGAGCTTAGGCTATGACCGTGAGGATTGGGTAGACATTAGGTTTCCGTGCTGCTCGGATACTTTTTGATTCCTTTGATGGTCGCTCGATTTGACTTGATATCCTTTGCCTTCACCGAATTGGCCTCCTCTGCTCGCATCGAATTTTGTTAGTTTGTTTTCGCCGTCCGCTTGTCGATCGTTAGATGGAGACTACCCGTGGAGCCGAAGAAGATGGTGCCGACCTCGCTGTCGCGACGGTTCTGTCTTTGGAGAGGTTCGTGAAGCGAAGCCACACTCGATCGCCGTCTTGTCGGAGACATCTGGATGTTGTTGGAGGAAGTTGGATGGACCAACCAAAGGCGCAGAGACGGAGACAAGATTCAACCGTGGTGAGAAGATTCATCTACTTCATATGATTTGGGCGCGACTTATGTCACTCGATTCGCTTTGTCATGCGTTTCAAGACGGTTTGATATTCGATAAGTGATTCGATCGTATTTCTTTTCTCCGATTTGTTCGAACTCGGTGTGAATCGTGAAGTTTTATCGCTTTAGCATTCGGTATATCTCGCTTTTTCTTCCGGATCGTCGGTAATAAGTCATGAGAAAGAATACGAGGTGGACTCGGATTTAGAATCTCACTTCACGGTAGGTTTAATCCGACACAAGAATAGGAATTTCGCTCGATTAGTTGTCCTCCTTATGAGAAATTTCGACGTTTGATTTTGAGCTAAGTCCTTTGTTTTCATTTTGACGCTTGAATCTGGGATTATTAGGTTTTGTTTTGGAAGTTCATCTTAAGACGATTCGCAAATTTTGTTTGGTTAATGGAAATAAAACAAAATTTTGAAAGTATAGTTCTTGTCTGTTGTTGCTTCTACTAGATTCGTTAAGTTTCCGTTAGTCCTCATAAGTTTCGCTCGCTATGTTTCTTCTTAATGATGTTGTTTAATTACCGCTTGAATGAAGTATGGCCATCATGATGGTATACTCATGGGATCCGGTTTGTTATAGTATGTTACTTGCTATCTGTGTGTTATCCGTATGTAGTATGTTTTGTTATGATATTAGTTATGTGTTTCGTCATGACCCGAGACCGAATATAATGACAATAAGAACTTGTTATGTGATGCAAGTATTATGACGCCTGATCAACGTAATAATACCGAGATCGTATAATCTGAACTTATTGAAGGTATACGAAGTCTGGGAAATGCCTGTGATTGATGTGTGTTTAGACTTTGACTTGTATCTGTTATTTGTTGCTTCTCATGTTCGTTTGAATTCCGTACCTATTTGTGAGACTCTTGTCGATATCTGTTACGTATAAGTTTCGTACGTTTGGAATCCGAAGTTGTTATGATCTGCACGAACCTCTAGATTGCTATGACCACCTTAACCTTATATGTCTCCCCATATTTCTGCGACTATTGAGGCCGATAGGATTTATTCCGTCTATGCATATGATGTCCTCATCATTAGATATCTGAATAAGTCAGAATTTGTCGTTTGATTTTCTGCGTCTCATCTGTTCTCCGCCATTACTTGATAAGTATATAATTATCTATTATAAGTATTTGACTATTGATTTAATTTCAATAAATATGAGTTCAACTATTCGATAAGAAATTCATTTGTTCGAGATAAGATTTATGTTCGTTATATTCCTAGAAATTCAAACCGATTCGCTTCTCTTACTCGTTCGTCTTGTCCAATTTCGAGGACTAAATTTTCTTTTAGAGGGAAGAATTGTAATACCTGAATTTCTAAAGTTCACAAAAGACCAAAATACCCTACAATCAAAAGTATGAATAATTAATTCAAAAGAATACCAAGTAAGCTATGTAAATTCAGAGAATTTTAAGAAATATCCCACATGATCTAAATAAATATTAAACACTTTGTAAAGGTAGTTTCTATAGTTTATGATTTTATAAAATTAGTTTTGTATTTTACATATTAGCGAAAATATTTAAAATAGTTTATAAAAGAATTAAAACTAATAAAAGCCCAATATAAATTTATATTAGTAAGAGACCATTTAATTTAAGTCCAATACATTATAAAGCCCATAATAAAAATAATAAATCAAGTATATATATAAAATTCGGTTCCCATAAAATCCCTTATTGCCGATAACCTAAAACCGACCTAAAACCCCTCACAAATCGAATTCCAGTTTCAGAGCTTGAGACCATTTTTCTTGGACGAGATTCAAGGTATAGAAGGTGGGAAAAATAGTGTTTGAGTTCCAGCTGCTGTTTTAGTCGTGGTGAGTTTTGGATGAATTAGGGTTTCGACAGTGAGGGTTTTGTGCTTCTTTTGTTCTAACAATCCAAGCTCATCAAGGGTATGTTCTAATGTTGAATTCAGTCCTACAAGTCGTATATATCACATAAAAATTAGCCATGCATGATTTATAAGTTGTATGAAATTATTTGAAATCAAAACCCTAAAAAGCGTATATAGTTAATGAATGAGCTTATAATATTTTTAGAGATCATGAATCTATTTTCCAGAAGCTATTACATGCTATAAGACCTGAATAAAATGCATAATCATGAATTGAAGCTTGTGTAAATTGTTTTGGGTTTTTCTTGTTCGAAAACGATATAAAAGGAAAGGTTTTAAAAGGCGATTAGGGTTTTCATGAACTAGGGTTTCCTTGTAATCATTGAAGGTAATTAATGAAGTATTAATGAGGAGCTAATGATTGGTGTAACTTAGGTTTAGGGCTTGCTTTTGAATTATGCCCTAATCGGTTCTAAATAAAAGGTTTGGGTTGATTTTGTAAATATTGAAACTTAAAGATTATTTTGAAAAACAAGAAAAGACATGTACTAAACGATAAAATAAGTGTGGGGTTAAACGTGTGATTTTGGATATTTAGAGGGTTATTCGATTTATATTTAACTAAAAGGGTATGTTTTGTAAATTCTAAAACCTTTGGGCTAGAAGTGTAAAATCGATAATATAAGGTTAGTACGTATAATTAAAGATGTTAAAGGTGCAACATGTAATTTTGGGTAACTAGGGTAAGCATGTGTAAATGAATTTCGTAAGGACATCGCGAGTTTGAGTTACTCGTTTGAGTTTTCGTATCATTCTAGGTCAAAGTGGAAATCATTAAAGGAAGTAACATGTTAATTGAATGCGTAATAAGTAATATTGAAGGTATGGAAACCCTAGAACTAAAATGGAAGTTGATTAAGGGTTAAAAGCTAGGTATGTAATTTCGTTATTTCATGTAAGTTGAAGATTATGTAAACTACTTTGAAAGAGAGTCTTAAAATCCGTCTTTGACATTTGTAAACCCTATGCTAATATAATGATCATATAAGCTCTTAAATAAGATGATTATCATATTAAACCCATACGTTTGGCTAATTAATAATTGAAACCCTAAAACGTTGGAATTCGTCATCACTAAAAATGAGAATAATCGACAACTCTAAAAGTATTAATGAGATTAATCCTTTATACTAATAAGTATTAAATACATCATAATGTAGATTCGTTGGAGGAGAAGCGACGTTACATCTTCGTATTCGCTCATTTGTTGCTTTTCTTTTCATTTGCTTTAAGGTACGGATATTCTGCCTTACTTTAAGACACTTATGTTATCGTACATGAGTTCTGACCTTTTCAGTAAAGGTCCCTCATGTTTTTCCTTCTTCATCATGTCTCTTATGTTTATTAGGATTCCCAATGCCATTGCTATGAACCCTTTTCTGAATGTTTGATCTGTTACTTATCTGAATTTAGGTTCTAGTGAACTATGCAATATCTTATGTGAACTTATGTTAGGAAGACTTTGATATATACATTTGTTGAATCCTGCTATATTGGATTATGAACCTCTGGTTATGAACTTATGATTTCTGACTATCTGAATATGAACCTTATGATATGAACTATCTGATATGATTCTGTGACTTTGTGTGTATCTATGATCTGTGCCATATTTGAGATTCTGTTTGACTTAAGTTGGTTGACTATAACCAAATATTTAACTAGTCATGGGGGTTCCATGTCCGTATCAGTGATGCACCTCTGATATGACTCTAGGGCGAGAGAGTGATGTTCGCCACGCCTCGGATGGTGAAGCATATTTTGAATATGTAGGAAGGGGCGATGGATGCATCCTAGATCCGATATGTTATCCGATATGTTATCCGTGAATGATGTCGGTAATACGTCTGCGTCTTCACAAAATTCGGGAGCTAGCTACTCCATATATGTACATTTATTTTCCAAGTTACTTTTGAAGAAGAAAGATATTTCGATATGATATGTTTGTGAATGTGCTTATGATGTATCCGTTATGTGATTATTAGTTGTCATGCTAGGACAGAATTAATATGTTAAAACATGATTCGTATATCTGATGTTATGATTTGTTATTGTTACGTGAATGAGTTGATCTGCAAGATGAATGTGCTAGTGTATAATTGAGTGTTTTGAAGGTTAATTATCTGTCTGTATATGTGACTTGCCATGTTAAGCTCTGCTAAGGTTAGGATTTGATATTAGAACTGGTTTAGCTATTATTTCTGCTATGATTTGTCTGCCATTTCCGCTGCTACAATAATGCATTAAGTGTATTAAATGTTGATTAATTGATTTGTATGAATGCCATGATTATTTACTAGAGACTGTTTCTGTTAGTTTTGAGACTTTCCGTTTGGCTTATACGTAATCTGTTATTCTTGATATGAAATGTGTTTGGTCGTTTTGATGTGTTCGTGTTTGTGTCATTAATGTGCTATATGATGTCTAAACTGTTATGTGGTTGTTTGGATTTCTGTATATTTGTGCTTCCGCAGAATCCTAGAAGATCCTTCGCCATTATTTCATTATATTTTCGTTATTCGTATATTTGTTTTGTTTAGCTTTTGTTTCGTTATATCCGTTCACTGGGCTTTGTAAGCTCAGCCGCACTTTTCTTTTCCTGGCAGTATCTAGCATTTCAAGATGAGCTTATGGATAGCCGATCCGGGTTTGAGAGTAGAGTGAGAGCAAGATTTTGACCATAGAGATCTTAGATTTATTTTGAAGTTTTATCTATTTATGTTTTCTTTTTGAATATTTTGTAAAGGTTTACGCCATTGTTTAGTTATTAAAGTTCTGATATGAAACCGTATTGTGATATCTTTACCCTTGTCGAGTCGGGGTGTTACATAAGGTTTTGAAATAAAAACCTAGGGTGTTAGGATTAACCTTGTTCATTTAACCTCATCAAGTTACTAGTAAGCATTTCATGATCTTCATAACTCTTTCATATTTATCATTATGTTATTTCATCATTTTTGCAAGAAAACATGCATGTTACATATGAATTTATACCACTTTTAATGTTTTTATTACTTATTATGAAATATAATCATCCTATAAATTATCCCTTGAAACATATCATGTTTGATGATGTCTAGGAACCCATGACACCCTAAGAAGGTGTATGGTAGGTTTAGAATAGCTTTGGAGTTGGTTTGAAGTGATTGAAACAAGTATTACGCGAGAAAAATCATTTTCGACAACTATAAATAAGGGTTTGATCATATTTGTGAAATCTGGAAAATTCGAAAGTTTGTAAAATATTTTAGGCTAGATATTCAGAAAATATACTTTAAAACGAAACCGTGGTCGCTTGAACGGGTTAAAATGGAGTTATAACGAAGAAGTTATGCTATTTTTAAGTTTGACGACGAAAACTATAAATTCAGAAAATTCAGCATATTATTTTAACTTTTTACGAGTCAAAAGTGAGTCTTAAGCGCTATAAAATGTGTCGACTTATCAAAAATATATTAGTATACTTTAATACGAAGCTAAGGACATATAAAACGTAGAAAATGGACTTGAAACGATTAAATTATACGCGTTTAAATAAAGTTGCCGTAACTATATTATATAAGCAAAACTAATATATTTCTATTAGACAAACATTACGGCCGCGAATGACCATGTTGTGGGTCGTTTTTAACATTGATGGAGTACTTTTTATAAAACGATGTCTCCTAGTAAAAGTAAGTTCACCTAGCCTATTTTCCAAAATGTCCAACCGTTCGTCAAGCGGAGTTGTAACGAATAAAATACGGTCACTCAAACTTTGCCGAAAACCACCCTTAAACCATATTTTGTATACAAGTACCCTACTTTACCTATATTTTTCTCCATGATCGAGACCTCTATGATAAAAACTTAAACGCTAAAACTTTTAGATAATGCTACAAGCTTTCCAAAACCGTTGAGTTTGTTTTCTAACACTCGATATTCACTATTTTACGACTAGCTTTTCGAGGCCATTTAGTCATTTTCATGAATTGTCAAATGACATTATTTTACGACAAAAGTTATAATTTCATAATAAATCACCAAATGACTATCGAGGATATCATTTCAACGTAAATACTTGTAAAGTATTTTGTAATCTGACGAGATGTCATAAACATATATTTTGACGATAAACATTATTTTCAAATGTACAAGTGGTATGGATTTCATATGAGTTTGCATGCACGACATTGTTTCATGATTTACATTAGAACATATCATTCATAATAGGTCGCGGTCAGAGGTTGCGTCTCATTTCAGTATTGCCATTATATCATCATTAACATTGCACCAGGTGAGTTCCATAGCCCCATTTTCAATTGTTTTAATGCTTTTATTAAACTCTTTGGGGGAGATACATGCTCAACAACTTTTATGACATTCATAATTATTTGAAAACTATGTGTTTATCTGAACTGAATGTTTAGTCATACGAAGTAACAGTATTGCCATACTTAGAATTTCTATATTATAATCATTGAACTGATGGTCTTGGTATAATCATTGAACTGATGGTCTTGGTATAATCATGAACTAATGGTCTTGGAATCATTTGAAACAACACTCATATGTGTTATATCAATTGAATATTGAAACATTAAGTTATATACTATAATGTGAATTCATTTGTCATCATGCGCTTGAACATAAACTATACACATTTTGGCAATGGGTTGTAAACACACAGGTTGCAAGTTTTGTATGGGCGAAACTTGGAACTGAGTGGATTTATAATACCTTTGCTGCATGAATATTCTTTAAAGGCTTTACATTTCAACACAAACTCTATGAACTCACTCAACCTTTGTGTTGACACTTTTTAGCATGTTTTATCTCAGGTATCTAAGGCATTCACTTCATGGCATGCATATGGACATATCATAGAGTCGTGATGACGACGTCACACACATGGGATTTATGCACTTTAAAACATCGTTTGGCTTGTATCAAATTTATTTCCGTACATATTGATTTTCATTTGGGACCTACACTTTGTAAACTCTGAATGTTTTATTAAATCAAACGATGTATTTTCCAAATGACACTTAGGTCGTTCGATATAACTGTAACTTTGATGCTATGACAGTCCTCCCCAAGGTATTCCATTCCGCTGCAAAACAGGTAATTTGGGGGTGTGACATTCTTTGAAATCCTGTTGTAAGTTTGTTTAAGTTTCTCTTGTAAGGAATTTAACTCTTGTTTTAACGTTTCTTCCCTTAAATTACATTTAGTGATCAGTGTACGCATTTGGCAATCCATTTCCTGCTCACGTGTGTCACGTGTGGTTAACTCAAATTTAGCACGCTGTTCATAGATGGCAACTTGATCCTTATATATATGTTGATGTCACGAACAAGATTTCACGAGTTTGAGAGGATTATTGAGTGGTTTGAACTCATTTGGGTACCATGATTGTTAAGAAACTGAGATTTGGAGAGGGTGAAGGTGATAAAGATGCAAGTATTTTAGGACCTTATTTATAGAGAGAAATCATGCATTGCAATGAATGTTAAAACCACAAAATAAGCCATAGTCTAGTGATTGGATGTGAATTGAATGTATGTAATCATAATAGGTTAAGAACTAAGTCTTAAACTCAGTAAGTATTAAAGAGAAAGTAGTAAAAGTAAGAAATTTCAAGTTAAAAACGTCAAAAGAAGATTAAAAATCTCTTCTGTGTAGCCGGATCTCCCGGATCCATCACAAAAGGGATCTGGTCTACCTTAATGCAAGGATCCAGGTATCTAGTGCAGTCAAAAGCATATTTTTAAATAGAAAAACAATAGGACCTAGTTTGTGATATGTAAACTATGTGGAGTTACGATTATCTCGACTCTAGAAGAAAAACAAAGATAGAAGTGTAAAATATGTACATATATACGTGAGATAACCCAAACACTCCTTATTTCGATGTAGCTAAGTTTGAATGCACTCGAAAATACATATTGGTTATGTATTCCCTTTATCATTCAAGCTACATATGAGATGATGCGTGAGAAAAGTTTTTACTTTGTATTAACTATATAGGAAAGATATGAGTGCCCTAAACGCGAGAATTTAGGTTTGAAAGTATAGGGTGTAGATTTGGAAAAATTGATTTGTTAGATATTAGTTATAATTTCTAACTAAAAAATATATATTTGTGTAAGTTTGAACATAAATCCCCATAGATTTTAATGTTTGTGATTTGTGCGAAATAGAGATCCTAGACTCAAAAGAAGAATTAGAAATGCATACCTTGTAGAAAGAAGAGTTAAAAGATAATTTACGATGATTGTTCCATAAGACCTAGTGCTAATCATAGTAAGTTGAATGGTTCATGCTTCAATTGCTTGGTGAGAATGTCGGCAATGTTGTCTTCGGATATGATTTTCGGATTGAAATATTTTCTTTTTGAAAATTATCTCTTAAGAAGTGGTGGCGTATTTCTATTATTTTGGTGCGAGAATGCAAACTGGATTCTTGCTAAGATCAGTGGCACCTTTGTTGTTGCAGAGGATGGCAATGTCACTTAGACGGATGTCGTAGTCAACAAGAGCTTGTTTCATCCATATTGCTTGTTGGCATGCTTTGCCCTCGGATGCATATTCTGCTTTGGTAGTAGAGATAGCTAGTGCAGTTTGCTTCTTAGAAAACCAAAATGTTAAGCAATATCCCATAAATGTACAAACGCTACTTGTACTTTTGCGATCAACATAATCACCCGCATGGTCAGAATCTGCATAACAATAGTTTCTACCCCCTTCCCTTTAATTAGGATACCATACGCCAGTTGAGTTGTACCTTTTATGTATATAAATATTCTTTTAAAGGCTTCAAGATAAGAAGATTTAGGATCTTCTTGAAAATGAGCACATTAACACGCACTAAACATGATATCCGGCCGTCTAGCTGTGAGACAAAGTAAATTACCAATCATACCACGGTATTTGGTGTTATCAACGGATTCACCGTCTTCGTCTTTAGTAAGTTTAGTATCGGATGACATTGGTGTTTTAATTGGTTTAAAATCTTCTAGTCTGAATTTCTTTAACATTTCTTTAATGTACTTAGATTGGTTAAAGAAGATACCATTTTCTAATTGTTTGATTTGTAAACCGAGAAAGAAGTTTAGCTCTCCCATCATACTCATATCAAACTCGTCGTGCATGATTTTAAAAAATCATCACATAATTCTTGACAAGTAGATCCAAATATAATATCGTCCACGTATATTTGAACAATGATAATATGTGATTTACTTTTCTTGGTGAATAAAGTGTTATCTACTAATCCATTGTATATGTATTATCTACAAGAAATGTTTTAAGTCTATCGTAACGAGCTTTAGCGGCTTGTTTAAGACCATAGAGATCTTTCTTAAGTTTGTATACATATTCCTGGTTTTCAAAATCTATGAATCCGGGAGGTTGTGACACGTACACTTCTTCATTTATGAACACATTTAGAAAAGCACTTTTAACATCCATTTGATAAATCTTGATATCTTTAGCACAAGCATAAGCTAGAAGGATTCTTATAGATTCTAATATAGCTACGGGAGCATATGTTTCATCGAAATCTATTCCTTCTTGTTGGTTATACCCTTGTGCAACAAGTCTAG
Source organism: Chrysanthemum lavandulifolium (assembly GCA_022545495.1). NCBI lineage: Eukaryota > Viridiplantae > Streptophyta > Magnoliopsida > Asterales > Asteraceae > Chrysanthemum > Chrysanthemum lavandulifolium. The sequence goes on along the minus strand of CM040245.1, from coordinate 163,295,314 downwards.
CTTTGTTACGCGATACTATCCCATTTTTATCTAGTTTGTTTTGAAAACCCATTTAATAATACAAAATAATCGAGATCACTTAATTGTATTACTCCCTCCGTCCCATATTAAGTGTCCATTTTTTATATGCACAAAGTTTTAGGAAATTCCACTAACTATACTCTCCACCAATCAAATATCATTTTTACCCACTAAAGTCTCGTCTCATTGGTTAAAATATATTATGGACACTTAATTTGGGACATCTCAAGATTCCATTGTGGACACTTAATATGGGACGGAGGGGGTACAACCTTATAAAACCAAACGAACATCTCCATCATTTGCATCATCTCACACCTCAACGACTTGACTCGATTTCTTTTCGAAAAGCAACGACTTGATTCGAATTAACCCATCATACACTCTACTTATACACAAAGACTAGGGCTTACAAATTTGGTGCACAAGATTATATGAGCTGAAGCTTCTCTTTAAAAAATAACTTACCTTAAAAAATATAATCTAGCTTTCTTTTAATAGCAAAACTAAATAAGATCTTAAAAGCATCATTCTTCATAAATTCTTAAAATAAATAACTTCAAGTTTGCTAACCATTATCCGATCTTGGTAGTTTTAACGTACTCTTAGTATGTGACTGACATTTAAAGTCGAAGTAAACGATATAAAGAGGAATGGAAGTTGGAAAGTAACATTCCAAGTAGTTGAGATTGACTCCTTCCACCACCTTTCAAACCTTCTCCCGTTACCTTTACGCCATAAACCAGGAAATTGTATTTAGTCTACGCTTGACTTCACCTTATTTTATTTTCCACAATGATATTAAAAATTTCTAAGGTCTAAACTATACATAAATACCTACCGCCTCTATCTCATCTAATTCATAATATTCATTTCCATATTTTGATCATATCATTTACTCTAATCAAAATTCGATGAAGTCGTTTTTTGGGGTGGCGGGTTCGTTATGGGTACTTATGACGATGTTTGTCATGAAGGAGACCGAGGGCCGGTTCGTTGTGGAGAAGAGTAGTATAAGTGTTTTGTCACCTGTTGATCTGAAAGCAAAGCATGATGCAGCTATAGGTAACTTTGGAGTGCCTGATTATGGTGGTTCGATGGTGGGTACGGTTGTTTATCCTAAGAAACCGGCTTCTACGTTTGGTTGTTCGCAATTCGAAGGCGATCAACCGTTCAAATCAAAGTTGTCTTCTCGACCTACTATTCTTCTTCTTGATCGTGGAGGTAAATCAATGTTTGACTTTTAGTTCAAGTTTTCTGGTTGGTTGGATTAATTACTTGCTACGTACTTTTCATTATTTTATTCTGTTAATATGCTGTAGAAATGTTTTATTGTGTTTTGTTATGTGTTACTATGTTTTTTTTCTTTCGAAAACAGTGATAACCTTATGCTAGAAAATTTAAACTTATTTTGAGATAATTGACATCAACAGTTGAGTTCTCTGATTTTTAAAAACGAGATTTTTAATTAACCCGGTCGAGCCATCGGGCACCGATTTGACCAGTTCAATAAGTACGACCGCCGGGTCAACCCATTTTTCTATTTATTATTATTATTTGTTTTCCAACTCGGTCAACCGGTTTGACTATCGGGTCAACCGATTCGACCGCCGAGTCAACCTCGGTTTTATAAAAATTCGAAAAAATCAAACCGCCGCTTTTAAAACCCGGCCACTAAAAGTTCTACGGCCTAACCAGTTAACCCGATTTTAAAAACCCAGGTCTTTTTTACTCGTTTTTGTGGCCGGACACCGGCCTGACCGGTTGAACCGGCCAGATTAACCCGGTTTAAAAACATTGCTCTGAAGTAATATAACGACCCAAGTTCCCAGCTTATGAAACAAACAAAACCTATCATATGTAGTGGGGTACAAGAAAACAAACCGTCGTTGACTAGATATATACTTGATTATTTTGTTCAGATTAATGCATATGTGCTATTATCTTTTCTAGCTATTAGCTATTTAGGGTATGTTTGACAAAAATAGATTATCCGATGTTGGTCTGTCATTGATATTAATGTTGGTCTTTATTTTAAAAAGATTATAAATGATTATTTTATGTTTATATGAAGAATATTTATTTTCGTAGACATGGAAAATTAATTTTTTATAATCTCTTATAAGTTATGTCTGTCAAACAAAGATTATTTTTTAACAGCTTATTTTTTGTAAAATAAGCATAATCTCGTATGCCAAACATAGTCTTAATATGATATATAATCTTAATTGAAACTTGATTTTCTGGTTAACTAACTAATCTTAATGATCACACGAAATTAAAATAAGAGATAATGATATGTCAATTGATATATGCTGATGAATATAAAAAGCAATATTTCCATAAAGAGAATTTGTTGCATTCTTTCATCACACATTAACGTATAAAAAGGTTGCATTTTTATATGTGAATGGATGTTTTATTTTTCTTTCCATTTGTTTTATGTGGTATTAAAGTTTAGGTAGGAGTACAATTTTTTTCCTATATAGCAAGGTTTTATCTATTTTCCTACTGATCATATTAGCCAGACATTACTAGTTTAAACATCCGTAGTTGAATTAAACAATTATTTTTTTGTGATGTTGGTGTGTAATAAATAAATGGATTCCACCTAACATATTTTTTTAATGAATGTCAACTATGTTTCACCATAATTGGGATTTTATTATTGTGAGAATAATTGATTCATGATGTAGGTAAACAATGACAGGAATCGAAATTACGTTGTGGCATTTGACTTAATCTTACAAAATCAAAAATCTGAGGACTATAATTTTGGGCCCAAAAATGGGCCAAACCACTGCCGGCATATTGTCAAGATGTCTTGCCCATATCAATCTATATTGTGTTACAGGCCCCAAGTATTAACAAACCAAACGCTCCCATAGGTGGGAATGAAATGGGCTGACTTATCGATAAGTTGATTTCATCATTTGTTTGCATTAGGGTGTTCATGGGTTGGATAATATCCGAATAAATTGAAAACCGAAACCGAACCGTACCGAAAATAACCGAATCAAACTCAGAATCAACCGAACTCAGAATCGAACCGAATTTGCCAAAACCGAACCGAACCGAATTAAATATTTAGTTTTCGGTTCGGTTATAGTTCTTAATCCAAACCAAAACCGAATTCAAATAAATTTATATATTTTTTATATATTTATATATATAAAAATATTAAAACTCTTTATATTATAAATATAATACTTTTTGAGTTTGAAAATTCTTTTTTGCTAAAAATTATATATAAATAAATGAATAAATAATTAAATTTATGTAATTTGGGTTATTCGGTTCGGTTTTCGGTTATAGGTGTTCGGTTTTCGGTTCGGTTTAATCAATTTAAGTTCGGTTCGGTTCGGTTTTCGATTATACCCACGAAAAAAAATTAACCGAACAAACCGAACAACTCGATAACCGAACCGATGAACACCCCTAGTTTGCACCAATGATAACAAAAAAACAGATTTGACAAGAACTTTGAAAATAAGTATTGTGATTTGTGATAGATTTCTTTTTTTAACAGCTTAGGAAGCCCAATTCCTTGTTTGATTTCACAATATTGTATTTTATTTGACAAAAGAGAGGATCTGAAACCACTAAACAACCCCTTACATACGGCCGTAAGAACAGATTTGTAGACCATCTAACTATGGGACTTGTAAGTTAAAAGACAAAAGCCACAAACGTGTTTTGTAAAATCAGTTCGTCACCCGTATGAAACCAAAACCAGAACCTTTTGCTGCACGATACTAAAAAATTCCTAAACGGAGCCAAGTTGTAGACCTTATTTTTATTTTATTTTTTTATTAATTTTTTTTAAGAACAACAAAATTTTACAACATACACCATCTATCTCACAAATTCCATCTCACATGTCTCCAACGAGACTTGAACCCACAACCTCTAGCAGGGGCGTAGCCAGGAATTTGTTTTTGGGGGGGCCAATTTTTTTTTAAAGAACGTCAACAAGTGCTAAAAAAACATCGTAATATATAACTATGTAAAAATGTTGCAACAAATTTGTTCCTTTAGCGTTTTAGTTGCACACGACGCTCATCCGCATCGTTAATACATAACTATGTAAAAATACTGCAACAAATATATTCTTTTTTGCTTCAAGCTCATGACTCTCTCACTCTACAAACTTTACAAACCACAAAGTATATCTAAATAGAAATTTTAGAAAGTAATTTTATACAGTTAATATACAAAAAGATGTAAATTCATAAAGTAATCAATTAATACAAAATTAATTCAAGCCCTCATACCCTTATTGCAAACGAAGCAGTTTAATGAATTAGATGTACAATTAAAATTATTTATAATGTAAATTGTAAATAAACAATTAACTAAAAGTAATTAAATTAAATTGGTAGTCAGGTCAGTAACGTATCAAACTATCAATCATAATTAAAATAAAGTATTAAACATGTAAAGTATAAAACTAAGTTACTAACCTGTAGATGACGAATTTGACGAAACTTTATTTTGTGGGACAAAAACTTCACGCAAATAGGCAAATATGTTTCTGTAAAATATTTATATACGAATGATAACATGGGAGATGGATCAGTTATAAATATATGGGTTTTTAAGGTGGCCTTATCACATTGGGCTTGAATGTTGAATGTAAGATACATGGACAATTACTAAGACTGGGTGGGCCATGGCCAACCTTGGCATCCACGTGCCTACGCCTCTGACCTCTAGGTTGATGGACCCCTCACATACCACTGGAAAGAGGCCTTTCGTTTAATGTTATTTTTAAGGAAAGTTAATTCACATGTTCATCTGAATTATATATATGTTCATGTTAGTCTTAGAATATTGAGATAGAAATGGTCTGAGACTCGGAGAGTGAGTTTGTTTAGTTAGTGGAAGAGACGGGTAAAACTTTAATATAATATGTAATCTGTATATATTTGGGTAGATTAGTATATATTTGAGGCTTTGTCATGACGTCAATTTTAGTTTCCAAGAATACTTACGTGTTACGTAATATTGAAATAGAAAAACTTTTAATTCGATTATTCATATACATTGATCAAATAACCGTTAAAATACTTGCCTTCGATTGCAGAATGCTACTTTGCTTTGAAGGCATGGAATGCGCAACTAGCAGGTGCTGCAGCACTATTAGTAGCAGACAACAGAGACGAGCCCCTCATAACCATGGACTCACCTGAGGCCAGCTCCACAGGCGACGACTTCATAGAAAAACTCTCAATTCCATCTCTATTTATTCAGAGATCTTTTGCTCAGTCCATAAAAGACATCCTACAAAAAGGTGACCAAGAAGTCCTATTAAAGATCGACTGGTCTGAGTCAGTGCCCCACCCAGACAAAAGAGTCGAGTACGAGCTATGGACCAATAGCAACGATGAGTGTGGGGTCCGTTGTGATGAACAAATGAATTTCATCAAAAACTTTAAAGGACATGCTCAAATACTCGAAAGAGAAGGTTACACTATGTTCACCCCACATTATATAACATGGTATTGTCCTAAACCATTTATTTTGAGTGATCAATGTCGGTCTCAGTGTATCAATCGTGGACGCTATTGTGCACCGGATCCTGAACAAGATTTTGGACAAGGGTATAATGGGAAAGATGTGGTGTTTGAGAACTTGAGACAACTTTGTGTTCATAGAGTTGCTAATGAGACTAATAAGTCTTGGGCGTGGTGGGATTATGTTACTGATTTTCATGTTAGGTGTTCCATGAAGAAAAAAAGATATAGCAAAGAATGTGCTGAAGATGTCATGAACTCACTTGGTAAGTAACTACAAAGTATTCATATTTATGGCCCCTAGCTAAATTATTTTGTCAAATGCTTTATCAGGACTGCCTATTGAAAAGATACAAAAATGCATGGGTGACCCTGAAGCCGATGTTGACAATGAAGTACTAAAACTTGAACAAGATTCCCAGGTTAGGTTTCTCTTTCAGGTCAAGACAAATGATCTTTTTGAAAATGTTGGATAGAACCACTAAGTGTTGGTTTTGATTTTGTTTATAATCAGGTTGGAAAAGGATCGCGTGGTGATGTAACAATATTGCCAACATTGGTCATTAATGATGTTCAGTACCGAGGTAGTCCTTGTTGCTAATCTTCTATCTAGGGTCTGGGGCGCAATGTTTGGTCATTAATGTTTGATTTTGCTTTTTTATCGTTGATTTATAAAGGGAAATTGGAAAGAACTTCTGTACTACGAGCCATATGTTCGGGATTTAAGGAAACGACTGATCCTCCTATATGTTTAAGCGATGGTATAATTTAAATTATTGAGAGTTAAAACATACGCCATATAACTGTCATGTTCTTATAGACCGTTTATGTTGTAGATCTTGAAACCAACGAGTGTCTTGAAAGGAATGGCGGTTGTTGGATCGACTCAAAAACTGGTATAAGCGCTTGCAAGGTAAATAAAACCGGAAAGCTCTATGTATCCACAATACAACCACCCCCTTTTTTCACTCATTTTGTTAGCTTTTGTTGTTTTAGGACACGTTTAGGGGAAGAGTATGTGAATGCCCTTCGGTTAATGGCGTGCAATATCAAGGAGACGGATACACATCTTGTGAAGGTATACATACGTACATCTAATTTTGTCTTGCAACATCGTAGAACATACAACAACGATTTTGTGACTTTTATTGGTTCAATTGACAGCTGTTGGAGCTGGGAGGTGCACAGTTAACAACGGAGGATGTTGGTCCGATATAAGGGATGGACAAAGGTTTTCAGCTTGCTCAGTTGAGTGTTGTATCTTTAAGTTTTTTGGTTTTTAAATCGTTTTATGTTTTATTTTTCTTATCTGGCTCGTATTTGTTTTGCAGATGTCTAACTTAACTGGTTGTACTTGTCCACAAGGTTTTCGTGGGGATGGTCAAAAATGCGAAGGTGAGATCTTTTGTTCACACAATCACACTGGCTTTTGTTTGAAATTTTAGTTATACAAGCTTAATATATTTTCAGATATCGATGAGTGCAAGGACCGTACAGCTTGTCAATGTGACGGGTGTACATGCAAAAACACTTATGGTGGATACAATTGCAAATGCAAAGGGGACAAATTGTATATAGCTGATCAAGATACGTGCATTGGTAAGATATATGTCAAACTTTTGTTTCTTATCATGTAAAAAAAAATTCTAAATATTTTGTTTGGACTATGTAGAACGAAAAGCTTCAAAGTACGCGTGGTTCGTTACATTGTTAGTATTAGGGGTGGTAGCAAGTGCTGGTTTAGCTGGTTACGTTTTCTACAGATACAGGCTAAGGGTATGTGTCTAATATCAATTTTTGAACAACTAGTTTTATGGACAATGAATTTAATAATTATTGTTCCAGGCATACATGGACTCGGAGATAATGTCAATTATGTCACAATACATGCCTCTTGACAATCAGAACCATAATCAAATAGTTACCCATGAAAATGAGCCTCTGCGTCAGACATCAAGCGTATGATTCAAAGGTAGTTTACCTATTTCCTCATCATGTATTTACTTTGTTTCATCTTAGTCTTACAAAAGTTTACACGTGTCCCGATTAGTGACAGAACAGACACGGATTGTATGGAAACTTTTTCGAGGCATGGAGGACAGGAACTATGCATGTATAAAGGCAGTTAGCGAGATGTAACTTTTTTATGAAGAAATACATTCGACTCTTTACACATGTTTATAATCACAAAGGAGAATGTACACGTCTCTATACATAGTATAAAAGTTGTGCTATATATCGGTTATATATGTATCAATGTACATAGCAAGCAACATTGAAGCAGCCTGTAACATTTTTCTATATGCTTCAAATACTATGGTCAGCTTTTACATACAAGTCTTTTACCACTTGGATCGTACATCATAAGGAAAAACCTCTCTTTTCAACAAAGAAACCATGGTGGAAAGGGTAAGGTAAATTTGGTCTTTCGTCTTTGAGCCACTTAGGATACTTGTTTAATAGTAGAGTGAAATGTGATTATGAGAATGTGTATGATCTATAATTAAGACCATTGCTTATTTGTTTTTGATTTATGAGTTAGCGGGCACTAGTATAGTGTTTGGTTTGCTGGTTAGGCTTCGGTATGAATCACAATACATTTTGTTCCATTTTTCAAACGACAACTGTGTAAATTTCTAATGTATACATACAGCACTAAAATGGTTGTCTTTGCATATAAGCAACCACAATTGGTTAGCTAGACATATCAGTGTCCAAGATATTACATTTAACTTGATTTTAATAATTTTTTATACTTTAACTAATAGGAGAAAATCAAAATGAGATTCTAAATTTCTAGGATCACCTTCCTTGAATTAGTATTTTTTAGGTTCCCCTGTGATTTTTGACATTCAGTCAAAAAGATGCAGTAATCCTTAATTCCTCATTGTTTTACTACTATGTCACGTGATTATGCTCCAAAACATGACAAGTTGGAATAAGAATTGAAGATCTCTCGAGCCAATTAAAAGCCCAATGGTTATGGTCTTTTATTAGGATCTTAACATAAAATATGTTCAAGTGTAAATTAAATTGAGAATGATTGAACATTCAGAGAGTCATCTTTATAGTTTATCAAATACTTAAAAAAGTTTTATCAGTGAAGTTCTGAATCTGAAAGAAGATGATGGGGTCACTGAGTAGTGACAATTCACTGACTCTCTCTGATCCCCCCAACAATTAAAAGCTTTTGAACTTAGATATTTAAGAAAAATATCGAAGTATTCGAAGGTTTAGGAGGAAATTTCTTGGAATGATAAGTAGAAAAGCATTTATTATATAAAGTTAAAGAAAATACAAGAATTTGTAGGAAGGGGCAAACAGTTCTCAACACTGTTCCATAAAGTGGGATTGGACACATTATAAAGTTCAATGCTCGACATGCCCCTGTTACCCCACGGATATCCACCTCGATCTTTGCCTATATAAGAGAATGTTGTAAAGAGTAAATGATATCTCTTGCAAATAATGTGAAACACATTTAAGAGTATTTAGTCCTTCATAGAACTAAGGGGGCGTTTGGTGTTTGGTATGGAATTTTGGGTTGAAAGGATTTGTTCAAATTAAAAAAATTAGGGTAAAAGCTATAAATACTCTATGTACGTTCAATTATTACTCATTATGCTTTCTCTACTTCATTAATTCTCATAATACATAACTAAAATTGTTTGTTAAAGGTATTTTGGTCATTTATCACATCTTCATCTCCAACATCTCCTAACTCAGGCAAAGCACCATTGATTCCGAATAAAACCCCAATTTATGGCCAAACACTATTTTTTCAGGCAAATTAAATACATTTTTTCCAGAAAAAAAAAAAACACTATTTTTTTCCTTTTAGCCACCACCAATTCGTAGAAACACAGATTTCCAAATGTATCAACAATATTTAACACATATACATAGTATTCATGGAATCAAAAAGTAAAGATCCATTACATATCACTGTCTAAAAAACCCATTGCATTCATGACCTCATAAAGAAGTACGTATGACCAAATGGCAATCGAGCTAAACCAACTACCTGACATCAATGAAATTGACATTTGATGATTTTCATTATTTTACCCAGCTTGTAAGATCTAAGCAATATTGTGTATAGAAATCTAAGCCATAAGCAAACAGTTGGAGTCTGTGATTTGTAGATCTTGTGTCGAAGCTGTAAGCAATCTTGGTAGTATTTGCTTTTCATTAGATCTTGTGTCGTTTTATTTCAAGAATCAAAGAGTTCCTGTGACTGTACATAGAAGTAGCGATGGTATTTTAGAGGTGGAATGAGATGAGGAGAAGTAGTAGGTGTGACAAGATAAGGGGTAACTTTAGAGAAATCATGATTAACAAATGGTGGTTAATATGTTATGTAGAAATTGTGATTTTGGGTTTTGGTGTTAGGGTGGTGAAAATGTTGATTCAGTGGAGAAGAAAAGTCAGCTCAATTAAAGGATGAGGAAGAAGATAAAAGGGCATTTAAGTCTTTTAATATGAAAGAGATGAATCTGATTAAGCATATGACAACCGACTTCAAACATATTTAAGTAGAATGAGTTTATTAAAAGTAGAGGAAGCAAAATGAGTTATTTTAGAAAGTACATAGAGTATTTTTAGCTTTTACCCTAAAAAATAATATTTGGTTTGTATGAGTGGGTTTTAATATTAGGACTCATGCCCCTCCGTGAGGGATTGCAGCAACCCCACGTGAAGAGCCTTTAGTTAGTTTATTTCATTCTCTTTCTTTTTTTCTTTTTTTCTTTATCTAATAAAGTTAACACTTTTATTTGTCTTCATATGAACTACTTCTTAAATATAATTAATTTAATATAGAGTTCTTAATAAAATAATAATTTATTTAATGTATAAAATATTTTATTTTTCCTACATTAAATCCAAATCAAAATCCTAATCTTAAACATATCTACAAACCAAACGAGCTCTAAGTCTCTAAGTGTATTCAGTGGTTAGTATAGTTTTACTTAAATATCAACTTTTCTTTTATGTTTAAGTTAGTGAGAGATCACTAAACAATTGTCATTCGACTTATATGGTTATTCAAGAACAATCTTAGTAAATTCTTTGATTCATTTCAAATAAGAATTTAAATGTTAAAAATACTTGTGTAAATCTTTACTAAACTGCTTATCTTTGTTAAACGTTTATACTTAATTTGCTAAGCATGAAAGTTGGTTAGTTAACCTTAATTAATCTTTGTAACTAACTAAACGGGAACAACAATTGTATCAAAATGATTTGTTTTTTAAAGCTTATTTCATAAAACCAATTAAAAGGTTTATAAAATCAAGATCCTACCATATCTAGTGAAGTACTGCAACTAGTTAATCTTAAGGGAGGTAGTTTTGTTTCTAATGCTCCTAAACTAGAAGTTGCAAGATTTACAAAATGAAAAAGAGAATGTTATGTTATCTTGTTGGAATGTAACCTTACCTCATATCAACTCCATTTTATCTTCAACTCTGTTGTTCAAGACTTTCAAGATGATCCCAATGAAGATGATGTGAGAAGCAGTTACTAGTACCTGAATAAAATTAAGACTTTCAAGATGATCTAAGTGATGAAGATGATTTGAGAAGCAGTCAGGAGTACCTGAATGATATTAATGAAGATATTTAGGAGTACATGAACTTAACCAGATTCATTAGGTCAAGGGTCACTGAAGAGAAATTCTTTAAATGTGGTAAACCTAGTCACTACATTAAATATTGTCTCTCAAAAACATCATTACCCTCATACCCATCCTCAAACACCTCTAGATATCAACTAAAGCTTATCACTTCAGCACCAACCTTTTCAAATAATCAATATGAACCTAGAGTTGAGAAAGATTATATAGTTGAATACAAGAATGCCAAAGTCAAATTTCCTTCCAAACTGCTGGTAGCTATAACTCCTAACCCTTACACTTCAAAAGTAAAGGACTAGTTGCTGAATATTATGACTGGATGAAGAGTAAATCTCATCTGATGATGAGGAAATGGTAACTTTCAACATACTCATGGCCTTGGCTAATGATTGAAAGGTGTCTGTTGGGAAAGAACAGGCTAGAAATGGAGAATAGGTGGACGTCGCCATCAAAAAGGTAAACACTCTCTCCTATAAATGGATGATAATGAAGATAGACAAACTTTTCTTAATTACACATGTGTAGATGTTAAGTTTGGGGAAGAGTAAATAATGAAACTATTTTCAAAACATAGGAATCTGATTTAGAACTGAATACTTGTAAGGATGAGTTATTAGAACTAAAACAAGCTAAGATCATTGCCTTAACTTTTCAGCATGCAAACACTGAGATTCTAAAATTGAATCAGGCCCTTAGGAAGGAACTTAGTGAAGGTAAGTTATTCCTAAATCTTGGTTTAACATCTCAGATAGAGTAAGTCGGTGCATTAGTGGGAAAATTCCTAAACAAAAAAATTGAAAATGTTACGAGTAGATCAGATCACTAAAGGTCATCAAATGGACATAAGGAATTCATCTTTGTAAGATCATCAATTGGATATGATCATGAGATGTCAAATGACCGGATTGAGAAATTTAACCTTGGAAAAATGCCTAATTGGAATACAGGAAGGATCATATCCCCAGAACATGACTTAACCAAACATAACGTCACTTGATAACATCAAATAGTCCCGAAAATTAAGTGTCAATTTCCCCATTAATGCTCGTTATTTATATCATTTATATGGATTTACGCTTGTTTTCCATTGTTTTCCACTTCGTGTAAATTACGAGCATTGGAGCTAAAGAGACGCGGAACTGAAACATATCTAAAGATTTATCACAAGATGCTATTTTGAAGAAGTTACTGCGTGACTACCTCCTCACATTACGCCGTAACTATTGCGTGACCAAGATGCCAACTTATCGAAGGTTACAATGAAACTCTTCCCAAAGGTTACTGACGTAACCACATTAGGTCAAATGAGATTCCACGCACCGATACTTACGCCAGTAACTCGCATCACTTACGATGTAACCGAGTTTATTGAAGACTACGGGCGTAACCACTAATAAGGTTACGCCAGTAACCAAGCAGATCTAGTGCATTTTACGAAGGAATAGAAGGTTACGGCGTAACTCCTATATTGGTTACACCGTAACCCGATCCGCCTATAAATACCCCACAATTCCAAAGATTTCTAATCATCCCATTCCACACACAACACTCTGAGAACGTGGGAAAAAGCTCAAGGCAGGTCTAGAGGAGCATACAGAGCCGTTTCCAAGGGAGAAGTCACTCCACTACGATAAGCATTAGCGTTTTATATTTCTTTTACTTTCAATTCATGTATTTCGTACTTTTGAATATTGAATTGATTTACATAATTAATATGAGCGGCTAAGCACCTCTTGGTGCTAGACTAGTTATGATTCCTTAATTGTTTTGTTTGCGTTTACCTTTACTTCCGTACAATTATTTCTAAGTGTATGCATGCATAGTTCATTGGTAGCCACCCTTGGTTCGGTAGTTTTGAATGGCGGTAGAGGTCAATTGCCTAGGAGATATGACCAACTGACCCTAGGTGAGCGGGCTGAGACGGGAAGGTTAAGATATAACCAACTGACGACCCTTTCTACTTGTGCGATTTGACCAACCGATCACCTATCGCTTGGATGAACTTAAGAATTGGGGTGTAGTGTCTAAGTTCCTAACGGCCGGGCACTCACTATTATGAATCTAGCATGTAGCGGTACTTAATGACTTGGCTTAGGGGACCAGAACAACAGGACTTATGACGGCTACCGATTTCTCCCGTGGTGGCATCTTTGTTTGATAGGTTGAGGCGAATTGACCAAATGATGTCCTCTCGAATTTGACCCCACCAAGTAATTGGAAGTAGGTAGACGTAGACATAACTAGCTAGGAGGATTAACTAGGTTGGCACCACTCTCCTCTATTGATTTCCGTTATCCATTTATCTCGCTTTATTTTATTCTACATTAGTAGTTTAATTGATTAAATCCTATCGAAACCTTTATTAAATCTGTGACACTAGACTTAGTAATAATCCAACACACATAGCTCTTGGGACGACCTCGGCTTTACCGATTACTACACTACACGCAACTCGGTACACCGCCTGCTTAGTGCACTAGGGTAGACCATAGGTATAGCGAGACACTATAAATATTAAGACTGTCAAGAAACATGCATCATCACCGAAAGTCCAAAATTTTCATTGACTAGCATTAATTCGAATCAGAGATTAATCGATTCGACCATAAGACTCCCTTACCCCATCGAACAAATTCCGCAGAGTCGAACCAAGCTCATGGATCAAAACCAAACTCGACTA